>JAEQBH010003108.1:0-575385 GCA_016808115.1 Tetrastigma voinierianum
GATTGGATTAATTGATGATCCTAACAAGTGAATAAAGGGTTTGTATATGTATCTGAAATTTATATGTTATTAATTACTAAATGAAACATACGTGACATGGAAGATTCAACACAATGAGGAAAGTATAGATTTAAGAACCGATCAAGAGTATAACATGAATATTGATAAGACCAGTGTAAATTGCTCTGAAAAACATATAATTGTATGCCTTAGGCCGGATATGGCATGGTGAATGAATAGACGCGTCTGTTGGTGCACTCACGACACTGTGTCTAGTGCTGCAACCTTATTCATGTGACCAGGCATGTCACCGTTTCAGTCTTTACGACACTCACGCATAGTGCTACAACACTCTTGTTTCATATTCTGGTATATGCGTTCGATTAGCCGGCACTTCACGTTTACGATCTTGTATTGTACTTTCGTGTACTGTTGTGCTGCGTTCATCTCATTCGTTGTTCACCCAGATTACATGCGACGAATACTTATATAGTGTGTATCCCCGAATAATAGCAAAGATGAACTGGAATGTCTGCTCGGATGTTAGACTGCCTTTGCATTACACATCTTGTAGTGTTGTACTATCGAACTGAGATGAAACTCCTTGGTAAATACGTTATCGGTAATTGGGACTACGGAAATATCAGGAAATATCGGTGGATATTTTTACAAAAATATCGGTTATTAAAATTTTCATATTTTAATTATAGATTATGAGAAATGATTCTTATCTTAATTAAGGTAGATTAAAAATCAAATGGATTGAAAATTATTAAATTAAATATATTTATATTTAATATATTATTAGATATTAGTATGTTAAGAAATATTATTTATTTGCTTTTATTTATTATTATAAATATTATGTAGATATGAGGAGATTCAAAATATTATATATTATAATTTTAAATTTTTTAAATGATATTATTTTATTTATTTTCCTTTTCAAATTAATATTTGATTTAAAAAAATATTATAAGGTATAATGTAAAAATAAAAATAAAATAAAAAACACTAAAGGGTTATGAACAAATAGATAATAAGAGAATATAATAAAAGTTTGCATTATATAAGTGCAATCAATGGCTTGGTGGTTGGAGGGTGCAGGCTGGGTTTTGGGTGGAGTTCAGAAACCCTTCGAAGCGATTTTTCATATTTTGGAGCAGGGCATCGGTTTTTTTTTTTTTTTTTTTTTTTTTTTTTTTTACCCCCCGAACAGTTTTTATCGAAAATCGGAATTTTTCTCCGATTTTTACTTCGATTTTCCTCCCAAAATCGTTTCCAGCAACCGCCAGATTTTTCGTCGAAATCGGTAGAAAAAGCGATTTTTGTCCTTGCCTATGGATACCTTCCAATAAGAAATGTCTGTTATGAACTCCTACGGGAGAGATGAATAATATGATATGTGGAAATAACTATATGTGTTTATATACTGAAATTGAGGATTAATGTAAGCGGTTATACATGTTATATATGTTATCCTGTTTTTCCCACTAAGCTATATGCTTAGCACGAGTGTTTCATACGTGTAGGCTCTGAAGAAGTCGTTAGAGACATCCTGCACCAAACAAGAGGCCAACCTGACATTAGGTGTCTTCTTTATGTGGGTCCGCTGCTCCATATCTTTTGTAATAGTAAATGTAAATGTAATATTTTGTAATAGTGGAACTTGTTTAAATACAAGTAGTTATAGAGACTCAAGCATATATGTACTGGACACTTTAAACACCATTATAATTGGTAGTTTTACAAGTTATGATTTATAGTCAGAATTTTCATAATTCTGGCTTCTTGAAACAAGTGATGTCACTTATGAACCTATGCTTGCAATAGTCTCAAATAATGTCGAAAATCGAGATTCCAAAATGTCTCGAGTTCTATGGCATCCTCTCTTGTTGAAGATAGGGGAAGGGGCGTTACAGATAACCTTGCAGATCTATTTACAAAGGCCTTGCCAACGACAACATTCAAGAAACTTGTACACCAAATTGGTATGCGCCAGCTGAAAGACCTTCAAAATGAAATTTGAAGATATCTTATTCATGTCGTTATTAAGGAAAGCATTGTTATGATATTGTACTCTTTTTCCTTCGTTCAGGTTTATCCTTTGGGTTTCTTGTAAGTTTCTAATGAAATTAGTCGCCAACAATCATTAAAGTGATGGTCATTCAAGGGGAAGTGTTATAAATAATAGTAAATAACCATTGGAAATTCCACTCTTAGTCAGCTGACCATATGAATTCCATAACAGTGAATGACATATGGATTCTCGTCATTAATTATCATAATTTATATTGTAATTATGAGAACCCTATAATTATGGGTTCTTTGTGAATGAATTTAGAATAAGAGAATTTTAATTTTCCATCCTCTCTCAATCTCTCATTTTCTATTCACAGATTTTTTTTATTTTCAAAACAATAAGTACTTTTTAAAAAAATAGTTATCTTTTTTGTTATAAAATAGAAGAATAAGAGAGCGAGAGATATAGAAGTAACAGGGGAGATATTTCTTCTTCCTTCATGTGTGTGACTCATCGCAAGGCTCCTATTTATAGGGTTTAATACATGAATACGTGTGTATATAAATACGTAACCTACACATTTGTAGCCTACACATTTCAATGTACCTAATGTGCTCGAGATTAATGGAGAGTTTATGGACATCCATAATATTGTTCTGCAGCCACTCTACGCCCGGATGTCCATAATCTTGCCTCATTAAAGCCTTACCGGGGAAAACCCGGTAGGACAAAACCATAGTGAAGGAAAAAAGAGTACGAGTATAAAATTTACTCCCCTCTTTACCGGCAGCTCATTTTAAATCTCACGAGTCGCATTCCAATGCTATGAGCTAGCCTTTCAAATGTTGCGAGTCGTATCTGTGGTATTATTCTGGGTTCTGGTCATTACGTAATAATTATTCAGGTAAATGTATGGTTATTCACCGGTTATCGGTGAATCATTTATAACTTACTTCCTTTGAATTACCGGCACAGTTGTTGAATCTGCCTCATTAAAAACCTTCTTGAAGTGAAACCGGTGGAACAAAGCACAGACGAAGGGAAAAAGAGTCTGATATCTAACATGGCCCCCATTCCTACTCCCCCTGGTAGTGACAAAATTATATTGTCTTGACTTTTGATTTGAAGATCTTTAAGTGCGTACCCGACCGCGTAAGTTTCACCCAGATATTGCGAGAAGCGGGGGATTTAGTAAATAAATCACGCTAGATTATCATAGGAGCTTATTTGTTTGCATCAATTTCACAATCTTTTTGAAGTTCATGAGTGTAGAAGAACTTTGGCGAAATGTGCTTAGTTTGATCACCTTTAATATATCCTCATTTGATTTAAGCATGATACATACGGCATTGTCTTTGCATATAATCTTGTTGGATTATTCTTAATAGAAGATAATCCACATGATTCTCGACTGTGTTGTATCATGGATCCTCAACGAAACACATTCTCTACTAGCTTCATGCGCCACTTAGTATTTGAATGATTAGAGGAGGTGGCCACCATCGTTTGTTTAACTGATCTCCAGGATATTGCAGTATTTCCATAAGTGAATATATATCCTGTTTGTGATCGAACTTTGTGAGGGTCCGAAATATATCCTGCATCTACATAGCCAAGTAATTGTGGTTCCATTGCTTTGGAATAAAATAATCCCATGTCACTTATCCCACGGAGATATCTCAACATATGTTTGATTCCATTCCAGTGCCTTTTAGTTGGAGCCGAGTTGTATCTTGCTAATACATTAGTGCGATAAATTCGGGTATAATTTACTTGAGATACATTAGTGCACCAATTGCTAAGATATGGTACTTTATGACCAAGTAACTCTTCATTTCTTCCTTAGTGAATGGATCTTTAGATTTACTTAGTGACCTATGCTAGCCATGGGAACTGGGGGTGTGATTTATCCATATAAAGCGCGAGGACTTTTACGCTATATGATGATTGATGAATCAATACACCATTCAAACAATACTCGATCTATGGCCAGAGACAATATCTTGTTTTTCCCGATATCTTTCATCTCAAATTCCTTCTTTAAATAGTTGGTTGTTTTATGAGCTCTTGAGAGTCCCGATCAAATTTAAATCATCACATATCTTCTTTATTATTGCCAGATCCATTTTACTTGTTTTCTTGATGAAAACACATGGACAAATTGATTATTCACATATCCTTCTTTGAGTAAATACTAGCTTAAGCGATTATACCACATTCGACAATTTGTTTTAATCCATATAAAGATCTTTGCAACTTGATTGAATACATGCTCGTGGTTTTGAATTCATTGCTTGAGTGTGGGAATCCTTCGAGTTTCATATATACATTAGCATCTAGAGATCCATATAAATATGTTGTGACTACATCCATCAGACCGCATATCGGTCCTTACGAGACTACTAAACTTATCAAATATCAGATGTGATTGCGTCCATTCACGGGAGAATATGTCTCCTCATAGTTAATTATAGGTCTTTGTGTGAAACAGCAGGCCCTGAGGCGTGCTTTATAACCTTCTTCATTTTTCTCATTTCTCTTTCGTACAAAAGACCCATCGATATCAACATATTTGTATATTTGGTGTTTGAACTACGATCCAAATACCTCTCATTTGGCAGTGATCTTAATTACTGTTTTGATTGCTTCTTTCCATTTTGCTTGTCGTTTCGATGTCACATTCATTCACATTTGCGGCTCTTGATCTTCATCATTTCTTATGATGTCCGCCACTTGGAAAGAAAAGCATCATTTATGTGGGTAGTATTTGATCCATATTCTTCCCTCATGTATATAATTGATAGAATCTCTACATTGTTGTAATAGGTACATCATTAGAGATAACTCTTTATTTGGTGCCTCTGCGAGAGTTTGCTTGTTCATCGACACGGGGCTTAACGGTTATATGCTCTTCCCGAAGTCATAGATATAACCTTTTCCTTTTCTAGAATTGTGTTTTGAGCTAATAGGTCTTCACGTTTTAATCGTGGCTTAGGTTTATTTGTCATGCTGCTTTGTAATTTTCCTATTGGGATTTCAATCCTCCTTGGGATATTTGCAGGTAGGATATGTGATTTTGTAACTTTTGTTGAATCAATAAAAGCATCAGGCAATTGATTCGCAAGACCTTAAATGAATTATTTTACGAACTTCTAGTTAGAATGCTTTCATACGAGGATCGGTGAGATAAAGATGACTCATTCCATGTAGCCACAGTTCGGATTGCTTTGTACGGGAATCGAGTGAATAAAGATGACTCATTCCATGTACTTTCTACGTTCTTCTAGAATGGGCTTATCTCCCCCAATGGCGGGAAAGATTTTCATCAAAGTGACAATGCATAAATCAAGCTGATAAAAACTTCCCAGAAAGAGAGCTCGATATAATTTATAATAGATGCAAATTGAAAGCTGACATAAGTAAGATGGCATTGAGGACTGGCAGGTCGATGTGTGCGATGGGAATATAAACGACTGTAAATTCGCGATAAAATATTAGGTTGATAACCTTTGCTTAGTATGTGGTGATAAATCATGATTGGTTGTAGGACGAAGGCGAATTAAATGTGCAGCATGTATGATAGCATGTCCCCATGCCAATAAAGGCAATTTGGTTTTCAAAAGTAATGGTCTAGCAATCAATTATAGATGTTTGATAAAAGGTCGTAACCCATTACGAGAAATGAACATGAAGCGGCGGGATGTTGAACATCTATACCAATAGACATACAATAATCAAGGAATGCTTGAGATGAGAATTCACCAGCATTATCAAGACAAATTGTCTTGATAGGGTGATCAGGGAATTGTGTTATGAGTCGAATTATTTGAGCGATAATCTAGCGAAGGCAACATTTCTACTAGAAATAAGCGTACATAAGACCGTAGTGGGCGCATCAATTAAAACCATAAAATAGCGAAAGGTCTAAAGCTAGGTGGGTGAATAGGCCCACAAATATCCCCTTGAACACGTTCTAGAAAAGCGGGGGATTGAATGTAACCTTTGGCAAAATATGGTCTAATAGTGGTTGCCTTGGAGCAACGTACGAGTACATATAAGGAGTGAAGTCGTTCGTGCCAAAGTAAAAATGCATTGGAGTCATTGAACCACAGTTCACTTGTGGCATAAGATTGATAGATCTAATAGTTATGCATTATAACCCATAAGATAAAGAAGACGCCATGAACCAAATAAATGAGGTTCATAAAGAAATTCATGAAAGCCTTCATGTGAATTGGCTTTATTCATTTGGTCATTCATTCCTATTCGATAGGTTATTAGGTTCTGTATGTGGTCATTCACCCACATGAATAAAATCCTTTATTTACAACACTCCTTGAATGACCACATTAGAATAAATCCTTTATTAGAATTTGCCTCGTTAAAAACCTTGCATTAAAACCCTGATAGGACAAAGCACGGAATGAAGGAAAAAAGGAGTACGATACACTAATTACTACGTCATGCTCCTCATGTCGACATCCTTTACTTTTAGCATTCCAACCTTGTAAATTAATTTCTTGAGCGTTGAAGTCGGTAATGCCTTTGTGAATAGATACGCTGAATTATCTACTTGATCGTATTCTTTGGACATCAATTTCATAAATTCTTACGACTCATGTGTATAGAAAAATTTGGGTAAAAATGTGTTTGGATTATCTCCTTTGATGTAACCTCCTTTGATTTGTCGCGATGCATGCGACATTGTCTTCAAATAATATTGTTGGCTTGTCTTTGTGAAGGAGAGCCCCACGTGATTCTTGAATATATGGTGGATCATCGATCCTAAGCCATATGCATTCACATTAGCCGTGAATTGCAAGAATTCTGAATGATTTGATGATGCTAGCCACCATTGTACGTTTGTGGATCTCCATGAAATAAATGATTCCATTGTAGTTAAAAACATGCGGTTTGTGATCTAGCTTTATGCGGATCTGAAAGATATCCTGCATCTGCATATCCGAGTAGTTTTTCTTTCGACATATTTGAATAGAATAAGCCCATATCTGTAGTTCCACTGAGATAGCGCAATATATGTTGGATACCTTTCCAATGTCTTACGGATTTGGAGGCGGGCTATGCACGTAATAAATTAACAGAAAAAGCAATATTTGGTCTTGTACAATTAGCAAGATACATAAGTGCACCAATGACACTAAGATATGGTACTTCAGGACCAAGTAATTCCTCACCCTTTTCACAAGGACGAAATGGGTCATTTTTCACATCAAGTGATCCTATGACCATAGGTGAGCTTAATGGATGTGCTTTATCCATATTAAAACGCTTCAAGATTTTCTTAATATATGTTGATTGATGAACCAACACTCCATTTGGAAAATGCTACGTCACAGCGAGGCGATGCAAATTTTGTTTTTCGAGATCTTTCATTTGAATTCTTTCTTTAAATATTACGCTATTTTTTGTGAGCTCTTCCCGGGAGTTCAATAGATTTAAATCCATCGACACAAACAACGTAATAATTGCCGTCGGTTTACGATTTCTTAATGGCATGGACATATAGGGTTTATTCACATGCTACATTCTTTAGTAAATATTCTTAAGGCGATTGTACCACATGCGTCGGTTATTTTAATCCATACAAAAGATCTTTGTAGCTTAATTGATAACATGCTACGAGGTTTGTACTAAGCGCCCCAGGCGGTTTAAATCCTTCGAGGATTTTCATGTGTATATCATCTGTCTATTGATCCATATAAATATGCGGTGATAACATCAAAGGCACTGTATCAAAGTTCTTAGATCTTGCTAAACATCAAAGCGAAATGTGATTGCGTCCTGCCCAATTGAATATGTTTCCTCATAGTGATATCGGGTCTTTGTGAAACCTTGTGTGCTACTAATCGCCTTATACCTTATGATATCATTATTCTCATTGCGCTTTCGTACGAATACCCATTTGTTTCCCAGCCGGGTTTTAGCATACTTGGGGTGTTTGGACTATAGGTCCAAAAACATCTCGTTTATCGTGAATGTAGTGCACTGCATTTGCCTTTCTCCATTTAGGCAAATCATTTCTTTGTCTACATTCATTCGTATTTTGTAATCTGGATCATCATCATTTTGTATGATGCAAGGCCCACTTGGAAATAATATTCACATCAAAATTATTTCGATCCCATTTTCACCCTGTGCCTGTATTGAGATCTCATTATTTTAATTTTTGTACACTCTTAAGAGACTGGTATTTCACATTTTGTATCTCTTCGAGTTTGGTTTTCAATATTTGACTCTTCATGGTCATTTGCTTTCCATTTGTTCTCAGCCGGGGAGTTATGTCTTTGACGATGGGTCTCCTTTGCTTAGCGTGTTTTTTGGGCTCAAATGCTTTTGTCCTTGGTGATATCAACGTGGAACATTTGCGCGGGGATATGACTGTCACTTTATTTGTATCAATAAATGCATATGGTAATTGATTTGCAAGATTTTGCAAATGAATGATCAATTGAACTTCCAGTTCACATTGATTAGTACGTTGATCAAGATGAGATAATGTAGATGCATTCCAAGTGATCTCATGTCGATCATGCAGGATCGACTTTTCCCCCTAATTATTGGGAACTCTTGTTTTCATTAAAATGACAGTGTGTAGTGCTCTACAAAACATCTTCTGTCATGGGTTCCAAATATTTTATGATAGACGACCGTCAAAACCTCGTAAATCGATTCGTTGGGGACCTCTTAAGTCGCGTTGTCTTGTTAATTAATTTTACATAAATTGCACAACCAAAGTCGTAAAATGAAATATTTGGTTGTGTACGAAGTACAAATTGTGAAGGGAGTACTCATGTGGTAGATGTTGATGCAATTCTTATTAGACTCGCGGCATGCATAATAGCATGTCCCGTGTAGATCTTTGGTAATTTGGTTTCATCAATAATGGTCCTTCCTTAATTGAAGGCGTTTAATCAATTGATACGCTAAACCATTTTGGGTATGAACATGAACAACAGAGATGTTCAACATTTATCGATTGGCATACCACAGGTATATTGAAGTTTGGGATGTAGATTCACGGCATTATCATGTCTAATGTTATTGGATGAATCTGAAAAATGTGCTCTTAATTTAATTATTTATTACGAGGCATGGCAACATTGCGTGTAGAAGAAGACATACATGTGACCATCTAGTGGAGGCATACATTGGGACCATAAAATAACGAAAAGGTCCACATGGTGGATGAATAGGTCCGCATATATCCCCATTATTCTTTAAAATAGGTGACTGGACATGATTTTATTAATAGATGGTCGGACAGTGCTTACGTGAGCGAGCTTCACAAGAAAGTTCATTTGGCAAAAGAATCTTCTGGTTCTTTAATGGATGCCCATTTGAGTGTTCTATGATTCGTCGTATCATTGAAGATCCAGGATGACCAAAGTCTGTCATGCCAAAGATTAAAAATCTTTGGGTCGTTGAACTTTCTGGTTCACGCTGACTTATTTGAATTCAATAGACTTTATAATTAGGTATGATATAACCCGGAGGAGGAATGCTAAGAGCTTTTACGTAACAAATCTTTTTTCAGTATAAGAGGTAATATAAACATTCTTTATTACCTTCATTCATAGTTTCGATATGATATCCATTTTGCGGATATCTTTAAAACTTCAAACAAAATTTCTTAGTTTGCTAGAATATAATCATCATTTATATAATCAGTTCCATTTGAGTAGTACTATGTTTACTCTTAGAACTAATTAAATTTGATGTGCAGATATTATGCTAACCTTTGGTGTTTGTTGTTATTAAATTGAAGAAATATATTTTTTCTCGAAGTATTGTATGTGTGGTTCTTGATCGTGAGACATACATCTACCTTCATTCATCTTGGTACAAAAGAACACTAATGTTGAAAAATGCAAAGTACATTTAAACACACCCAAAAAATAAATTACATCGAAATAAGATACACCACGAAATAAAATACATATACTTATTTAACATTGTCATTTACATCATACATTAAATAATCGAAATTCTCACTTGGACTATAAAGGAAATCATTATAAAATATGATAGGTCCAATTTCCATTCTTGTCTGTGAAATTCATTTCTATTTTCTTTCCATTTTCCTTTAATGATGCTTGATATAGATCTACTAGGTAGTGGCGATACGGCAGTCAAAGATCGGTGTCCTTCATACACATCATAACCTGTGTCTTGAAGACCTTAGTTTTCCTTTGCACTTTCTCATTGTATAAAACTAGCATTGTTATTCCCTTACGGTGGTGAAGCGAGCTTTCTTTTGATAAGAAGAGAATTGTTATATTGTCGGGAATTAGCCCTCGACCCGGTACGACCACGACCCGTGGTGCGTCACTCAATCCCGCGCCCATAATTTTTGGGATGATATTGCATTCATACGCGGGAATGCTTCGGATCAGTGGGACGGGGACTGATGATTTTAAATTAGTAGCTCATTATTTGTTCAGCTACTAGAAGACATGATATAGTGAGAATATGTAAATCTCGCTCTCGTGATATTCTTGCTGAGGCACATTCTAGGCGCGAAGCGTTGTAGCGTTTTTCAAGCATGTCTTCTTCTGTGGGTCTTTTCTCCTTAAAGCTTCAGGCGAGAGCTTATTTTAAATAAGCGAGTTGCGTGCTAAGCATTTTAAAAGTCTCTTGCAACCTCAGGTGCATCCAGTCATAGCGAGCTTTCGGTAAAATCACAGTCTTTTGGTGGTCAAATCTCTTCTTCAATTCAGTCCATAAAATAAGAGTATCTTTTACAGTTAAATACCTAATTTTAAGATCCTCATGGAGATGGTGTCTAAGGAAAATTAGTGCTTTTGCAGTCTTGCGAGGACCTTTGATTTCCTTCTTTATTGGTTCTCAAGATTTCTACGACCTCTAAGTTTATCTCAGCATCTAGGACCCAAGATAGATAGTTTTTACCGGAAATGTGATCTGTCAGCGAGAGATGAAATTTTTGACATTTTTGGTAAACCACATGATAAATTGAAAATGGTTACTGGAAGAATAAATAACGATTACCTTTTCTGAAGCGAGTGGTCTTGATGCACATAGGCAGAAATGAAATAATTCTTGCAGAATGATAAGACAATGCATATAGGGTTATTTTTGTTGTAAGGGCCACCCACGGCCCACTCAGACGGTGGTCCCACTCCTGGCTATCCCCTAGCTCGGGGTTTCTTTCTTCTCTGTGGGCTCGAACTGGGACCATGAGCTTGAATGCCCATTCGAGGTGGTTCCACTACCAACTAGCTCGGTTGGTAGTGGTAGCTTTACCTCGAATGGTATCTAAGCTCATGAATCCCAGGGGCCAGCCCGCGGAAGCAGCACCAGTAGAGATAGCTGCTCAGTCTGGTTTCTCGTGCGAGTGGTGAGGCCACTACAAAGAGCGCCTTGTTGTTGTGTTTGAAATAAGAGAAAAGACCGCAGAGTCACGAATATGTTGAATCATGGATCTTAACCACATGCACTCACTGCTTGCCTCATGTAGTCTTAATAACTCGAATGATTGGAGGAGGTTGCCACCATGGTTTGTAGGATCTCGAGATGCGTGTGCCTGGTAAATACATATCCTAATTGTGGTCGAGCTTTATGGGGATCTCAGAAAGGGGTATCTGCATCGGTATAACTTGAGTAATTCTGGTTTTGGTGCTTTAGAATAAAAAGAGCATCACTTGTCCCACGAGGTATCTCGACAAATGTTTACTCAGTTCATTTTTTAAGTAGGCGTGAAATTTATATCTTGCAAGCGAGTTCGAAAAGGCGATATACGGCCTTGTACAATTTGCAAGATACATTAGTGCTCGATTGCACTTAAGTGGTATACGGACCAAGAGGTTTCTCATTCTCTTCTTTAGGACGAAATGGGTCTTTATCACTTAGTGATCTTCTGATCATAGGGGGACTTAAAGGGGATGGGGCTTTGTCTAATAAAGTGCTTCATGACTTTTTCGGTATATGTTGATTGATGGGCCAAAAATCACATTTGAAAAATACTTGATCTATGAGCAGAAACCATCTAGTCTTTAGATCTTTCATCTCAATTCTTTCTTTAAATAATTAGCGGAGTTTCTAAGGCCCTTAAGGGTCCTATTAATTAAATCATCCACATATAAATCCTTATAATTCGTTGCAACTTTATTGAATACATACCACGTGGTTTTGAAAATTTTTGCTTCAGGCAATGTAAATCCTTCGGGAAAGAATTTGCTTAATTGTCTAAATCCTTCGGGGATTTTCATGTATATATCTACTTATCTATGGATCCCATACAAATATCTTGTGACAACATCCATCAAATACATTTCTAGTCCTTAAGGAAGCGCAAATATTAAATATCTAAAGGTGATTGCATCCATTACTAGTGAATATGTCTCCTCCTTAGTCAATCACAGGGTCTTTGTGAAAAACCTTGTGCAACAAGCGAGCTTTATATCATTTGATTTCATTATTTTCATTTCTTTTAAGGTACAAAGACCCATCTATATCAACGGGCTTAACATTTTCGGGTGTTGGAATACATTAATATCTCCTTTAACTAACCTAATTGTTCCACGTTATTCTCTATTTTCAATCTTGATTATTTAATATTTATATCGTTATTCAAATCTTACCCACACCTCATACTGCCGCTGAAAAAACTTTATTCTTCAAAGTCTCTGGTCTACTATCTCTGGTTCTCTCATTATAAAATCTATTCATGGGAATGGTGGTCGATTGTTTCTCTTGTACTGTACTCCTTTAACCGCATGTGTATTTGCTTCAGCAGGGAGCTGATTGTATCGTAATAGGCTCTTCGGGGGCTGATTCATCAAAAGCGCTGCTCTCACGGGAGTAAGCAACTTATTAGATTTTCTTCCTTGAAAGAATCTTTTTGGAATCCAGATAGGTCTTCCACGTTTCGGACATTGGTTTAGATGTACTAGTAATAGAATTTCGAATCCCCTATAGGGATTTCAATATGTCTTTGGTGTAATGGAATATGTGACTTTATCACTATTCGGATCGAGTGAAGCATCACAGTGGTGATCTGTAGATCCACCTATAAATGAAGGATTCTTTGAACTTCTAGTTCGGTGTTTAGTACGAGGGTGAGTACCTTAATGATATGGTGCTTCCAGTAATTTCCACGTATTTATTGTGTTGGTTTATCTCCCCTGTGGCGGAAAGCAGTTAAATCAAAATAATTTACCAACGGCGATAAGATTCTGACCCAAAGGCTCAAGGTATTATAATCGATGTAGAATGAAAACCTACATAATGCACGATGACGCTGCAATAGTATGATGCTTTAGAAAAAAAAATTCAGGCATTATCCCGAGCGGATAGTTTTAATAGGATGATCGGGAAAATGTGCTCTGAGTTTGAAATTTGGGAAAAATACTTCTTTTTCTGTAAAATAAAATGAGTTGTATACGGTCTACTTGAGACAAATATCTCAGTGATATTGACTCGTGGCAAGTTAGGACGGTATCCATGTTGTGAAGTTACGCTAGAAAAGAAGGTGTAGAAATTAAGAAAACGAAATATTATTGAAACATTGAAAAACTTATGTGAAATGGAAGTACATAGAAAATAGAAAGAACTAATACGAGGGTGTGTACCATCACCAATTAGATGGGAAATATTTCCATTTGGGTCCTCAAAGAAATCGAAACATCAAAGTGGGGCAAATCAGCTTACTATCACCATTACCATCGAAATTGACTTCCAATATCTAACGCATAACGCTTTGATTTGATGCTTGATAGAGTTCAACCAAATGTTTGGCCGTACGACAAGTACGTGACCAATGACCCGTCATGCCGCATCTATAGCAAGCATTATCTTGTTGGCGTTGAGGGATATTCTGGTCAGTGGTTGCACAGTAGTTTGGCGACTTCCTTTGTGGGATTGCTTTTTCTTATTGAAGGGGCTGGTGTTCGATATCACCTGTTGCACATCAATTCACAAATAAATTTAATAACGTTACATTTTCTAGAGCAGAGTCGTGGTATTTTCTAGAAAAAGGGAAAGTGTTATATCAATGACTCCAATGCATTATATTCTAGCAAATCCAGAAGAAATTTGCTGAGTTTTAAAGATATCCGCAGAAATGGATATCATATCGAAACTATGAATGAAGGTAATAAAGAATGTTTATATATTACCTCTATAATTTCTAGAAAAAAGATTGTTACAGAAAAGCTCTTAGCATTTTCCTCTCACAGATTATACTCTTTTGATATAAATTATTGAATCAAATACGTGTGAGGCTAGAAGTTGACAGATACAATCTTTGGCATGGCTGTTTTTGGTCATCTGGATCTTCAGTGATCGAATCATAGAACACTCAAATGGGCACCATTAAGGGTGAAGATTCTTTGCCAAATGAACTTTCTTGTGAAGCTTGTTCTGAGGGTAAGTTAATTGTCCGTCATCTATTAATAAAATCTGTATGAGTCATAGGTCTTTAGAAAGAATACGCTAGGGGATATATGTGGACCTAATCACCATGTGGACCTTTTAAGATTATTTTATGGTCTAATAGATGCCTCCCGCCAGTGGTCACATGTATGTCTTCTTTACACTGCGCAATGTTGCCTTTGCGGGCTCAACACAAAATAATTAAATTAAGAGCACATTTTTGTTCTCTGATTAAGACCATTAGACTTGATAATCTTGGTGAATTTACATCCCGAACAATAATTTACGTATGTCAATTGGGATAAATGTTGAACGTACATTTGCTCATGTTCATACCCCGAAATGGTTTAAGCGAGAATCATTGATTAACGTCTTCAATTAATAGCCATACCATTATTGATGGCAATTACCGGCATCTACATAGGGACATGCTATTATGCATCTGCGAGTCTAATAAGAGTGGGCGACATCTTACCATAGTACTCCCTTCTGACTTGTGTGGTACGGCAAATATTTCTCATTCTGAATTTTTGGTTTGTGCGGTCTATGTACGATTGCACCTACCTGACCTTGCAGATGGGTCCCCGGCGTAGAATTGGGATTTATGTAGGTTTGATTAAGTAATTCTATCATAAATATTTGGGACATGACGAGGAAATGTTTTTAGAAACTTGATTTCTTGTCATTTTGTGACTTGGTGTTCCACAATTAGGGAAAGAGTCGATCCCGGAGGGACTGACATGGATCACTTGGAATGCATCACATTATCTCATCTTGATCAGCGTACTAATCAATGTGGCTGGAGTTCGAATGATCATTATTTTGCAAAATCTTTTCAAATCAATTGCAGTCACATTTGTTGATACAAAAGTGACAAGTCACATATCCATTGCAAATGTTCAGCTACCGAGTTGATATCAGCGAAGGACAAAGCATTTGAGTGCAAACACGCTCGAAGCGTGGGGAGACCCGTGGGTGAAAGACATACTCCGGACGGAGAACAAATGGAAAGCAAATGACCATGAGTCAAATGTTAAGCCAAATCCACTGAAGAGATACAAAATGAACAATAGCCGGTAGTGCACGAAAATAATGAGATCTCGATAAGTTATGCCTGAGGGGGTGGCATGGTGAAATAATTTTGATGTGAATAATATTTTAGATTTTCCAAGTGTTGTAGACATCACCTGAAATGATGATGATCTCCGAGCCACAAAATACGAATGAATGTAGACAAAGAAATGATTGGCCTAATGGAAGCGATGCGGCGAATTACATTAATTGATAAAGCGAGATGTTTTGGACCTGGTCGACTTTGCAAGTATAAAACACATTTGGGGAACAAATGGGTGAACACATCTGCCTTGATAGGAATAATGATATCATAAGGTATAAGGCGATTAGTGAGTTTCTCACAAGACTGGCATTGATATGAAACATATTCACATTGTGGGCCTTGATCACATTTCGCTTTTTGATAAGTTTATCAGCATCGGAAGAACTTGATATCGTCTCATGGATATTATTAATGCATATTTATATGGATCCATAGACAGTGATATACACATGAAAATCCACGAAGGATTTGGCACTTTAAACGATTAGTAAAACCTAGTAGCATGTTATCAGTCAAAACACAAGATCTTTGTATGGATTAAAGCAATCCGGACGCATGAAATCTGATTGCCTTGAAGTGAATATTTACTAAAAGAGGGGGTATGTGAATAACCTATATGTCCATGCGTTTTCATTAAAAGAAATGAAAGCGGATTTGCAACTATTCTGTTGTTTATGTTGATGATTTAAATGCTTATTCAGAACTCTGAAGAGCTCCGCAAAACAGCGAGAATATTTAAAGAAAGAATTTTGAAATGATCTTGGAAAAAACAAGAATTTTGCATCGACTGTAGATCGAGCATTTTCCAAATGGAGTGTTGGTTCATCAATGCTTATATATTAAGAAAATCTTGAGCGTTTAATATGGATAAAGCACATCCATTAAGCTCACCTATAGTTTGTTAGATCATGATGTGAAAAATGACCCATTTCATCCTTGTGAAAGGGTGAAGAATTACTCGGTCCTAAAGTACCATATCTTAGTGCAATTGGTGCACTTATGTATCTTGCTAATTATGCAGACCGGATATTGCTTTTACATTGAAATTTATTAGCGGTACGATTAAAACTCCTAACAGAAGACATTCGGAAAGGTATCGACATATGTGCGCTATCTCGGCGGAACTACGAGATAAGGCTTATTCTATTCAAATAAGTCGAAGAAAAACTACTCGGATATCACGGATCACGGGATATCTTCAGGTCAGCATAAAAATTTAGATCTGGCTTGGGTATGTTTAACTCTGATAGGCTGCTATCTCATGGAGATGCGTCGAGCGAGACAATGGTGGCTACATCGTGAATCATTAAGAAATTCTTGCAATTCCTGAAGCTAGTCGTGAATGCATATGGCTGATGATGATCCACCATATTCAAGAATCATGTGGGCTCTCCTGCACAGCCAAAGACAAGCCCAGCAATATTATTTGAAGAACAATCTTTGCATCGTGCACAAATCAAAGGAGGTTACATGAGGAGATAGAACCAAACACATTTCACAAAATTTTTTTCTATACATAGGCTTGGAAGAATGGTGAAATTGATGTCAGTAATCTGATCAAGTGATAATCTAGCGAGATCTATTCACAAAGGCATTAAGAGCTTCAACGTTCAAGAAATTAATTTACAAGGTTGGAATGCGAAAAGTAAAGGATGTTGACGCGGGGGAGCACCCAAGCGGAAAATTAGTGTCTTGCCTCTTTTTCCTTACGATCCGGGTTTGTCCCGGGTTTCTTTGGCAAGGTTTTTAGCAGCGATCCTAATAAAGTTTATTTTTAATGGTGGTCCATTCAAAGGAGTGTTGCTAAATAAAGTTTATTCATGTGGTGAATGACCACATACATGAACCTAATAACCTATTAAATAAGAATGAATGACCAAATGAATAAAGCCCGATTCACTTAAGAGGCCTTCATGAATTCCCTTTATGAACCTCATTTATTTGGTTCATGTATAAGGAATAGGTAAGTCTATAAAGGTCTCCCTCTTTGTACAATGGCATCCCTTTTCAAGAAAGGAAGAAAGGAAGAAAGAAAGCTCTCTCCCTCAATTTATCTCTCTTTCTTGCTCATTTCTAAGTTCCCTTTCTTTTCCTTTTTTTTTCTTGTTGTGTACAAAAAGGGAATAGTATACTTCTCTTTAACTTTGCACTTTATAATAATTTCACAACACGTTATAAATAAAACTTCATAAGAGCAACATAAAACTAAACAGCTCCCACTAATTGACAGTATCCCATGATACTCCTAAGCCCATGTTAATGACATGTCGTCCAAAGATATACAAAGAGCGAAGGCCTTTAGTTGCGGATCTGCAATCATATCATCTGTTGAAATGTGCTCCACTTCAATGTCACCGGTTTGAACTTTTTCCTTTATAGTCAGGTACTTGACCTCCATATGCTTAGACCCCTTGAGACCTCTGTTGTTGTTAACAAACCTTAGCTACTTGAGTGTGTCCACAATACCTGGCTTTGTATGGGCTATCCACAAAATCAAATCTGGTCGACTCCTTAATGGGGTTTGAGCCCAGTGCACGAGTAGCGGTGAACATGTTTAATAAATCGGCATATAGTCTTTTGTCCTCTTTAAGTACCTCATAACCTTCTTGGCGACAACTTGATGATCGTGTCTGGATTTGATTGATATCTCTGCTAGAATCTGTTCTGAAAGGCAATATCAGGCCCCTAGCCCATACTTGAGCATACATAATACTCCCAAGTGCACTAGCATAAGGTACATTCTTCATTTGGGCTTTCTCAAAATCTGAATGAGGACATTGTGATATACTGACTTATCACCTTCTGAGACGGGCAATTCTGGCTTGCACATTGTTAAATATTGAATCTTTTTCTAAAATCGATCAACATATGCCCTACGAGATAAACCCTGATAGTCAGGTGAGAGCGATTCCTATGAATCTCAATGCCCCGGGACAAAGGCGTCTCACCAAGGTCCTTCACTATCAAAGTTCTTTGACAACATCCGCTTTGTCTCATCACGATGAAGCGAGTCCTTTGCTTGCAAGCGAGATATCATCCACAGAGTATAAGGAAAATGAATTTCCTCCTTGACCTTGCGGTATATACATTGATACACTTTATTTCTCTGACAAAACCCATATGAAGTAACAACACTCTTAAATTTTAAGTACCATTGTCTAAAAACGCTTGAGACCATAAATAGACTTTTTCGGTCTACATCTGAAGCTTACTGAATAATTTCTTAAAACCTTCGGGTTGCATCATATAGACTTCTTCATTAAGGTCTCCGACGAAAGGCGATTTTAACATCCATCTAGTGTAACTCCGTATCGAAATGAGCAACTAATACCATGATCACTCTGAAGAATCTTTAGAAGAATAGGAATAAAGGTTGCTTCATAGTCTACTCCTTCTCTGCGAGTGAAACCTTTAATCTTAGTAGAAACTTTAAGCTTCGATCTTTCCTTTGGGTCCTTTTAGTCTTATACACCCATTTTGCGCTGATACTAGTGCATGACCTTCAGGGTAATTCAACAAGTTCCTGACTATTATGCCTTATAGATTGATTTCATCTCATTGCATCAGCGAAGTTAAGGCGAGAATGAGAATCTGACAGCATAAGTCATTGGATCGACCACATGCAGATGTGTAGTCTTGCTCTCCTATAGACTAAATAGTCAGATGGTATAGCGATCGTCTCTCCTAATGGATCTCCTTCTTTAGGTAGCAGCCAGCATCTTTGAGAGACTTGATGAACTTCATTAGGGTGTCACGACAACGGGGATCAGAACCTCGCGGGTTGATATGGTGTGTGGGAGTCTCAAAAATTATCTGTATGGAATTAGATAAGATGCCATATCACCCTTGTACTATTATCATCAATAGTGCGTGGCGGCCTTTCTTCGGCCCACATCAAGCTCCAAACTTGGTTATAAGTGATTCCACAATTCTTGTGCCTCCATTGGGATTATAGAGGCAGATATCCGCCCCGAATGTTAAGTTAGATACAAGTAACCTGAGTGGTTCTTGAGTCAACTTACTTAATGTTGGATTATACAACTTCATACAACGGGACATCCCAAACATAGATGGTTTAAGCCCCAAACTACCTTGGAGTCCATAACTCAAAGGAGTTAGACCGACTTTTATAGGTACACGATTTAGAATGTATAATTTGTTTTCAAGCTTCACCCATAGAAAACCGGTAAATTGTCCTACTAATCCTGCTCCTTACCATTTCCATAAGAGTGCGATTACGCCTTCGGCTACACCATTTTGCTCGAGACTCCCGGGCATAATGTTGAGCCACTGTCCGGAATCCTCTAAGTATTTGCGAATGGCCCCTTAAGCTATCGCTGTCATCATGCTTACCATAATACTCTCTCCACCTCGGTCGGATCTAACAACCTTTATGACTTTTTCCCAAATGTTTCTCGGAGCTTCGGTCAGAAAAATCTTGAACTGTCAAGAGACTCGGCCTTTTCTTTAATCAAGTACGAGATAACCATATCGAGAGATAGTCATCAATAAATGTGATGAAATAAAAATTTCTACCGCAAGGTTGCCGTATAAGGTCCCACTTATACTCGGTGTGAATGACCTCCAGCAAAAATTGAGAACCGGACTGCGAGTTTTCTTTCTTATCTTGGTCATTTTACCTCTCTAGCCCAGGTCTACGCATGTCACAAGTCATTTTTAAGAGCGGGCGGGGATGTGTATCAGCCTTTCTACTCACATCATAGAGATATGGCCAAGTCGTTTATGCCACAATGCATAAGAATGTTCCTTAGGTAATGGTCTCTTAGAAACAACCTTTTAAGCCGTATAAGCGACGTATATGTCATTGGGAGATAAACACAATGCAATCCGTTGGACATATAACAACACCCGACCTTATTTGAATCAAGAAACAAAGAAATAGCATTGCTCTTGATTTCAAGAGTAGTCATACTTGTCGAACCTGCGATACGAGCTAAGTTCTAAGTCTAAATGAGTACATAAAAGTGTCTTTCAACATTAATCTAAAACCAGAGTCTAGAATCAAGATTACATCTCCCACAAACACAACATCAGCTTTCTCGTTGTTTCCCACAGTGAGTCTTGATTCATCCTGATTTGGCTTCCTCCGGTTTATGAATCCCTGTTAGTTGATAGTTCATATCCGTTTGTGTATTCTTAGCATTCTTTACAAAGGTATGTTAGATAAATGATTTCTTGATGACTAGTTAAAGTTCACTACACTCTTTTCCTTTGTATGGTTTGTTGATTTAGTGAATATGCACTTTATCAATATGAATTATGATTTCAATTTGTCACTTCTATGGAACATGTCATTATGGGCCAATATAGTGGTTTGAAGTTATTTTGTAATGATTAGTAAGAAGGATATTGAATTGACTTAATACTCCTTAAACATTAAGGTTTGTTTGATTTTAGAGGATGAATTAAGGGCTTCTTACCTTTTATTTGTTAGTTTTGGGAAAATATTGTCTTTCCATATTCTTAGTTATCTTGAGTTTAGTTGAAGGGAATCATGTGGATAAATTATTACGCATAAACTAAGCCTTGCAAGGTAGTTATTTGCTTAGAAATGTTGTTAAATCTTTTAACTCAATGTGATAGTGGATGTTTTAGTTTTGGAATTTAATATTGAGGATTTTTAGATTTATTCAGCTATACGAGCAATTACTTGGTATTGGTAACTTCCTTGACATGCATAAGTGAGATTTTTGATATTTAGAAGTAATTTTTTATCGGCATTAAATTTTGAATTTGGAGAATTTAGAATCTAGAAAGGTTGTATTTCTTTCACGAATATGTGTTTGGTAGTGGACAAAAATCGATTACAAGAAAGGTTAGTAATCGTTCGCCTTCAAACCTTGGTGCAAGGCAGAGGTGTGGTGTGATCATGCCCCTAAGGTGGGTTTCGGGGCGTGACAGAGTAGTATCAGAGCTATAGGTTATGATTTTGATGGGAACTCGTTTAAGTTTACCTTTGAAAATATGGTGATGCATTAGCTTAAGTTTGACTTCATCTAGTCTTATTCCTTTGAATTCACACAATTCTAACTTGCTGCTTGGTTTTAATGACTAAATTAGTTATACCTTTTTGCTTTATAGAACACCATACGCGAGAGACTTGCATCTTCCCAAAATAGTCGAAATTTAATGATGATATACCTCCTCCTGAGACTTTGCCTATGGATGCGAAGGGGCTTTATAGATATTTAGGGACTTTGGAATTTGGATGGTTTGAGGCGGTATTTAAGTAATGGTCAAGGACAATCCTCATCTAGTAGGGGTAGCTCCTTTGGCGACTAAAGTTGAGTCCCCCTTATTTTCCGATACCTCCAAATCAGCGGCGGCTTGGATTACGAGATAGGAAAAATTCTTTGTGTCATTGATTTTACGAGGAAGCGAAAAGCCTCTTATACGGTATTTATGTTAGGCGAGGCGGATCATTGGTGGCTCATGACTAAAAGGCTTTTAGGATCGGGGGCTATTGTTTGGAGACAATTTAAGGAGGCCTTTTTATAAAATTGCTCTACGATAGTGTTCGAGACGAGGAAGATGGGAGAGTTTGTCAGTTTGGAGCAGAGAGATTTGTGGTGGCCGATCTGAAGCTAAGTTCTGCAGAACTATCTGCGTTTTGCCTACAGGTTGATTGCTCTGAGAGGAGAGGGAGAAAGCATTAAAGTTTCAGGATGGACTAAAGACTTATTTGAAGAATAAGATATCAATTCTAAAGTTGGGTGTTTATTTAGAGGTGGTAGACAGAGCCCTTATTGCAAAGAAGGATAATGAAGAGCTTCACCAGTATAGGAAACAACAAAGGAAGAGGAATAAGTGATGGTGCTCATGGTAACCAAGTCTGAAAAAGTCGGCTCCAGTGAGGTCAGGCAGTTATTATCTTAGGAACTTGTTTAAGTTTGTGTATGGGGATAGTTGGTGGCGGTGGTAGCTCGGTTGGTAGTGGTATCCCCGTTTCAATATGTCCCTTTGGTCTTTTAGGTTCGAGCTCTCACGGAGGCGAAAGAAAGGGCAAAGGGACACATGCCCACTATGCTTTGTGAGTGGGACCACCCCTCGTCGGAGTGGGCCGGGGTGAGGCCCTTCTAGAAAAGGCGCCTTTGTGTAAAGGGCCCTCTCGTCTGGTCGAGCGGTGCTCGGCCCCACGCTTCTTGACCCATATTAGGTGATTAAGAATCCATATATCTCACCTTTATTAGACCAAACTAATTAACTAGCTCAGTTGGTAGTGAGAGTGCTCCCCATTTCAATATGTCCCTTTGGTCTTAGGTTCGAGCTCTCACGGAGGCGAAAGAGACGGATCATGCCCATGGCACGTGAGTGGAACCACCCTCGTCGGAGTGGGCTAGGGTGGGGCCCAAGGCGCCTTTGTTGTAGGGCCCCACCCCCAGCCTTTCCAACGAGGCTGATCCAATCAAATTTATCCAGCTTCACGGTTTCTTTAGCCTCTGTGGAGAAACTCAGGCTACAGGTTTCCTTGAGCTTAGATACCCATTCGAGGTAGTTCCACTACCAAATTATTTGGGGCGTGTCAATTCACACCCTCAAGCCTTTGCTTTGAAGGTTTGAGTGTAGAAAAAACACTAATAACCTTTCTTGTATTGGATTTTGTCGATTACCCGATCACATATTCGGAGTAAATGCAACCTTCTAAATTCATAAATTCTCTAAATTCAAATTGCATGCGGATAAATTACTTCTAAATATCAATCTCACTTGTCATGTCATACCTAAAGTTGTTGAGAATATAACAATATTTGAGATCTCTCAAATCAACGTACTAATATAAGGAATGTTCATCAGTGACTTTCGATTGCTTTCAAAAACTGACGTTTCACATAAGCAGGAACTTATGAGTTCAACATGATCCAACATAAAGTTCTAATCAAATCCTAATAATGAATTTGGCCTGCTTGTGCTCCTTACGCGGAAGCCCAAAAAGTACCTGAAAATATGTCACTTGAATGGGAGTGAGCTAAAAGCTCAATAAGAAATACTAATACGGTTTCATTGATCAAAAGTTTTCAATCTATATATAACAAATAGAGTGTTTTTTCATAAAACTTTTGATTCAAAAATAAGTTGGAACATTAACAAAATATACTTTAAAACGTTCTCACATCAATTTCAAATCGGTTTCATATCAAATGTGATCCAAACAATTTCATATCAAATTTCGATTCAAACACTTTCATATCAAATCCAAAATCAAATACATTTCAAATATATTTTTCTCTGGTCATCAAATATCAAATGGTGCCCAGTTATGTGGGACTTTCTCATATCAAATCCAAAATCAAATACATTTCAAATATATTTCTCTCTGGTCATCAAATATCAAATGGTGCTTGATTATGTGGGACTTTCTCATATCAAATCCAAAATCAAATACATTTGAATATATTTTCTCTGGTCATCAAATATCAAATGGTGCCCAGTTATGTGGGACTTTCTCATATCAAATCCAAAATCAAATACATTTCAAATATATTTCTCTCTGGTCATCAAATATCAAATGGTGCCCAGTTATGTGGGACTTTTAAATGGGTGGTTAGCCGCAAATTGTTCCTTTTAAGGTAGACGGAACCAAACACTACTAGTCTAGTAACCTCTATCAAACCCTGAGGCTGGGGTTCGAATCAATTACATTCCCCACGAAAATGTAAGGTCAACTATTATATCCCGGTTGGCAGGCGAATAGTGTCAACTATTATATCCTGTTGACAAGGGCCGAATAGTGTCAACTGTATTCAGTTAAGCGGGCAGGCAACGAGTCAAATATTTGCATTCAAAATTTCAAATTACAAAACATCATATCTCCCACATTTTCTTTCTTAAACAAAACAAATCTCAAGTACAATCCCATACAAACTACTTTCTTGATCCATGGATAATCAAATAAATAAAACAAGTAAAACTTTTCATAAACCAAGATTATATATAATTCAGTTTAAACAATTTTCATCCTCAAATGAAGTAAAACAAACAATTTTCTTTTTAAAGATCTGCATTAATATCCCTTACATGTACATATATATAAAAATAATAATTTTTCGAAAAGCTGTATTAGAATCCCTTACCTCAAAGGAGTACTCTAAAGCTTTGAAAGAGCTAATCCGAAGAATTTCACCTCAATGAAATATTTCTCCTAAAATAATAAGGAAGAAATTACCATCATTACTTATTTATTCTTAAAACTTTCCTAATTTGATGTGTAACAATTATATTATTTTTGTTCACTTCAAACATATTGACAACTATTCAAATGATAACTATTTGAATTAGGTAGTTTTACCATTATTATTTTCATAACGTCTAATTGAATTATCATTATTTCCATAACGTCTAATTCAATTATGATGAAATATGAAATATGTTTATTTATTTTAGAATTAATTTTTAAATTAATATATTTAAAGTAACCTTTGTTAATTTAATTAAATTAATTTTATAATAAATAAGACTCTATATCTATGCTAAAGTAGTCGGCGAAAGGATGATTATTTTATGCCGGATGTAGGGTAAATAATAGTCTAAATGTGAGACAAATAAAGGTTTTAACATGCAAACATTATGTCGGTCAAGAAAGGCATAATGTTTTGTGGATACTAATATTGTCTACATTTAGTGCTATAATTGAAATCTTAGATTTTCAATTTTTTTTTCGTCCAAAGACTAAATACAATGTTGTGCTTGGTATCTTATTAAGGGGTCCATGTGTATATATATTTTGTGCTTTAAAATATCGTGGTAGTAAATATTAATGTGAGCATTTTGTGTTTTTATTTAAATTATCTACTATGTCTGCTATTTCTGCCAATATCAGTAGCATTCCTAAGCTTAACAACTTTGTTAGTTCTGAAGTTAATTTGGCTTTAGTACGTAGTGACACTTGGTGGATAGATACGAGCCACTCTCATAAGTGTCCTTATGCGACACTTGCGTGACTGATTGATGGTGAAAGATACATCTATACGAGAAATGTGCAGAAAGCTCGGAAATCTGACTATTGGGACATTTCGGCTTATGTTGAACTCTGGTTTTATTTAATTTTGGAAAACACATTTATTGTCACGAGTCATTTAGGCGAATTTGATTCTGTTTCATGTTTAGACTAAATCACGGTTATCTTTGTTCATTTGGAAATGAAACAATTTAGTCTTTCCAAATTCTAAAGTTATTTTAGGCTGGTAGTCTAATTGATAAGCTATATAAATTAAATATCTGAAAGTCCCAATCTGAAATTTAATAATGAATGCAACCATTATTGGATCAAGCGCAAATTAAATAATAGAAATCCTGATGTTATGGCATAGCGTATGAGACATATTTCAAAACAGCGAATTGAAAGGCTATCTTTCAAGGAATTCTTGATTCCCTTGACATGTCAGATTTTGACATATGTATAGATTGCATTAAAGGGAAAATGACTAACAAAGGAAAGACAGGTGCAAATCGGTGTAGTAACGTCTTAGAGTTGATACATACGGATATATGTGGACCATTCCCTACAGCTTCTTGGAATGGACACACGTACTTTATCACATTTATGAGCGATTACTCACGATATGGTTATTTGTACCTAATATGCATGAAAGGCACAAATACAGAAGTGTTCAAAATTTTCAAATGGGGTTGAAAAATCATTCGTGAAAATTGAAGCGATCAAATCTGATAGTGGAGGGGAATATTACGGTAGATATGATGGATCAGGTGAACAACGACCAGGGCCTTTTGTAATACCTTCAGTGCGGTATTATGCCTCATTACACCATGCTTGGAACTCAGAGTCAAATGGTGTATTTGAGGAGCCATGATAGAACCCTTAAAGACATGGTAAGAGTATGATTAGTCATTCTTCTGTACCTAATTCATTATGGGGTGAAGCATTACAAAGACCGCGGTTTATATACTCAATAGAGTTCCAGTAAAGCGATTAACGAAAACACCGTATGAGTTATGAATGGTAAGGAAGCCTAGTATTAGACATCTGCACGTGCAGGGTTGTCCAGTGACCCAGGCCTTATAGGCTGATGAAAGAAAAGCGGACTCGGGACATTCCAAATGTCATTTGTAGGATACCTGAGAGGAGTCCTAAAGGGTATAAGTTTTATGACCCTTCAAGCAGGTCCTTCTTTGAGACGGGTAATGCCAAGTTTATTGAGGATAGTGGGAGCACTCAAGTTAAGGAGGTCATTTTTGAGGAGAAGTATGTAAATGCTCGACCCGCAGCTACTGTGAAGCTATTGGTGTGTCCGGTACCCATTCCTATTATTGTGCCAAGTGTTGTGGCAAATGAGCCTGTTTGAAGTGCCGTTAAAATGGATCCACTAGAAAGGAGAAAATGAATTCGGATATTTATGTAGTCTTTCTTCGGGAGCATGAGTTTGTCACGGATTGGGACAATCTGTGTGTCAAGCCAAGCGGTGCACGATTTAGAAAAGTGGATTGCGACTATGCAAGAAAATGAAGTCCATGAAAGATAATGGCATTTGGGATCTCGTCGAATTGCCTAAGGTATAAACAAATTGGTTGTAAATGGATATTTATTCAAAAACCAAGCGGGATTAGGCAGTAATCGAGATATAAGGCACAGCCTAGTCGCGAGGGCTTTACACAGGAGGCTTAGATTATAAGGGAGACCTTTTAGCGGTTTCTCACGAAAGACTCATTCGGAATTATAATGACACTTGTGGCTCATTGTGATCTAGAGGCTACAGATAGACGTCGAGACAACTTTCACCGATGGGACATTGATGAAAGCTATATACATGGGTACAGAGAACTGAGTTAAAGGCCCCAGCACCTAGTATGTAGACTGAAGTCATTTATGGTTTTAAAGCGAGCATCCGAGTGATAGTCAGGAATTTGATAAGGTGATTTCTTCATATGGTTTCAAGGAGAACACTGTTGATCAGTGCATATATCTTAAGTTTAGTGGGAGCAAGTTTGTTATATTGGTGCTCTATGTGGATGACATTCTGGTAGCAAGCAATGATGTAGGTCTATTGCATGACACCAAAAGGTTCTTATCCAGTCATTTTGAAATGAAAGACCTTGGTGATGCATCATATGTTTTGGGTATACAAATCCATGAGTTATTAAGAATGTATATGGCTTATCTCAAAACATATCAATATTAAGGTGCTGAAAGGTTTAATATACGGTGTGCACCCAGGTGATACACACAACTGGCAAGGGTGATAAATCGGCAGGTCAATGCCCCGAAATTAGGCAGGAAGAAAGAAATAGAACTACCCTTATTCGTGCGATAGGTGTATGTATGCCTGAAGTGTGTGCGCGTCAGGATCATGGCGTACATTGTGGGAATGTTAGAGGATATCTCGGTAATCTGGTATGGATCCTTTGGAGCGGCTAAGCGAGTGATGAGGTATCTTCGGAGACAAGGATCGTGTTAACCCTGTCGGCTGATCCGATCATCCCGGAGGTTATTGGGTGCTCGGATCTGAGACTTGCAGGGATGTCGAGAATGCTGAGAAATCGACCTCGAGCTACATCTTATTGTTTAGCGGGAGGGATATTCATGGAAAAGGGTGTCAAGCAAACACTAGTAGCCTCTTCAACCATGGAAGTTGGTATAGCACCTTGAGGCACTCCCAATCCAAAGGGCTTAACCAGCTGCGAAACTTTATCACGGGACTTAGTTATTGAAGGCATTAGCAATAGCTTAGGATTAATTGTGATAATAAAAATTTGCGAGTTATATTCTAAAAACAACCGGAGTTCATCAAAATCAAATCACGTGACATTAGAAGTTTCTGGTTGTAAAGAAGAGTTTAGAGTGGTCAAGTGTCAGTGAGGCATATTAGTACGAACTCTTGATTGCGGGACCCACTCACGAAGGCTTTACCACCTAAGGTGTTTCATAGGCATGTTGCCGGATGGGTGTACTTAGTCTAGACGATATAGGAAGATAGTGGGGAGTTCATTTGTGGTTTATGTGTAATTATGTGATTGACATGCATATAGTTATTTCATTTTGTAATATGCGTACATGCTATGATTATTTAATGCATTTATGTTATGTTTCCGACTACTACATTTGTGATGTCATGATTTTCTCTTCTTCAGTTTAGCATGTGGTATTTGAAAATATGATACTAGACTCATTTGAGTCATAAAGAGGACCTTTTTGGAGATAGGCATACTATAGATCACATTTTATGTAATCTCCGAGCCACACACCTATATTTGATCTATGTCATTGATTGTGTTGTTTGTTGACAAAGATAGGTCTCGTTACGCATGAATGTAATAAAGACCGCTTTGATCCCATTCTAGTACAATTAATGGACCAGATTGTTTAAAGTATTTCTGTGATTGAATGATTATTATATTTGTCTTGTGACTTTAGTATTCCAATCATGTACATATTCGGTAGCTTACTTGTAGCCCGGGTGGGAGGTGTTAGATTTCCTTTTAGTGGGCTAACAGTGTTCATTTGGACATGATTGTGTTGTCATCCAGTAACCCAATAGAGTTGGCTGATCTATTCCCGAGTTGAATTAGGGTTCACATAAATAATTATATAATTGTTTCATTAATTATAAAATATGGAATTAATGTGTGGTTTCCTGTTTGCCCTTAATGTTGTTTGATGGGTCAATAACATTAAGGGGCAATTAAGTAATTTGAGCGGGGGTCCCTGGGTTTAAAACCTACAGCACGTTATCTACAGCCCCATTGAGAGTCTTTTCATTAAAGTAATTAATTAATTAATTTAATGAAAGAGGGGTAAAAAGGTAATTTTCCTAATAGATACCCTAGTATAAATTGGAATAAGAGAAGGAAATCTTTTCTATTCTTCTTTGAGTTTCTCTCTAGCTGGAAGAATTCCAGAGGACGTACGGCTTTCGGATCTAGGGTTTGAAGAACAAATTTCTCTAGGAGAAATATTTCATTGAGATGAAATTCTTCGGATTAGCTCTTTCAAAGTTTTAGAGTACTCCTTTGAGGTAAGGGATTCTAATACAGCTTTTCGAAAACTTATTATATTTATATATATGTACGTATAAGGGATATTAATGCGGATTTTTAAAAAGAATTGTTTGTTTTACTTCATTTGAAGATGAAAATTGTTTTGATTGAATTACATACAATCTTGGACATGAAAAGTTTACCTTTTTATTTATTTGATTATACATGGATCAAAAAAGTAGTTTTGTATGATTATACTTTTGAGATTTGTTTTGTTTACGAAAGAAAATGTGGAGATATGATGTTTTGTAATTTGAAATTTTGAATGAAATATTTGACTCTGGATTGGATTCGATACGTCAGCGGGAATAATAGTTGACACTATTCGGCTGTAATCGACGGGATATAATAGTTGACGCTACATTTTCTTGGTGGGGAATGTAATTGATTTGAACCCCAACCTCTAGGGGTTTGGTTAGAAGGTTACTAGTACTAGTAGTGTTTGGTTCCGTCCACCTTAAAAGGAACAATTTGCGGCTAGCCACCCATTTGAAAGTCATAAGCTAGGCGCGAATTTGATATTGATATTAGGAAAATATATTTGAAATGCATTTATTTTTGGGTTTGATATGAAAGTCCCATAGCTGGGCACCATTTGATATTTGATGACTAGAGAAAAATATATTTGAAATATATTTGATTTTAGGTTTGATATGAAAGTGTTTGAATCGAAATTTGATATGAAATTGTTTGGATCACATTTGATATGAAACCGATTTGAAATGGATGTGAGAATATTTTGAAGTATATTTTGTTAATGTTTCAACTTATTTTTGAATCAAAAGTTTTCATGAAAAACATCTCCTATTTGTTATATGGTGAAAACTTTTGATCCATGAAGCTGTATTAGTATTTCTTATTGAGCTTTTAGCTCACTCCCATTCGTTGACATCTTTTCAGGAACATTAGTTTCCGCGAGGAGTGATGGCTAGGCAAAGGAATGGTCGTCATTAGAATTTGACTTAGGATTTTATATTGGATTTTTGTTTAACTGGTAGTTGTGTTTATTTGGATCTTTTGGTATTGAGAAGTTCGCGGATGTGATCCTTGAATTCTATGTTAGATCAAAGTTGAGTTTTAGGTGCGAAACTTTTCTAGTACCTGAATTGTTTAAGTTTACAAATATTTGGATAATGGATTTTGGATAGTGGATGTTTTAGTTTTGGAATTTAATATTGAGGATTTTAGATTTGTTCCGCTACTTTGAACAGGTACTTGGTAATTGGTAACTTCCTTGACATGCATAAGTGAGATTTTGATATTTAGAAGTAATTTTTGTCCGCATGCAATTTTGAATTTGGAGAATTTATGAATTTAGAAGGTTGCGCATTTACTCTGAATATGTGATTGGTAATTGGACAAAAATCCAGTTAAAAGAAAGGTTAGTGTCGTTTCACACTTTAAACCTTCAGGCTAAAGGCTTGAGGGTGTGAATTGACAGTCATGCCCCTAAGGTGGGTTTCGGGGCGTGACAGAGTGGTAGAAACCTCTAGATCTTTTAACTTTTAATTTGCCAATTCACATAAATTTTAATTTTAGGGTTCGAAATCAAACTACGCTAGGCTCTGATACCACTTATTAGATTTACATGTTAGATTTACAACATTAACCCAAGATCGATGCGTAGTTGATTTAGAACCCTAAAATTAAAATTTATGCGAATTGGCAAATTAAAAGTTAAAAGATCTAGAGGTTTCTTCTAGCTTTAAACCTTTCAATTTTCCCTTTCGCATCTTTCTTGGTTTTAAAAATCCATTTGCAACCTATGGGTTTTCGTACAGGCATCTACGAATCCCGAACCGTTATTAGCCGTCAGCAAACATCTCTTCTTTCATGGCTATATTCCATTTATCATCTTGTGGACTATAGATGACATCAGAAAAATAACGGGATCTATGACCTCACAATATCGCCAATCAACCTCACCAGAGTAAACCACATAGTCATCAGGCAATGCAGGCCTCCTTTCTCTTGAGATCTCTAAGAGGCATAGGTTGAAGAGGTCTTAAATTCAGCGGTCTGGTGTATTCTCGTTAACGGCTATGAGTCGGGAACCTTGATGCGATTCAAGTCCCTTCACCTTGCCTTTGGAGATGGTTATAATCCTTTCTTGTATAAGGCAAAATAATCGAGATCAACGAAGTGTTGTGATGATTCCTTATTTGGGAGCTAGAACTATCAATGTGATCCTCGAAATTTTCATTCAGGACTCCAACGATCCTCGTATGATGCCGGGACGATAAAATCAGCCCTTAGAGGCAGTGGGTGGCCAGATGAAAAAGCACGATGTAGTTCTAGGATCAAGTTTCCTTTCAGGGATTATAAACCCTCACTTACTACGGAGACCCCATACCTTTAGGTGGTTTAAAGCGGGTTTTCTATTGAATTAAGTTCAGGAGTTTTGGGCACAGACTTACTAGGCACTCTGTTAAGGATATACATGGTTGTTTGAAGGGCTTCACCCCAAAGAGATTGAGGCAATTTGGTTCTACTTATCATACTTCTTACCATATCCATTAGGTTCGATTTATTGCTCAACCCCATTTGCTCGAGGTGTTCGGGCATTATCTTGAGGGCTTTATCTTGCAGACTGTAAAAATTCAGCAAAAGGTCCCAAACAGTACCAATCCTAAATCTCCATGTTTCCCTGTCTCACCACCTCTACTCCTGACAATTTTAATGACCTTTCCCAATTACTTCTCAACCTCAGTCTTAAAGAGTTTAAACCTTTCTAAAGCTTAGGACTTATGAAATCAGCCCTACAATCCATATCTAGAAAAATCATCAATAAAGTGCGAAACTTTACAAAGAGAGTGAGAATAAGGTCCACTAATGTGCAAATGTGAATGATTCTAAAAGTTCACTACTCTGAGTAGCACCTTATTGCTTTCTGGTTTTTAGTCAATTTACCTTTAATGCAGTCCCACACATGATTCAATATTATCATAAACCAGGCTGGGGCAAAAAATTAACTTTGATTAATCTTCTATTCTTTCTTGAGAGATGTGACCTAACCTTTTATGCCATAGAGAATAGAATTTTCGTTCATTAAATTCTTTGGTTCCCTTATTATCGACATAGGCATAATGGTGTCAATTTAAATCTAATTGATATAAACCATCACCTTGTGAAACATTCACGATAATAGGTAATTGAGCCAACTGACCTTTATTCTGAAAATGAAAATGATATCCAGACTCATCAAGCTTTGAAAGTGACACCAAACTCCGTCTCATGGATGGTAAAAAAGCAGTGTTCTCTAAGATAATCCTAAAACCAGACCTAAAATGCAAAGCTATGGTGCCAATAAACAAGACATCACTTTGACTCCATTCCCCACATGCAAGTTAATCTCTCCTTCACTTGAGCAACTGGTTATGAACCCACACAGTTATAGCTATATGAATAGGACTACCAGTATCCCAACCACAAGAGTTTAGGTGCCTTCACAAGAAGCATCAGAGACAAACGAGGTTATGTTATTACCTTTCTTATTCTTCGCACTCTAACCGAGCTTTATGCGATAACAATCCTTGCTATGACCTTCTTTTCACCAAAACCAACGGTGTTAGGTTTCTTAATGTCGGAGTTTAGGACCTCCTGCATTATGAGACTTACTATTTTTGTTCTGTTGTTGGGAACCTTTGCCTGATTGTCCTTTCTTGTGGTTAAGCGAAGCTTGTGAAACACCTTTGCTATGGGAAAGCTGGCGTATGAGATTCACGAGACTCACCATGCTCTCTCTTAATTCTTCCCTCCCTCTTGAACAAACCACAGAGAAATCGGTTGGTTCACATTCCAAGTCTCACTGGGCGTATATGGATTCGGTGGCGGAATTTGGTGGGTAAAAATTCGGGGCTTGGTGGACAAGACGAAACTCATCATGGTAATCTTGAAGTTTGGAGGCGAGATGGTGATAGTCTGCGTTTTCAATATGTATGGCCTAATCCTAGAAACTCCATCATACCTCATGTTGGACAGAATTTGCATCAGTTCCCCGGTCTCATCCTTTTCAGACTCTTGAAATGCATTTATCGCATGTGGCATGAAAAAGCTCTTTGCATTGGCCTCGTCTGAAACACTGACTTTGAAACTTGGAGAAATTGATTTCTTCATCACCATGATACTCACCGATTAGCTCTCACCCATTTCTGGTAATAAGCCTTTTCTTCAGCAGTGCTATCATTAGTGGGCTCTTGAGGCTCATCCTCGTGTTTAAATCAAGATCGGCTAATCGACACGAGTGTAACATCACGCTCTTCCATCTCGCATAGTTATTGCCATTCGAGTTTCAATCAAGCTGGCCCAGTTTGTTCACGACAATTTGACTACGTAACAATAAAATAATTGTTTAATATATATGGGCAAAATAATAGCAAAATAGAATAATTGAAGCTGGAATCATATCACCATTTGTTCTCCTTTAGGTAGTATAATTATCTGATACAAAGCTTCCCAAACCTCATAACAAGAAATGATTCTATAAAGGACATCCGCTGGCGGATATGCCTTCACGAATCCAGGAATTAAGTAACCCTTGCGACACTCACGCTTCCTAGAATTCTTGTAAACAACAAACCTCCTTTGTTTTTATATATCGTGTAAGGGATATAAATGCGGATTTTAAAAGAAAATTGTTTTGTTTTACTTCATTTGAAGATGAAAATTGTTTAATTGAATTATATACAATGTGGTTTGTGTGAAAAGTTTTACCTTTTATTTATTTGATTATACATGGATCAAAAAAAGGAGTAGTTTTGTATTATTGTACTTTTGAGTTTTGGTTTGTTTGAGAAAGAAAATGTGGAGATATGATGTTTTGTATTTTGAACTTTTGAATGAAATATTTGACTACAGTTGGTTATTACGTCAGCGAGATAATAGTTGACATTATTTGGCCCTTGTCAACGGGATATAATAGTTGACCTTTACATTTTCTTGGTGGGGAATGTAATTGATTTGAACCCCAGCTTCTAGGGGTTTGGTTAGAGGTTACTAGTACTAGTAGTGTTTGGTTCCGTCCACCTTAAAAGGAACAATTTGCGGCTAGCCACCCATTTAAAGTCCCACATGGTTGGGCACCATTTGATATTTGATGACCAGAGAAAAATATATTTGAAATGTATTTGATTTTGGATTTGATATGAGAAAGTCCCACATAACTGGGCACCATTTGATATTTGATGACTAGAGAAAAATATATTTGAAATGTATTTGATTTTGGATTTGATATGAAAGTGTTTGAATCGAAATTTGATATGAAATTGTTTGGATCACATTTGATACGAAACCGATTTGAAATGGATGTGAGAATATTTTGGAAATTATATTTGTTAATGTTTCAACATTTTGAATCGAAAGTTTTCATGAAAAACATCTCCTATTTGTTATATGATTGAAAACTTTTTGATCCATGAAACTGTATTAGTATTTCTTATTGAGCTCTTAGCTCACTCCCATTCGTTGACATATTTTCAGGTACTTTTAGTTTCCGCGAGGAGTGATGGCTAGGTTGGGGATTCGTCATCATTAGGATTTGATTAGAACTTTATGTTGGATCATGTTGAACTCATAAGTTCATGTTTATGAAAAGTTGGGTTTTGAAAGTTAGTGAGAAAGTCACTTGGATCTTGAAAAATCCCATTTATGGTCTCGAGCAAGCTTGACAATGGTACTTAAAATTTCATAGTGTTGTTACTTCATATGGTTTGTTGAACAAAGTAGATCAATGTATATCACTGCGAGGTCGGTGGGAGGAAATTCATTTTCCTTATACTCTATGCTGAGATGATATCACAGCTGGCAGTGACCTTGGTTTCTTGCATGAGAATAGCGGATGTTGTCAAAGAACGATATAGAGGACCTTGGTGGCGTTTTTGTCCTGGGCATTTGAGATTCATAGGAATCGTTCTCGCGGACTATTGGGACATAGGGCATATGTTGATCGTATTTTAGAAGATTCAACATCTCGACAATGTAAGAGCGAGGTGCTCCTGTACGTAAAGGTGATAAGTTGAGTCACGTCACAATGTCCTCATTCAGATTTTGAAAGCCCAAATGAAGAATGTACCTTATGCTAGTGCATGGGAGTATTATGTCTTTCAGTATGTACTAGGCCGGATATTGCCTTTGCAATAGGACTTCTAGGTAGATATCAGTCAAATCCAGGACACGATCATTGGGTTGCTGCCAAGAAGGTTATGAGGTACTTAAAGAGGACAAAAGACTATATGCTGATTTACAAACATGTTCAGCCGCTACTCAAGCAATTTGGCTCTGAAACCTCATTAAGGAGTTGACTGTATTTGATTTTGTGGATAGGCCCATACAGTTGTATTGTGACAATAACTCTGCAGTGTTGTTTGTTAACAACAACGGAGGTCTCAGGGTCTAGCACATGGAGGTCAAGTACCTAACTATAAAGGAAAAGTTCAGGCCGGTGACATTGCGGTGGAGCACATTTCAGCAGTTATATGATTTCGGATCCGCTAACTAAAGGCCTTAAGCCTTGTATATTTGAGCGACATGTCATTAACATGGGGTTAGGAGTATCATGGGATCTTGTAATTAGTGGGGCCCCATTTAGTTTTATGTTGTTGCTCTTATGAAGTTTGTATCTGATTTCATTACATTTTGTAATATTTGAATATGTATCAACTCTTTTGCATTCAATGGTGTTGTGAATGTAGATTTATCAAGTTGAGTACATATAATTGTGAAAATCTCGAGGAATTGTATGAAGCCTTGAGTACAGGCTATGGGGCATTCTTGGCATTAGCCTTAACAATATGTCTTGTTACACATAAAGTACAGTTAACTATCAAGGTAAGACATATACAGGTTCGTTGGAACCGTGATGGATATTCTCTGGTGACACACTAGGTTTTGTGACACTTAAGGAGAGAGAATTTGGACTAACAAAATGGTGCATGAAGTATCACTCATTATGAGGTATTGTCCATTTTAACACACTACCATATTGAATCCATAGTAGTAAAGTTAGCTCTTGTGACCATGGAGGCTCCCGATTGAGTACATGCAGTTACCGCCATGATTCGGTGTTTGAGACTTTATGGGATGAGATTGACTATTAAGAATAATCTCGGAGCCCAGTATGAGGGTGCGCTGCAGTTCTGTTTCAATTAATATCGCCCAAGTGGGAGAATATAAGAATTTCTTAATGTGGACTATATGAATTGAAATTAACTGAATTAGTTTGGTCTAATAAAGGTGAGATATTTGGATTCTTAATCAGTCTAATATGGGGGTACGGCTAGTGTGGTAGTGCGGCCCAGGCCCGAAATGAGAGGGCGTGGTGTGAAGACTCATAAATGGTGCTCAAGTCCCTCCCTAACCACTAATGATACACATTTGACTCACATCCATCTAGAGAAGAAACTCTCCTCTCGTGGCAATCTCATTAGGCGAGTCTGTTTTAACGAAAGGGATAGGGAAGATCTTGGAGTTCATGTTCGCGGATCGTTGCTAATTCGGCGTAAAGCATGATGGATTCAAAATCAGTGCGAGATCGGCCGATTCTCTCCCGTTATTTATTGTTTTGTTTTCTCTTCGTTATTGTGTCTAGTTAGGTTGATAACCTTTAGCAAGCTGTAATGGTGATAAATCATGATTGGCTGTAGGATGAAGGCGAATTAAATGTGCAGCATGTATGATAGCATGTCCCCATGCCAATAAAGGCAATTTGGTTTTCAAAAGTAATTATAGCAATCAATTAGGATGTTTGATAAAAGATTCAGCCAACCCGATACGAAAATGAACATAGACAGCGGGATGTTGAACATCTATACTGATGGGCATACAATAATCAAGGAATGCTTGGGATGAGAATTCACCGGAGATTATCAAGAGACCATTGTCTTGATAGGGTGATCGAGGTGTGTTAAAGTCGAATTATTTGAGCCAATAATCTAGCAAAGGCAACATTTCTACTAGAAATAAGGCATACATAAGACCATCGAGTGGACGCATCAATTAAAACCATAAAATAACGAAAAGGTCCACTAGGTGATATCAAATAAGTAATGTGAAGGTTGAAAAATATTTCTTATCACGCAAGATCGTGTGGGTTGTGGCACAGTCGACATCTGCGATGGCATATAATTGATCAATTCAATTCTAAGGAGGGATCCATATATCTTTAAAATAAAAACTAAATTTAAATAGAAAATCAAAGTTCGCATTATGAATATTTGTAGAAAACGATTATGGAAAAGAAAATAACATAGAAAGTAACGAGAATAAATAACATAGAAAATGTGAGAATAATCGTATGTACCGATCGCCTTTTTATATTCCATCACTAATCAAATGGTGAATTTTTCCCGCGGATCTTCAAAAAATCATAAACATCAAAATGTTTTAGTCTTGCACCATTCATCATCAAATAAAGGATCATCAGGATCCATAATGTCTTTTCCGTCAATAAAATTTGTTTCAATTTGCTTGTCTTTTCCTTTCATGGAGGCCTAATAAAGGTCAACCAAATGCTTGGCCGTACGACAGGTACGAGACCAATGACCTTTCATTCCACATCTGTAACATTCAGTCTTATAAACCTTTTGTTATGTGGCCTGTGCAGCACCGGATAATTTTTTTACGACGGTTCAGCCTCCCGGTTGTTGAAGTATTGTTCTTTCAAACTCGTCCGGAGGATCGATGGATCACTTGACAGGTTAGATATTCACTTTAGGGCCTCGAAGTGATATGATGGCGAAGATCATTAAGGCCTTAGCGCGATCCTGTAGGGATGCGGTATTTCCTCCTTTGATTGTGTTTCCAAGATTCATAGAATCCAAGTGGATTTCAGCATCCAAGATCAAAGATAAATAATTCTTGCCCGAAATATCAAGGGCAGCAAATTCGAGTTTAGTGATATTGGACATTTTATGTCTGAAATATCAAGCTTCAAGCTTGAACATTCCAGACACAGGCTTCAGGCCTATTTTCAGAAAAGAAAATAATTATTCTTCATCTTCAAGCATCAGGCTTGAATATTTCAAACGTAGGCTTCGGGTTGGTTTTTACAATAGAGTTCAAGCTTCAGGCTTTTAACTCAGAAATTGGAAGTCTGAAAATAAATTCCAAAAACAAAAAAATTTCAGACTATGAAATTAAAATGTACCTTTCTTGTTTTATGATTTTGTAATATCGTCGAGTGCACGGGTTCCACTGGATTTGAGCTTCGACTTTGTGATTATTCGGGCTAACGTGCGTGCGTGTTATAAAATAGAAGAACAAGAGAGCGAGAGATATAGAAGAAATAGGGGAGAGATTTCTTATTCCTTCATGTGTATTGTGACTCATACAAAGACTCCCTATTTATAGGGTTTAATACATGAATGCATTAATGTGTATATAATCGTAACCTACATTGCCAACCACATTCAATGTACCTATTGTGTAGTTAATGGAGAGTTTATGGACATCCATCAATATTGTTCATAATACTCCCCCTTGGATATTGAAATCTTTGCCTCATTTAAAAACACCGGAAAACCCAGTGGGACAAAACCATAGTGAAGGAAAAAAATCTGATATAAGAAATTTACCTCCCCTCTTCTCAACATCATTTAAATCTACGAGCTGCGCATTCAATGCTATGAACTAGCCTTTCAAATGTTACGGAGTCATTAATACCGTAATAATTATTCCATAGGTTCTGGAGTCATTGCCAGTAATAATTACTCCACTGCGGTAAATGTGTGGTATTCACGATTATCAGTGAATCATTTTATAACACTTCCTTGAATGACCATCACGGATTGTTGAAATGCGCTCATTAAAAACCTTGCCAGTAAAACCCAGTGGAACAAAACCTGGACGAAGGGAAAAATAGTACAGTATCTAACACCTTTATTCATACTCCCCCTGGTAGTGACATAATTATATTGTCTTCAACTTTTCAATTTGAAGATCTTTAAGCTGGCGCATGCCAACTTGTCGTACAAGTTTCTTGAATGTTGCAAAAGGCAGGGATTTAGTAAATAAATCTGCTAGTTCGTTCTTGGACCTTATTTGTTGCACATGATTTCGCCGTCTTTTTGAAGTTCATGAGTGCGGAAATCAGAACTTTGGCAGTAATGTAGATTCGATCACCTTTATTATATCCCTCTTTTGATTTGCGCAATACATGCGGCATTGTCTTCATATAATCTTTGTTTGGATTATTCTTAATAGAAGATAATCCACATGATTCTGCGATGTGTTGTATCATGGATCTCAGCGAGCCACATTCTCTACTAGCCATTAGCCATGATAATTCGAATGATTAGAGGAGGTGGCCACCATCGTTTGTTTAATGATCTCCAAGGGATATTACAGTATTTCCATAAGTGAATATATATCTGTTTGTGATCGAGCTTTGTGAGGGTCGAAATATCTTGCCTTAGCCAAGTAATTGTGGTTCCATTGCTTTTGGAATAAAATAATCCCATGTCACTTGTCCCACAGATATCTCTGACATATGTTTGATTCCATTCCAGTGCCTTTTAGTTGGAGTAGAGTTGTATCTTGCTAATAAATTAACTGAGAAAGCAATGTCTGGTCGAGTATAATTTGGAAGATACATTAGTGCGATTGGTGCACTAAGATATGGTACTTCAGGATCAAGTAACTCTTCATTTTCTTCCTTAGGCCATAATGGATCTTTAGTTACTTCAAGTGACCTAACAACCATGAGGGAATTAAGGGGTGTGAGTTATCCATATAAAAGCGCTTAGGCTTTTACGTATATGATTGATGAATCAATACCATTCAAACAATGCACTTGATCTGCGAGGCGGGGCAATGTTTTGTTTTCGATATCTTTCATCTGAATTCCTTCTTTAAATAGTTGGGTACATTTTTGATGAGCTCTTTAGGAGTCAATCAAATTTAAATCATCTACATATCTTTGCTATTATTGCAAATCCATTTGTTTTTCTTGATGAAACACATGAACAAATTAGTTATTCACATATCCTTCTTTGAGTAAATGCAAGCAAGCGATTATACCACATTCAATGATCGCTTTTAATCCATATAAAGATCTTTGCAACTCGATTAAATACATGTCTGCGGATGAATTCATCGCTTCGTGTAACGGGAATCCTTCGTGGATTTTCTATATACATTAGCATCTAAAGATCCATATAAATATGTTGTGACTACATCCACGTAGACGAGATCCACTCTTCTCCGAGACTCGCCAACGTCAAATATCTAATGTGATTTGCATCCAATAAGGTGGAGAATATGTCTCTCATAGTCAATTCTGTGTCTGTGAGAACCTCACACAAGGCGTGCTTTATATCGCACTATTTTACTTTTCTCTCTCACTTTTCTCGACAAAGACCACGATATCCAAGATGTCAGTATATTTGGTAGTGTTTGAACTACTGATCCAAATACCTCTCAAGCAACCAAAGGATCTTAATTCTCGTTTTAATTGCTTCTTTCCAGCCTTTAATCAATCGCTTCAGTGCCGACATTCATTCACATTTATGCTCTTGATCTTCTTATCATTTCTTATGATGTCCATAGCCACTTGGAAAGAAAAAGCATCATTTATGTGGGTAGATTTCAATCCCATATTCTTCCCTTATGTATAATTGATGAGATCTCTACATCATATAAATTTACATCATTAAGTGATAACTCTTGACTGGGTACTGCAGCAGGGGCTGTTTCTGTTCATCGACTGTATTTTGCTGCTTATATGCTCTTCAGAGTCATAGATATAACACTTTCCTTTTCTAGGAATTCAGCCTTTTGAGCCAATAGTCTCTGCACGCTTTAATCGTGGGCTTAGGTTTATTTCTCATCCCGCTTGTAATTTTCCCTATTGGGATTTCAATCCTCATTTTAGATATTTGGCAAATGTGATATGTGATTTGTAACTTTTCAATCCTCTGCTCTAGAAAAGGTAATGTTATTTTATTTTAAGCAAAAATCATTTTCAATTTCAGAATATCATAGGGTTTAATTAAAATCGTACTCACTTCGCTTTATCGCACTTGACATTTATGGTGTAAAACTATCTACTGGGTCCTGTATAAGCCGAGATAAATTTAGAGGCCGGGAAACTGGAGAAACCATTAAAGAAGGAAATCATGTCCCTGCAGACTGTAAAGCACTAATTTTCCTAGACACCATCTCCATGAGGATCTTAAAATTGGAGTATTTAATCGTAAAAGATCCTCTGCTTACGGATCGACCAAGAAGAGATTCACCACCAAAAGACCGTGGATTTTACCGAAAGCCTCGCTATGACCGGATGCACCGAGGTTGCAAGACTTTGTAAAAACAAGAGCGTGAATATAACTCGCAGATTTAAAATAAGCTCTTTCGGCTGGTTTCATGGAGAAAATATCACGTAGCACATGCTTCAAAAACGCTTATAACGTTTTTCACGCTCGAACGTGTCTGCCAAAGAACAATATCAGAGCGAGATTTACATAATATTTCACCATCATGTCTTCTAGTAGCTGAACAAATAATGAGCTTACTAATGAAATCATCAGTCCTGCCCCCATCGATCCAAGCATTCCTATGAATGCAACATCATCCCAAAATTATGGGCGATTCAGGACGTGGTCGGTCGGGTCGGTCAGGCTAATTCCCGACAATATAACAATTTTCTTATCGTAAAAGAAAAGCTCGCTTCACCACCGTATGGAATAACAATGAGCTTAGATGCGAATGGAGAAAGTAAAGAAAAATCCAAGGCCCTCAAGACATGTTATGACGCTGCATGGAAGGACCGGTCTCGGCATCGCCACGCCGCTAATTCAGTAGATCTATCAAGCATCAGAAGGAAATGGCAAAATAGAAATGAATTTCACAGACAAGAATGGAATGGACCTATCATATTTTGATAACATTTCATAGTCCAAGAGAATTCTCAATATTTATAGATTTATAAATGACAAATGTTAAATAAGATATGTATTTTATTTGGGTGTATCCATTTTGAGTGTAATTTTATTTTGTGTGTTTAAATGTAATTTTGTATTTTTCTCTAAATATAAGTGTTCTTGAATCAAGATGAATGAAGGTGATGTATGTCTTGGGTCGATCGCGCAACCATACAATACTTCGAGAAAAATATATTCTTCAATTTAATAACAACAAACACCAAAGGTTAGTACAATATCCGTACATCAAATTTAATCAAGGCCCTAAGAGCAAACATAGTACTACCAAATGGAACCATATATTTCTCATATAAATGATGATTATAATTTAAAGTAAATCCGTAAGAAATCATTGAGTTTTAAAGATATCCGCAGAAATGGATATCATATTGAAACTATGAATGAAGGTAATAAAGAATGTTTATATTACTCTATAATTTCTAAAAAAGATTGTTGCAGAAAAGCACTTAGCATTCTCCTCTGGGTTATATCATACGACCATAAAGTCTATTGAATCAAATGTCATTGCGGAACTTGTTCAATGACCCAAAGATTTTTAATCTTTGGCATGACAGACTTGGTCATCCTGGATCTTCAATGATACGGCGAATCATAGAACACTCAAATGGGCATCCATTAAAGAACCAGAAGATTCTTTTGCCAAATGAACTTTTCTCGTGAAGCTCGTCGTGGTAAGTTAATTGGTCCGACCATCTATTAATAAAATCATGTCCGAGTCACCGGCCTTTTTGCAGAAGAATACATGGGATATATGTGGACCTATTCATCCACCATGGACCTTTTTTCAAGTATTTTATGGTCCTAATGTATGCCTCCACTAGATGGTCACATGTGTGTCTTTTCTACACGCAATGTTGCCTTTGCCAGCTCCTCGCACAAATAATAAATTAAGAGCACATTTTTCGTAATTATCCAATTAAGACCATTAGACTCGATAATGTCAGGAAACTTACATCCCAAACTTCAATAATTTTTATATACTTCAATTTGGGATAAATAATAACATTCCTATTGCCTATGTTCATACCACCCAATATGGTTTAGCGTAATCATTAAACGCCTTCACCATTAGCCGCACCATTATTGATGAAAACCAAATTACCAAAGATCTACGGGACATGCTATTATGCATGCCGCGAGTCTAATAAGAATTAGGACCATCTTACCATGAGTACTCCCCTTCACAACTTGTACTTGGTACACAACCAACATTTCATTTACGAATTTTTGGCTGTGCGCCTATATGTACCCAATTGCACCTACAATAACGCACTAAGATGTCCCCAACGTAGAACTCAATGGGATTTATGTAGGTTTTGATTCGCTGCCTATCATAAAATATTTGGAACCCAATGACAAGAAATGTTTTTAGAGCACGATTCGACCGTCATTTTAATGAAACAAAGGTTCCCACAATTAGGGGAAAAGTCGATCCTTAAGGACGACATGAGATCACTTGGAATGTACCAAGATTATCTCATCTTGATCAACGTATTTCAATCACGTAACTGGAAGTTCAAATGATCATTCATTTGCAAAATCTTCACAAACAATTACTGCATGCATTGCTGATACAAAGAAAGTGATGTCACATCCCGCACGCAAATGTTCCAAAGACGGTCGATCAAGGACAAAAAGATTGAGTCTAAAACACGCTCGAAGCGTGGGAGACCCATTGGGTCAAAAGACATAACTCCTCGGAAGTAGAGAACAAATGGAAAGCAAAATGACCATGAAGAGTCAAATATTGAAAACCAAATCCCTCGAAGAGATACAAACAGAACAAATAGTCTTTAAGAGGTAATAAAAACAAAATAATGAGATCTCAATAAGTTATGTGCACAAAGGGTGGAAAAATGGGATCAAATAGTCACTTTGATGTGAATATTGCTTTCCAAGTGGGTCTTAGACATCATACAAAATGATGATGATCCAAAGCCACAAATACGAATGAATGTAGACAAAGAAATGATCGCGCCTAAATGGGAGAGGCAATGCAAGCGTAATTACATTCATTGATAAACAAGATGTTTTCGACTCGTAGTCCAAACACCCGCAACTATAAACCAAGGGAACAAATGGGTATTCTGCACGAAAGCTAGCGAGAATAACAATAATGATATCATAAGGTATAAGGCGATTAGCAGCATAAGGTTTCACAAAGGCCCGGCATTGACTATGAGGAAACATATTCATCTGCTATGGACGCAGAATCACATTTCTCTTTTGATAAGTTTAGCAGATCTAAGAACTTGATATGCCTTCATAGATGTTATCACTGCATATTTATATGGATCCATGTATGCTGATATACATGAAAATCCCTAAAGGATTTTAAACCGTCATGAAGTAGTACAAAACTCGTAGGCATGTTATCAATTAAGCTACAAAGATCTTTTTGTATGGATTAAACAATCCGACGCATGTGGTACAATCGCCTAGTGAATATTTACTAAAAGAAGGGTATGAATAACCCTATATGTCCATGCTTATTAAGAAATCGTGAACCGGATTTGCAATTATCACTGCTTATGTTGATGATTAAATCTTGTTGGAACTCCGGAGCTCGCAAAACAAAGCAGTAATATTTAAAGAAAGAATCGAAATGAAAGATCTGGAAAACAAAATTTTGCACGGCCAGCAGATCGAACATTTTCCAAATGGAGGCCGTTCATCAATCAACATATATTAAGAAAATCTTAGTTGCTTTATGGATAAAGCACATCCATTAAGCTCACCTATGGTTGTTAGATCACTTGATGTGAAAGTCACCACATTTCATTCCTTGTGAAAAGGAATTACTATCCTCAAGTACTCATATCTTAGTGCCATCGGGTGCACTTATGTATCTTGCTAATTACAAGAGACCAGATATTGCTTTTTCGTTAATTTATTAGCTGTGCACAGCCCGCTCCAAACTGTAAGAGATATTGAAAGGTATCCAACATATATTGCGCTATCTCAAATGAATCCACAGACATGGGCTTATTCTATTCAAATAAGTCAAAGAAAACTACTCTGACATGTGCATGCAGGATATCTTCGCATCCGCATAAAGCTAGATCATAAACCGGGTATGTTTTTAACTACAATGGAACTACTATCTCATGGAGATCTGTCAAGCAGACAATGGTGGCTACATCATCAAATCATTCAGAATTTCTTGCACCACGGCTAGTCGTGAATGCATATGCTTAGATCGATGATCCACCATATTGTTAAGAATCATATGGGCTCTCTCTGTCAAAGACAAACCAACAATATTATTTAGAAGACAATGTTGCATGCATTGCACAAATCGAAGAGGTTGAGAATGGGAATGAACACATTTCACCAAAAATTTTTCTATACACACAGGCTTGAGGAAGAATGGTGAGTGATCAACAAATACGATCAGAGTGATAATCTAGCGGTCTATTCCACCAGGCATTACCCGACTTCAGCGTTCAAGAAATTAATTTACAAGGTTGGAATCACGAGTAAAGGATGTTGACATGAGAACCGTGTGAGAAAATTGAGTGTCTTGCACTCTTTTTCCTTCATCCGGAGTTTGTCCCAGGTTTCTTGCTTAAGTTTTTTATGGCTGGAGTCTAATAAAGTTATTCTTAATGGTTGTCATTCAAGGGAGGGATGTTATGAAAGATAAAGGATTTATTCATGTGGTGAATGATCACATACATGAACCTAATAAACCTATTGAATAGGAATGAATAGAACCAAATGAATAAGCCAATTCTTGAAGAGCTTTCATGAATTCCTTTATGAACCTCATTTATTTGGTTCATGTATAAAGGAATCGAGTAAGTCTATAAAAGGCTCTCCCCTCTTTGTACAATGGCATCCTTTTCCAAGAAGGAAGAAAGGAAAAGAAAGCTCTTTCTCCCTCGATTTATCTCTCTTTCTTGCTCATTTCTAAGTTCCCTTTCTTTTCCTCTTTTTTTCTTGTTGTGTACAAAAAGGGAATAGTATACTTCTCTTTAACTTTGCACTTTATAATAATTTCACAACACGTTATCAGCACGATGAATAATAAATATACTAACAATCTAGTGATGGTCATTCGAGGAGTGTTATCCAATGATTCTCTTGCCCGATAGACATGAATATTTTGTTCTAGATGAATAATAAATCTGTTATTAATAGTATGCTTGATGAATAATTAATACGGTATTAATAGGCGTAACACTATATGGGTTTCTGGAAGAATAAAATGATGTTTGAGAAGAGGGAGTAAATTTTTATCTTTGTACTCTTTTTCCTTCACCATGGTTTTGTCCCAGGTTTTCCTGATAAGGTTTTTAATGAGGCAGTATCATGGACATCCAAGGGAGAGTATTATGAACAATATTATGAATGTCCATAAACTCTCCATTAATCTCGATATTAATAGGTACATTGAATATACATTTGATGTATATGGAGTTCACGAATGTGGAGTTCTGAGATGTGGAGTTACGTGTTATATACACATTAATGTATTCATGTATTAAACCCTATAAATAGGGAGCCTTTGTATGAGTCACAATACACATGAAGGAATAAGAAATCTCTCCCCTTTTTCTTCTATATCTCTCGCTCTCTTGTTCTTCTATTATACTCTGTCATGAAACCCACCTGGGGCATGGTAGTCAGTCCACACCCTCGAGCCTTGACTGAAGGTTTGAAGTGTGAAACTTGACACTAACCTTTCTTGTAGCTGGATTTTTTGTCCAATTACCAATCACATATTAAGAGTAAATCATAACCTTCTAAATTGAAATTTCATGCCTGATAAAATTACTTCTAAATATTCAAATCTCAATTATGCATGTCATATAAAGTTGTTCAGAATATAACAATATTTGGGATCTCTCAAATCCAACTTTGTACTAATATAAAAATGAATCCAAATGACTTTCTCAATTAACTTTCAAAATCCAACATTTCACATAAACAAGAACTTATTAGTTCAACATGATCCAACATAAAGTTCTAATCAAATCCTAATGATAAGCGGATCCTCCTTTAGCCATCAACTCTCGCGGAGAAACTAAAAAGTACACGAAAATATGTCTGACGAATGGGAGTAGGCTAAAAGCTCAATAAGAAATACTAATACAATTTCAGGAACTAAAAGGTTTCCAATCATATAACAAATAGGAGATGTTTTCATCAAAACTTTTGATTCAAAAATAAGTTGGAACATTATCAAATATACTTGAAAACATTCTCACATCCATTTCAAATCGGTTCATATGGTATGATCGAGCAATTTCATATCAAATTTGGATTAAAACACTTTCACATATCAGAAATCAAAATCAAATATATTTTTCTCTGGTCATCGAAATATCAAAAATGGTACTTGATTATGTGGGACTTTCAAATGGGTGGCTAGCGCAAATTGTTCCTTTTAAGGTGGAGCGGAACGAAACACTACTAGTACTAGTAACCTCTAACCAAACCCACAGAAATGGGTTCAAATCAATACATTCCCCACCAAGAAAATGTAAGGTCAACTATTATATCCCGTTGACAAGGGCGAATAGTGTCAACTATTATCCGTTGACATGGGCCAAATAATGTATTGTGTTCAGTTAATGAAGTAGAGACTAACAGTCAAATATTTCATTCAAAAGTTCAAATTACAAAACATCATATCTCCACATTTTGCATAATTATGCTCACGATAGGCAAGATCATAATTATGCAAAATAATATCATAGTTGCTGGTACATATCAATATACAATTGCATAATCCACAAAATACATCAATTTATCCTAAAAAAATATTTGGGCCCAGAAACCGAGAGTACGACAACTAAATCCCGAATTTCATCTCCCTTGCCCGGTTCCCTGCAATTCGAGTCGTGCCGACCCGCTTCAAAACCCGGTTTCTGAACTCCTCATTTCTCCACCATTTTCGACGATATGATTTAAGGTTTAAATTTACGAAATATCACCCAGAATGTGTAGATCGAAGAAAAACAACAAGGGTTTCGGCCATGTCCACGGTAATGTTTCGGACACCTTTATTTATTTATTTATTTATTTATTATTATTATTATTTTTTTATATCAATTTGACAAAAATATGGTCATAAATCTTACAATATAATCCCAAACCTTTTGATTCCAGAACATATCCAAAATAGAGACTCATATGTGAGATTAACAAAACCCTAAAAGTAAAAATTTCACATAAAACAAGTAAATCTCAATCAACACAAATTATTAGGGTTCATACAGATGAACAACCATAATTCGTTATCTGATTTGGTATCAGATATGAGTCTCACATATGAGTCTCCCATATTTCTTCTAAAAAAAAAAAAAAAAAGTTTATGGTAGATATTCTGGATGTGGAATGAAAGGTCCTTGGTCTCGTGCACATTAAATGCGGCCAAGCATTTTAGTTTACCTTTATCAGGCCTCCATGAAGAGGAAAAGACAAGCAAATTGAAACAAATTTTATTGGCCAGAAAAAGACCTTTATGGATCTGATGATCCTTTATTTGATGATGAATGGTGCAGTACCTTTGAAACATTTTTGATGACATGATTTTTGAAGATCAAGTGGAAAAATTATTCATTTGATTAGGGATGGCAATATGTGCTATGATTGAGACATATGATTATTCTGTTACTTTTCTATGTTATTTATTATGTTACTTTTCTATGTTATTTTCTTTTCAATACAGTTATCTATAATGCGAACTTTGATTTTCTATTTAAATTTCATTTTTATTTTAAAGATATATGGATACCTCCTTAGAATTGATCAATTATATGCCATTAGTTGGTGATGCATGTCTTGCTGACTGTGCCACAACCCACACAATCTTGCGTGATAAGAAATATTTTTCAACCTTCACATTACTTATTTGATATCACCTAGTGGACCTTTTCGTTATTTTATGGTTTGGTGATCAAATCCTCGATGGTCTTATGTATGCCTTATTTCTAGTAGAAATGTTGTCTTTGCTAGATTATTGGCTCAAATAATTCGACTCAGAACACAATTCCCTGATCACCCTATCAAGACAATTTGTCTTGATAATGTTGGTGAATTCTCATCTCAAGCATTCCTTGATTATTGTATGTCTATTGGTATAGATGTTCAACATCCTGTTGCTCATGTTCATTTTCAGAATGGGTTGGCTGAATCTTTTATCAAACATCTACAATTGATTGCTAGACCATTACTTTTGAAAACCAAATTGCCTTTATTGGCATGGGGACATGCTATCATACATGCTGCACATTTAATTCCCCTTTGTCCTACAGCCAATCATGATTTATCCTGCATTACGACACTAAGATTATCGACCTAATATTTCGCATTTGCGAATTTTATTTTCTTCCATTTATGTTCATTGCCCCCCACACACATCGACCTAAGTTAGGTCCTCCCAGCTTCCGTCTTGGTATTTGTTTGGCTTTCAATCGCATCTTATTATAAATTATATCGAGGCTCTTTCGAGGAAGTTTCTTGCTCGATTTATGATTAATCACTTGATGAAAATCTTTTCCCGCCATTACAAGGGGAGACCAGCCAGTCAGGAAGAATGGCGAGAAATTTCATGGAATTAGTCATCTTTATCTCACCTTGATCCGTGCAAGCTGTCTGAACTAGAAGTTCGAAAATAATTCATTTACAAGGTCTTGCGAATCAATTGCCCACGTGCTTTTATTGATTCAACAAAACTTATTTATTGTAAGGAGCCCCACCCACAGCCTCCCGACGAGAGTGGTCCCATTCTGAGCTATCTAACTCCACTTTGGGGGTTTCTTTAAGCCTCAGGTAGACTCGAACACAGGACCATGAGCTTAGATACCCCCATTCGGTAGTTCCAGCTCTATTGAATATCAGATTATGAGCCACGAACATGGCATGCCCGGGATCTATGGATTAGAAAACAAAACACAATAACGGAAGGTATCGATTCGCGTGCCTGATTTGGAATCCATCATGCTTTACGCGGAATTAGCGACGATCCGCGAACACGAACTCAGTCTTCTCCACATCCCCTTTGTTAAAACTTGGCCTGGCGAGTTTCCTCACGGGGAGGAGAGTTTCTCTAGATCTGGATGTGAGTCAAAATGTAATATCATTAGGGTTGGGGAGGGACTTGAGCACTTGTTATAGAGTCTTGACCACGGGCCCTCATTCACAGTAGAAAGTGTACTCGCCCCACACTAGCCAGCCCCATATTAGACTGATTAAGAATCCATATATCTCACCTTATTAGACCAATATGAGGGTGCGCACACAGTATGCTCAAGTATGCACTAGGCCAGATATTGCCTTTACAACAGGACTTCTAGGAAGATATCAGTCAAATCCAAGACATGATCATTGGGTTGCTGCCAAGAAGGTTATGAGGTACTTAAAGAGGACAAAAGACTATATGCTGATTTACAAACATGTTCAGGACCTACAATTGGTTGGGTATTAGGATTCGAGACTTTCTTTGGTGTCAGGATGAAAAAATCAACAACGGGTTACATCTTTAAGTTAGCGGGAGGTGCGATATCATGGAAAAGTGAAAGCAATCAATAGCACATCCTCACCACCCATACAGCGGAGTTTGTAGCATGTGCTTTTCGACCACTACTCGGGCAGTTTAGCTCAGGAAACCTCATTAAGGGGATACTTGAGTATTTGATTTTGTGGACTAGGCCATACGGTTAATATTGTGACAATAACTTCTGGGTATTTGTTTGTTAACAACAACGGAGATCTCAAGGGAGTCTAAACATGTAAGGTCAAGTGCGACTATAAAGGAAAAAGATTCGGACAATTGACATTGTAGTAGACACATTCCAGCGAATGATATGATAAGCGAATCAAGCTAACTAAAGGCCTTCGCCCTTGTGTATTTGATCATTTATGTCATTAACATGGGCTTAAGCAGGAGTATCATGGAATCTTTGTAAATTAGTGGGAGCTATTAAGTTTTATGTTGCTCTTATGAGTTGAATCAGATTTCATTACATTTTTGTAATATTTGAATTTGTATCCCAACTCTTTTGCATTGATAGGTATTTGTGAATGTAGATTTATCAAGTTGAAGATGCGTATAAATGTTGAAAATCTCGAGGCATTGTGTAAACGATGCGGGCTATAAGGGCATTCTTGGCATTAGCCTTAACAATATGTCTTGTTACACGTAAAGTACGAGTTAACTATCAAGGTAAGACATATCGGGGGTTCGTTAGAACCACATGATGGATATTCTCTGGTGACACACTAGGTTTTGTGACATAGGAGAAGAATTTGGACTAACAAAATGGATAACACATAGTATCACTCATTATGAGGTATTGTCGGCTAACACACTACCATATTGAATCCATATCAGTAAAGTTGAAAGCTCTCGTGACCATGGAAGGCTCTGCGTGAGTACATGCGATTCTAGCCGTGATTCGATGTTCGAGACTTTATAGGATGGGATTATTTGGCCAAGAATAATCTACAGACCCGATATGAGGGTGCGCACAGGTTCATTTCAGTGTATCGCCCAAGTGGGAGAATGTAAGAATTTATTAATGTGGGCTATATGAATTGAAATTAACTGAATTAGTTTGGTCTAATAAAGGTGAGATATATGGATTCTTAATCAGTCTAATATGGTAGCTAGTGTAGGCGAAATGCGGCAGGCCGTGAGAGGGCCGAGTGGTCGAACTCTTATAAATATAAAGCTCAAGTCCCTCCCTTAACCCTAATGATACACATTTTGACTCACATCCAGATCTTGAGTTCGTGTTCGCGGATCGTCGTTAATTCCGCATAAAGCATGATGGATTCAAATCGAATGCAGCGAATCGGACATTCTCTACGTTATATCGCCTGTTTTTCGTCGTTACATATATATAGTGATGCGTTTGAGTTATATCACGGTGCGAGATTACCTCAGTGTCGATTGGGTTATGAGCACCAAGAGTAAGCACACTTGATGAGTTGAGAAATGTCGGTCTCATGTTGTGGTGGGATGTCTCATGTTTTATTCGCGTGATCATACTCCCCGAAGGAGGTGATCTTGTGTTGGATTCATGGAGGTACATGGCATAGCGTAGTAGCGAGAGATGACTGATCTTAGTGGTTCATCGCCCCAGGTGGTGATTTCCACGAAAAGATTAAATATGTTCTCGCCCAGCGTCATGTGGAGAGTCCTGGCGCATGTCATAATTTGCCTTGAGTGATTATGTGATGATGTATGTAATTCTCTGTATAAGTATTCATTGGAAGAGGAATTGTAACCTCTACTTGGAAGATTTGAAGAAAAAGAAGAGTAGCGAGGCTACCACTTTAGGTATTTATGTTATAGAAGTCGATCTTTCTACTTCTGCTTCATGGGTATTAGATACTGGATGTGGATCTCACATTTGTGTAAATGTGCGAGAACTCATGGCTTGATAGATCATTAATTTAAAGGCAAAGTAGGATCCATAGTTTCTCAGTATTTGTGAGCGAAGAGAGAGAGAGAAGATGTTGCTCTCTATAAAGTATGCCAAAAACAAAATCTCCTTTGGATGGGAAGTCGGAGAGCTCTATCGGATGAGGTAGGGACCTCTCATAAATAGGTACTCATGGATAGTCCAGCCCATCATAGACTATTAAATACGTCAGTTACGTATTAAATACGTCAAGTGCATCAATACGTCAGTTACGTATTAATTGGTCAATTACGTAATAATATTACATAATTGATATTTAATAATCCAATAAACAAATCTTAATAATTGATTAATACTAATCCATAAAATTAAAAATACAACATTCTCCCACTTGGATAGCATTAGTGATTATTAGGAATAAGGAATTATTATAACTATGATAAAATATCAATTATGACCAAAGCACATAACAACCAATAATAAAATATATATATAAAGCCTTCAAGCGTCACGAGAGACATCTTATCCGATAGGAAAAATGTCATACACATCCCAACAAACTCATATTTCATGTAAAGAGATTATGAATAGAGAAGCGCATGAGTGAATAAAACAAAATATGCATTTCTCGAACAAATGGTCGAACATCTCAATGAAATCTTTTATCGGAGATATGATGATATTGTGTATGTCATTCAATACATACCTCGGAAACAATTACAAAGCAAATAAATGCATAAATTTGGAGCTCACTAACTTGAAATATCAAAAGACTTAGCAGGCCGCATGAGTTACATGACGTTGATAAACTCCTATAGGTAAGTCTTTGGTTAGTGGATCTGCTAACATATGTCCTGTAGCAGTATATTTAATTCGAGTCTGAAATTCCCGAACTTTCTCTCTAACAAACAGTTATTTTATATCAAAGTGCTTTGAGCGAGTAGCACTCCTGTTGTTTTGAGAGAAATGTACAGCAGCTGTATTGTCACAATATATAACAAGTGGCTTGGATATGCTCTCAACAATATGAAAGCGAAAATCAATTTCTTTAGCCACATGAAGCGATAAGTAGCTACTCGTAACAAGTGACATACTCTTTGCTTCCATAGTTGAAATTGTATTTTGGCAAGTGTTTGTTTAACACTTTTCCAAGAAACAGCTCCTCCTTTATAGGTCAACATATAGTCCTTGGTACCTTACAAGTACCTCATGACCTTTTTTACGGCTTTCCAATTATTCAAACCTGGATTGCTCAAGTATCTCCCTAAGCTATATGATTAAGATATTATTATGTTAAAGAAATATTATTTATTTGTTTTTGTTATTATTATAAATATTATGTAGATAATGAAAAGGGAGATTCAAAATATTATATATTATAATTTTAAATTTTAAATGATATTATTTTATTTATTTTCCTTTTCAAATTAATATTTGATTTAAAAATATTATAAGTTATAATGTAAAATAAAAATAAAATAAATTATTATAAAGGGATTATGAACAAATAGATAATAAGAGAATATAATAAAATTTTGCATTATATATAATAAGTGCAATCAATGGCTTAGTGGTTGGAAGTGCCAATTCCGGGCATTTTGGAAGTGGGTTCGAAACCCTTGAAGCAATTTTTCATATTTTGGAGCCGAGGGAAAAAATCGGTTTCGGAGAAAAAATCAGTTTTTATCACAGTCGGCGATTTTCTCGATTTTATACAGTTTTTCCCTCCCAAAATCGTTTCCAACCCAACCGAAAACCGATTTTTAAGTCGCTCGGCCCGAGCATGATTTTTGTCCTTGCCTATGGGTACCTTCCAATAAGAAATGTCTGTTATGAACTCTTACGGGAGAGATGAATAATATGATATGTGGAAATAACTATATGTGTTTATATCTTTGAAGTGAGATTAATGTGGCGGTTATACATATTTATATATGTTATCCTGTTTTTCCCGCTCGCTATATGCTTATACAGCGAGTGTTCATACGTGTAGGCTACGAAAAGTCGTTAGAGACATCCTGCACCGACAAGGCCAACCTGACATTAGGTGTCTTCAATAACTTCTTTGTAGCCAGGTCCCATTGCTCCTTATCTTTTGTAATAGTAAATGTAAATGTAATATTTTGTAATAGTGGAACTTGTTTAAATACAAGTAGTTATAGAGACTCAAGCATATATGTCTTAGACACTTTAAACACCATTATGGTGGTAGTTTTACAAAGTTATGATTTATAGTCAAGAATTTTCATAATTCTGGCTTCTTGAAACAAGTGATGTCACTTATGAACCTATGTTTGCAATAGTCTCAAATAATGTCAGAAAATGAGGTTAAAATGTCTCAATTCTATGTGGCATCCCCTCTCTTGTTGAAAGATAGGGAAGGCATTCTGAGATAACCTTGCAGATCTATTTACAAAGGCCTTGCCAATGACAACATTCAAAAACTTGTACACCAAATTGAAAATTTATCGCCAGGCTGAGACTAAAATAAATTTGAAGATATCTTATTCATCGTTATTAAGGAAAGCATTGTTGTTATGATATTGTACTATTTTCCTTCGATTAGGGTTTTATCACTGGTTTTATTGACAAAGTTTTTAATGAGGTAGTGCTAACAATCATTAAAGTGATGGTCATTCAAGGGGGAGTGTTATAAATAATGGTAAATAACCATTGGAATTCCATAACCGTCAACGACCATATGAATTCCATAACAGTGAATGACATATGGATTCTCGTCATTAATTATCATAATTTATATTGTAATTATGAGAACCCTATAATTATGGGTTCTTTGTGAATGAATTTAGAATAAGAGAATTTTAATTTTTTCCATCCTCTCTCAATCTCTCATTTTCTATTCACAGATTTTTTTTATTTTCAAAACAATAAGTACTTTTTAAAAAAATAGTTATCTTTTTTGTTATAAAATAGAAGAATAAGAAATGAGAGATATAGAGTAACAGAGGGAGATATTTCTTCTTCCTTCATGTGTATTGTGACTCATACAAAGGCTCCTGTTATAGGGTTTAATACATGAATACATTATGTATATATAAATACGTAACCTACACATTTGTAACCTACATTCAATGTACCTATTAATCTCGAGATTAATAGGTTATAGACATCCATAATATTATTCATAATACTCCCCTTGAATGTATCGTAATCTTGCCCGTTAAAAAACCTTGCTCGGGGAAAACCAGTGAGACAAAACCATGGTGAAGGAAAAAAGAGTACGGTATAAAAAATTTACTCCCCCTCTTCTCAACATCATTTTAAATCCTAGAACTGCGCATTCAATGCTATGAACTTCTTGCTAAATGTTGCGATCATTAATACCGTAATAATTATTCATAGTTCTGATCATTACCGTAATAATTCAGGTAAATGTGTGGTTATTCACAGTTATCAGTGAATCATTTATAACCCTTTGAATTACCATCACCAGATTGTTAGTACCGCCTCATTAAAAACCTTACCCAGTAAAACCCGAGTGGAATGAAAACACGGGCCGAAGGGAAAAAAGAGTCTGATATCTAACATCTTTATTCATACTCCCCCTGGTAGTGACAAAATTATATTGTCTTCAACTTTTCAATTTGAAGATCTTTAAGCTGGCGCATGCCAACTTGTCGTACAAGTTTCTTGAATGTTGCAGAAGGCGGGGATTTAGTAAATAAATCTGCTAGATTATCATTGGAGCTTGTTGTTACATCGATTTCTGATCTTTTGAAGTTCATGAGTGTAGAAGAACTTTGTGAAATGTGCTTAGTTTGATCACCTTTAATATATCCTCATTTGATTTCGCATGATATGTAAACATTGTCTTCATATAATCTTTGTGGATTATTCGGCAATAGAAGATAATCCACACTTGATTCTCTGATGTGTTTATCATGGATCTCTGACGAAACACATTCTCATAGCCATTAAATGTAGTATTTGAATGATTGAGGAGGTGGCCACCATCGTTTGCTGTGATCTCCGGGATATTGCGATATTTCCATAAGTGAATATATATCTTTGTTTGTGATCCCGAACTTTGTGAGGGTCCGAAATATATCCTGCATCTGCATAGCCAAGTAATTGTGGTTCCATTGCTTTGGAATAAAATAATCCCATGTCACTTGTCCCACGGAGATATCTCAACATATGTTTGATTCCATTCCAGTGCCTTTTAGTTGGAGCCGAGTTGTATCTTGCTAATACATTAGTGCAATGTCTGGTCGGGTATAATTTGCAAGATACATTAGTGCACCAATTGCACTAAGATATGGTACTTCAGGACCAAGTAACTCTTCATTTTCTTCACTTAGGCGAATGGATCTTTAGTTACTTCAAGTGACCTAACAACCATGGGAACTGGGGTGTGATTATCATATAAAAGCGGCAGGGACTTTTACGTATATGATGATTGATGAATCAATACGCCATTCAAACAATACTCGATCTGCTTGAGGCCAGAACCAATGTATCTTGTTTTCCCAATATCTTTCATCTCAAATCCTTCTTTAAATAGTTGGTTGTTTTTATGAGCTCTTCAAGAGTCCCAATCAAATTTAAATCATCTACATATACTGCTATTATTGCAAATCCATTTTCTGTTTTCTTGATGAAAACACAAGGACAAATTGAATTATTCACATATCCTTCTTTGAGTAAATACTAGCTTAAACGATTATACCACATTCGACCAGACTGTTTTAATCCATATAAAGATCTTTGCAACTTGATTGAATACATGCTCCGTGGTTTGAATTCATTTACCAGGTAATAGGAATCCTTGATTTTCATATGTATACATTAGCATCTAGAGATCCATATAAATATGTTGTGACTACATCCATCAAGATATCCAGTCAGCCCGAAAGGACCTACTAAGCTTATCGAATATCGGAATGTGATTGCGTCCGTTATGGGAGAATATGTCTCCTCATAGTTAATTCTAGGTCTTTATGAGAAACCTTGGGCCTAAGGCGTGCTTTATATCGCACTATTTCATTTTCTCATTTCTCTTTCCTTACAAAGACCCATCGATATCAACATGTTGTATATTTGTAGGTGTTTGAACTGCGATCGAATACCTCTCGTTTGCTTGATGATCTTAATTTGTTTTGATTGCTTCTTTCCATTTTAACCAATCGTTTCGATGTCGACATTCATTCACATTTTACGGCTCTTGATCTTCATCATTTCTTATGATGTCCATAGCCACTTGGAAAGAAAAAGCATCATTTATGTGGGTAGTATTTCGATCCCATATTCTTCCCTCATGTATATAATTGATAGAGATCTCTACATTGTTATGTACCGGTACATCATTAAGAGATAACTCTTTGACTGGGGCTTAACAGTTATATGCTCTTCAGGAGTCATAGATATAACACTTTTCCTTTTTCTAGGAATTGTGTCTTTTGAGCTAATAGGTCTTCCACGTTTTAATCGTGGCTTAGGTTTATTTGTCATGCTGCTTTGTAATTTTCCTATTGGGATTTCAATCCTCATTGGGATATTTGCAGCCGGGATATGTGATTTTGTAACTTTTGTTGAATCAATAAAAGCATCGAGCAATTGATTCGCAAGACCTAATAAATGAATTATTTCGAACTTCTAGTTGAAGCGCTGTCTGAGGATCAGGTAGAGATAAAGATGACTCATTCCATGTAACTTCTAGTTCAGATTGCTTTGTACGGGGATCAAGGTGAGATAAAGATGACTCATTCCATGTAATTTCTCGCCATTCTTCTAGAATGGGCTTATCTCCCCCTAATGGCGGGAAAAGATTTTCATCAAAGTGACAATCGCAAAATCGAAGCGATAAAAACACTACAAAAAGAGGCTCGATATAATTTACTAATAGATGCAGATTGGCCAACATAAATACCAAGGCGGCGTTGAGGACCTAACTTAGTCGATGTGTGGGGGCAATGGGAATATAAGCGCTTACAACAAAAATTCGCAAATCACGAAATATTAGGTTGATAACCTTTGGCAAATTTGTAATGGTGATAAATCTATGATTGGTTGTAGGAATGAAGGTAAATTAAATGCGACATGTATGATAGCATGTCCACTATCTGCAGATAAAGGCAATTTGGTTTTTCAAAGAAATGGTCCCAGCAATCCAGTGCGGATGTTTGATAAAGGTCGTAGCCATTACGGAATGAACATGAGCAACGGGATGTTGAACATCTATATAATAGACATACGATAATCGAGAATGCTTGAGATGAGGTACCAGCATTATCAAGACAAATTGTCTTGATAGGGTGATCGGTGTGTTACGAGTCGAATTATTTGAGCCAATAATCTACAGCAAAGACAACATTTCTACTAGAATAAGGCATACATAAGACCGTAATTGGACGCATCAATTAAAACCATAAAATGCGAAAAGTCCGCTAGGTGGGTGAATAGGCCCACAAATATCCCCTTGAACCGTTCTAGAAAAGCGGGGATTCAAACCTTTGTAAAATATGGTCCTAATAATTAATTTGCCTTTAGAACAAGCGACCGCAGTACATATAAGGGTGAAGTCGTTCGTGCCAAAGTAAAATGCATTTGAGTCATTGAACTTAGGTTCATGACAACCTCTGGGTCAATAGATCTAATAGTTATGCGATATAACCCATAAGATAAAGACTATACATGAACCAAATAAATGAAGTTACTAAAGGGAGTCATAAGCCTTCATGGTGAAACTTATTCATTTGGTCATTCATTCCTATTCAATAGGTTATTAGGTTGTCATGTATGTGGTCACATTCACCCACATAGACAAATCCTTTGTTACAACACTCCCCTTGAATAATACCATTAGAATAAATCCTTTATTAGGGCGCCTCGTTAAAACCTTGCCGGTAAACCCGGTAGGACAAGAGAGAGCACAGACGAAGGAAAAAAGAGTGCAGTACACTAATTTTCTGTCATGCTCCCCCTCATGTCAACATCCTTTACTTTTCGCATTCCAACCTTGTAAATTAATTTCTTGAACGTTGAAGTCGGTAATGCCTTTGTGAATAGATCTGCTAGATTATCACTTGATCGAGTATTTCTTTGGACATCAATTTCACCATTCTTCTGAAGTTCATGTGTATAGAAAAATTTTGGTGAAATGTGTTTGGTTCTATCTCCTTTGATGTAACCTCCTTTGATTTGTGCAATGCATGCATTGTCTTCAAATAATATTGTTGGCTTATCTTTGACAGAGGAGAGCCCACATGATTCTTGAATATGGTGGATCATCGATCTAAGCCATGCATTCCACGACTAGCCGTGAATTGCAGAGCCCTCTGAATGCTTTGATGATGTAGCCACCATTGTTTTCTTGACAAATCTCCATGAGATAGCAGTTCCATTGTAGTTAAAAACATACCCGGTTTGTGATCTAGCTTTATGCGGATCTGAAAGATATCCTGCATCTGCATATCCGAGTAGTTTTTCTTTTGACTTATTTGAATAGAATAAGCCCATATCTGTAGTTCCGCTGAGATAGCGTAATATATGTTGGATACCGTTCCAATGTCTTCTGGTTGGAAGCCCGGAACTGTACACAGGTAATAAATTAACGAAAAAGCAATATATGGTCTTGTACAATTAGCAAGATACATAAGTGCACCAATGGCACTAAGATATGGTACTTCAGGACCAAGTAATTCCTCACCCTTTTCACAAGGACGAAATGGGTCATTTTTCACATCAAGTGATCTAACAACCATAGAGTGAGCTTAATGGATGTAACTTTATCCGTATTAAAGCAGCTTCAAGATTTACAATATATGTTGATTGATGAACCAACACTCCATTTGGAAAATGCTCGATGCATGGCCCAGTGCAAATTTTGTTTTTCCAAGATCTTTCATTTCAAATTCTTTCTTTAAATATTTGTTTTGTAGGCTCTTGAAGGAGTTCCAACAAGATTTAAATCATCAACATAAATAGCAATAATTGCAAATCCGGTTTCTGATTTCTTAATGAAAACGCATGGACATATAGGGTTATTCACATACCCTTCTTTTAGTAAATATTCACTAAAGCGGTGCTTTTATGCGTCGGATTGTTTTAATCCATATAAAGATCTTTGTAGCTTAATTGAAAACATGCTACGAGGTTTTGTACTAACTGCTTCAGGCAGTTTAAATCCTTCAGGGATTTTCATGTGTATATCACTGTCTATGGATCCATATAAATATGCAGTGATAACATCCTATGAGGCAGCATATCAAGTTCTTAGATCTTTGCTAAACTTATCAAAAGCGAAATGTGATTGCGTCCGCGCGAGGAATTGAATGTTTCCTCATAGTCAATGCCAGGTCTTTGTGAGAAACCTTATGCTACTAATCGCGCCTTATACCTTATGATATCATTATTCTCATTGCGCTTTCGTACAAATACCCATTTGTTCCCAACAGGTTTTATAGTTGCAGGTGTTTGGACTACGTGGGTCAAAACATCGTTTATCAATGAATGTAGTCTGCGCCCCATTGCCTCTCTCAATTTTAGGCCCGATCATTTCTTTGTCTACATTCATTCACATTTTGTGGCTCTAGATCATTATCATTTTGTATGATGTCTAAGACCCTTGAAACTTTCAATATTATTCACATCAAAATTATTGATCCCATTTTTTCACCTGTGCACATAACTTATTGAGATCTCATTATTTTCGAATTGCATGCCTCTTCTACCAAGAATATTTGTTCGTTTGTATCTCTTAGGATTTGGTTTTCAATATTTGACTCTTCATGGTCATTTGCTTTCCATTTGTTCTCATAACTGGGGAGTTATGTCTTTGACAATGGGTCTCCACGCCAGCGTGTTTAGACTCAAATGCTTTTTGTCACTTGATTGATATCTGACCCGTCTTTGGAACTTGTTCTGGCGGGGATATGTGACTTTGTCACTTTCTTTGTATCAACAAATGCATCTGGTAATTGATTTGCAAGATTTTGCAAATGAATGATCATTTGAACTTCCAGTTCACATTGATTAGTACGTTGATCAAGATGAGATAATGTAGATGCATTCCAAGTGATCTCATGTCGTCCTTCTAGGATCGACTTTTCCCCCCCTAATTGTGGGAACACTGTTTCATTAAAATGACAGTCAGCAAATCGTGCTCTAAAAACATTTCCTATCATGGGTTCCAAATATTTTATGATAGACGACGAATCAAAACCTACATAAATCCCAATTCTACGTTGGGGACCCATCTTGGTGCGTTGTATGGGTGCCCAATTGGTACATAAATGCACAACCAAAAATTCGTCAAATGAAATATTTGGTTGTGCAATCTGGTGTGAAGGGAGTACTCGCTGTGGTAAGATTATTTAGTCTAATTCTTATTAGACTCGCAGCATGCATAATAGCATGTCCCTATGTAGATGCTGGTAATTTGGTTTTCATCAATAATGGTATGGCTATTAATTGAAGACGTTTAATCAATGATTCTGCTAAACCATTTTGGGTATGAACATGAGCAACATAATGTTCAACATTTATCCCAATTGACATACAAAAATTATTCAAGTTTGGGATGTAAATTCACGGCATTATCAAAGTAATGGTCTTAATTGGATAGTCTGAAAAATGTGCTCTTAATTTAATTATTTGTGCAAGGAGCCTAGCAAAGGCAACATTGCGTGTAGAAAGAAGACACACATGTGACCATCTAGTGGAGGCATCATCTATTAGGACCATAAAATAGCGAAAAGGTCACATATGTGGTGGATGAATAGGTCCTATCCCCATGTATTCTTTCTAAAAAGGCCAGATGACTTCGGACATGATTTTATTAATAGATGGTCGGACAATTAACTTACCACATGAACAAGCTTCACAAGAAAGTTCATTTGGCAAAAGAATCTTCTGGTTCTTTAATGGATGCCCATTTGAGTGTTCTATGATTCGCCGTATCATTGAAGATCCAAGATGACCAAGTCTGTCATGCCAAAGATTAAAAATCTTTGGGTCGTTGAACTTCTGGTTCACGACAACATTTGATTCAATAGACTTTATGATCGTATGATATAACCCAGAGGAGATTGCTAAGGAAGCACTTACGCAGCAATCTTTTTCCGGAAATTATAGAGTAATATATAAACATTCTTGTTGCAACCGTTTCATAGTTTCGATATGATATCCATTCTGCGGATATCTTTAAAACTCGACAAAATTTCTTCTAGATTTGCTAGAATATAATCATCATTTATGAAATCTGGTTCCATTTAGTAGTACTATATTTGCTCTTGGAGCCTTCAATTAAATTTGATGTACGAGATATTGTACTAACAGCGAGGTGTTTGTTGTTATTAAATTGAAGAAATATATTTTCTCAAAAAGTATTGTATGTGTGGTTGCATATTCGACAAGACATACATCACCTTCATTCATCTTGAAATTCAAGGACACTTATATTTAGAAAAATACAAAAATTACATTTAAACACCAAAACCAAATTCATCAAAATAAGATACGCACAATAAAATGCATACTTATTTAACATTGTATCATTTTACATCATACATTAAATAATCCCAAATTCTCTCACTTGGACCTATAAAATCGTATCAAAATATGATGGTGATCGTTCCATTCTTTATCATGAAATTCATTTCTATTTTCTTTCCATTTTCCTTTAATGATGTGATATAGATCTACTAGATGCTTGTAGTACGGCAGTGCGAGACCGTGTCCTTCCATACCACATCTAACATGTCTTGAGGAGCCTTGGATTTTTTCTTTGTACTTTCCATTTTTCTTGTCGCTCATTACTATTCCATACGGTGGTGAAAGCAGACTTTTTTTACAAGATAAGAAGAAGAATTGTTATATTAACCGAATTCCGCGCGACTTGACCCGCGACCCGCGACCACGTCTCGTCGCGCGTAATTTTGGGATGATGTGCATTCACTTCTAAGGAATCTTAGTTCGATGGGGCCGGGACGATGATTTTCATTAGTAGCTCATTATTTTGTTTGCAGCTACTAGAACATGATATGAATTGAGAATATTACGTAAATCTACGCTCGATATTTAGCTGCTGCGAGGAGCACATTCGGCGTGAAGCGTTAATAAGCGTTTTCAAGCATGTCTTCTTACGTGATATTTTTCTCGCAAAGCTTCATTTGAGGCTTATTTTAAATAAAGCGAGTTATATTCGCTAAGCTGTTTAAAGTCTTTCAACCTCGGGTGCATCCAGTCATGCGAGCTTTCGGTAAAATCCGCAGTCTTTTGGTGGTCGAATCCCTCTTCTTCCAATTCGATCCATCAAAATAAGAGGATCTTTACGGTTAAATACTCAATTTAAGATCCTCATGGAGATGGTGTCTAACGAAAATTAGTGCTTTTGCACGTTCGCCAGAGGACCTTTGATTTCCTTCTTTAATGGTTTCTCGAGATTTCGACCCTACTGGGATTTATCTCGGCATACAGGACCAGAGATAGATAGTTTTACCAGAAATGTCAAGTGTAATAAAACTGAGAGATGAAATTTTTGACATTTTTGGTAAACCCTATATGATAAATTGAAAATGATTTTTGCACAAAATAAAATAACGTTACCTTTTCTAGAGCGGATAATTGGAATTTAGTGCCTTTTGGTAGAATAATGGTGGCTCTTTCGGAGCCTTTAATCAGGTCAACAGGACCTGAGATAGTATGAACATTAGATTGAGCTAATGTGAAGGTTGAAAAATATTTCTTATCACGCAAGATCGTGTGGGTTGTGCCGCGATCGGCCAAGACATGCATCACCAGGCGATGGCATATAATTGATCAATTCTAAGGAGGGATCCATATATCTTCAAAATAAAAACGAAATTTAAATAGAAAATCAAAATTCGCATTATAGATAACTGTATTGAAAAACAGTATGGAAAAGAAAATAATATAGAAAAGTAACATAATAAATAACATAGAAAAGTAACAGAATAATCATATGTCTCAACCATAGCACATATTGCCATCCCCGATCAAATGGTGATTTTCCATAGATCTTCAAAATCATAAACATCAAAATGTTTTAAAGTGCGCACCATCATCATCAAAGAAAGGATCATCAGGATCCATAGTGTCTTTTCCGTTAATAAATTTCTCAATGTGCTTGTCTTTTCCTTTCATGGAGGCTTTGATAAAGGTCAACGAATGCTTAGTTATTACAAGCAGTCTGAGACCGGTGACCCTTCCCATTCCACATATCGCATTGTTAAGTCTCATAAACCTTTTGTTTATGTGCCTGTGCCTTTCTAGATAATTTTCAGCGGTTCAACACGGTTGTGGGGTATTGTTCTTTCAAACTGTCAGGAGGATCGATGGATCATGGCCAGATTTAGATATTCACTTTTCGAGGCCTCCCATCAATATGATGGCGAAGGAATGTGGAGCCTTAGCGCGATCAGGGATCAGTATTCCTCCTTTGATTGTGTTTCCAAGATTCATAAGTCAGTGCTGGATTTGACATCAAGATCTAGAATAAATAATTCTTGCCGGAAATATCAAGGGAAGGCGACAAATTCGAGTTTGGTGATATTGGACATTTTGTATGCAGAATATCAAGCCGAGGGCTTGAACATTCGGACACATGCTTGAACCCTGTTTTCGAGAAAAGAAAATAATTCTTTTCATCTTGACATCGGGCTTGAATATTTTGGCGTAGGCTTGGTTAGTTTTTACAATGGAGTTTCGAAGCGGGCTTTTAACTCGAAATTGGAAATCCCGAAAATAAATTTGAAAACAAAATTTCAGACTATGAGGTCAAATGTACCTTTTCTTGTTTTATGATTTTGTAATATCGTCTTGATGCGAGTTCCACGGATTTGAGAACTTTATGACTTCTGTGATTATTAGAATTTATCGTCTTTGATAACGTGTTATAAAATAGAAGAATAAGAGAAGCGAGAGATATAGAGTAGCGGGGAGATATTTAGCTGTACCATACCATTGTGTGTTGTGACTCGTACAAAGGCTCACTTATTTATAGGGTTTAATACATGAATACATTAATGTATAAATATAAACTACACATTTGTAACCTACACATTCAATGTACCTATTAATATCGAGATTAATGGAGAGTTTATGGACATCCATAATATTGTTCATAATATTTTTAAAAATATAACTATTAGTTGAGAGGTCAAATTGGCATTTGAGTCATAGTTGAGGGACAAAAATATCTTTTGACCCAAACATTTGATAGTTTACAAGGTATTTACATTCACTATACATGACAAAGGTATTAGTACGAGAGGTGTATAAGTCTACTATTCTCCAGCGATTTTAAGTGTTTGTTGATCACTGGATATATATATATATATATATATATATATATATATATATATATATATATATATATATATATATATATATATATAAATTTATAAATAAATAAAAAATACTATTCATATTGGTTTTGAAACAATGTTGATAACTAAGGGGTTGTTATTTTTTATAACAATTTTTTGTTCTCAAGAATAAAAAAAATAGTGAAACACGTTTGGTAAATTTGTGAATGTTCTTCGTGTTTTTTTTTTATCCTTCATAATTTTAAAATGGTTGTTTTCAAAGAACACCTAAAAGTTGTTCTGTGTGTTTTCCATTAGCAAACAACTAAAAATAGTTCTTAAAAACTGTTTTCCAGAACAGCAACCAAACAAGGCCTAAACTAACAATAGTTTTGTCACTTTTATTTATTAATAATATTGTTACTTTCATCAAATTTTTTTAATTTGTAACATTATTACTTTTAATTTGTCTCGTTCTATAAATAAATAAATACTGAATTGATTATTATTAATTATTTTATTAAATAAAATTGAAGATAATAAATGTTATTATATTACTTTTATTTTAAAAGATAGTTTCATATCCCATGTAGATAATATTTTTATATATACGTTTATGAAAAATATAGGTTTAAGTGTAAAAACATAAAAAATAGTTCTTAATATGAACATTATAAATATTATAAATAAGAAGCAAAACATAATATTTTATATAATTAAGACATTTTATATTATCATTATTATTTAAAGGGTCAAAGGGCATTTTTGCCTTCAATTATGGCCTAGATATCAACTTAGCCATCAACTATTTTTTGTGTCAATTTTGCCCATAAGCTATGACCCCAAGTGTCAATTTAGCTCCTCATACATTTTTTGTTGTCACTTTTATATTATATAAAACCAATAATTTTTGTCATTTTCTCATAGCAGACCATGATTTTTTTCTTAAGATTCTTTCAAGAATTAAACATGACGGCTTTAGAAAAAAATGAAAACGTATAAAAAAAAAAGCGAATTGATGAAGTTAGTGTTGAGAAAGGGAAATCAAATATAAAAATAGAATAAAATGAAATAAAATAAAAATAGATTTAAGCACAATATTTTATTTCTATATACTTTTTAAAATCATTCTATTTCTTTATCTATATAAGTATTAAATAATTTAAAAACATATAAATTTTTTAATAAATTTTAATTTAATTTATTTTTTTCTTTGTCAAACTAAATTTAGAAAACATTTTCTTTAACTTTTTTTTTAAATATTTTTAGAATTTAATTATACTAAATAAATATGAATATTTTGAATTATTGTTCGGTAATCATAATTAATTTTTTATGAAAAATTAAAATTTATAACTCTACTGTATATCATGGCTTTTACATATTCGTAAGTAAGTGTGACCTATAATTTTTTTTTTTTAAAGTGTCATGTTAGCAGTAACAAAATTTATTTAAGGATTTAATTCACTTTTCTAGGTTAATTTGACTTGTAATTTAAAAAAAAAATGTCATGTCAATAGTAGCTAATGGTTCTCCATGTAACGAGAGAAGGACAAAAATTATAAGTTTTAAATACGATAAAAGTAAAAATGATAAGAAAATTAGTTGAGAAATTTAAGTTGAAGTACGGACCATGATTGAAAGGCAAAAAAATGGCCGAAAGTTTTACTTGAAGCTAAGAAGTTGATATAGTTGAGGGCAAAAATGACCTTTAACCCTTATTTAAAATATTCGTATTAATTTATATATTTGTTAAATGATTAGTTGTTGTATGAATATATATATATATATATATATATATATATATTTATTTATTTATTTATTTATTTATTTATTTATTTTAAAATAGATAAATTTATTGATTCAAGTTAGTCATACAATCGATAGAAACATCAAATCAAAAATGCTAAAAACTTTAAAGGATGACGTAGCATCTAGGTTAATAGAAAAAAGGATCGATTCAAGATCTACACATTTGATAATCCAAAAAATGTATAGAATACCTAAGATTCTAGATGCAGTATATTAAGAAAAACATAGTTTGATCGGTAAACTGTCGAGGATCGAATTTTCCATCTAAATTGTCAGCACGAAAACCCATGAAGAAGCTAACTATCGACGATACAACTACCTACCACAACAAGTCAATAACAAAACACATTGCAATAGGTTGACGACAAAAACACGTTGCAACAAGTCAGAGACAAAAACACGAATAAACAAAGGAAAAATAAAGGGAAACCCGGATCGGTGTGCAAGAAACCACTTTATTGGAAATGAAAACCCATATATGGGGAAGAAAACGATGGAAGGGGTAATTTCAGGCCAAGAATAGTAAAAAAAATCAACCATCATCTCTAACAAACAAAGACATGAAAAAGAGAATCAAGGGAGGGGTGGTTAGGGTTTCCATAAAGGAAAAAATATACATATAAAGGTGAATATAATTGTATGTTGAAATATAATATATTTTAATGCCTTAATTACATAAAATAAAAAATATAATTGAAAAGTAGAAATATTGAATATATTTGGATTATGACATGGAGTCATCAAGTGAGGCTTGACGAACTCATAACCAAGAGACATACATCAAGGGATGTGTCTACCTAAAAGGTATCTAGAGATTCTCATACAATACATCAATAGATATTTGTTTTTCTCCCTCTGAAAAATTCACGGTTGGAAATGATCTATGAATCACATCCTAAGAATATTCAAACCAAAGAAGGGTGTTTGTATTGTGATTCCAAAACATAGATTCTAGTAATCTATTCCTTGCCTAAAGCATTGAAGAACCAGGATCCGTGCTCAACAAGCAAGCACCTATTTCCGCATAAGTAATCATGTTTGCTTGCATTTGTATCAAAGTCACTTACTGTGCTTCTGGAAAATTTGGAATCATTGTTTTTTTTTTTTTAAAACGGATTCTTATTTATTTTTTGAAAACTTTGGTCACTATTTTACAGTGAAAAATTGGTATAGTTAAAAAGGTCTCGTCGATAGCTTTCCAACGAGTATTTTTTCATAATTTTCTAAGTTATGATTGATTTTTTATAATTTTTCAAAGTTTTCTGGAAAATCTGCGATTCAGTGTTTTTTCCAACAGGTGACTAACCGTTGGCTGCTGATGTGGCAGTTGATAGTTGACCAGCAATATTGATCGCTGTTGACCAAACTTTGACCGGTATGTTTGACCTCGTCCGAACTTCGTTTTCGATGAAATTTTTTTTAAACATTCATTTTAAAATTTTCTATTTGATGAGCATATTTTCAAATGATTTTATGGTCATTTGGTATTTTTTTTAAATGAAAATGTGATTTTGTGTGACGCCCTGAACTCGGGGGTTTCATTGACAACCGTCAACTTACGGAAACCTGTGTGTCTCATATCATGAGATCCATACATGAGTAAAAATGGTCGCATTGGCTCTACATCCTTACTCACCAAAATATAATCAACTATATTACAATAGTTTCAAGAGTTAATTACACTCTTATACAAATATGTTTCAATCAGAATATTTGCTACATGTTTTACAAAAAAAAACATATAATCAAAGCCACATGTCGGCTTTCTTCTCAAAAGCGGCCTCTAGTAGGCGAGTCTTCTGAATACTCCTGTGCACAGAAAGGGGATCCACGGCCAAAATTATGAAAACCCGGTAGTAGTAATCTCCTCGAGAGTTACTCCCCACCCTAAGTGCTCCATTACAGCGACAAACACATATTCAAGTGAATTCATGATTTCTACTCGAATGTCTATGCTATGGATGAGAATGTGACTCACGCTACCACTTCTCGAGGCCCTCGCGGCTCCTCACGAGTGCTAAGCGAGTGTGGCTCTTGTTTTCAAAGCAAAGGTTTTCTTAAAACATAATACCAATTTTCGATAAAATTCTGTTGGACAGCCCTTCGAGGTGAATTCTTTGGATAACTCCGGAAAGCGGTCTATGGCTCACTCCTCCGATATGAATCGTTGGACAACTCTCCAAGGCAATTCTTAGGAAAATCTTCCCATGAAATTCATTTGACAACCATGTTTTTCATGTCATGCACTCATTACCCTCTTGTTCTAGGTTACTGATTGCATATAGGAGCTTCCTTACAATATGTGTTTCACCATAATTTCTTATTAATATATCAAACATGCATATACTAACGAGGATTTATACACAATCAACATATTATTCTTCATACATAACAATAACTAAAATTGAACTCGCATGGGCTAATATACGATCAGACAATCCATCCTTAGAAGCGCCCCAAACGCCCTTTGAACAACCACATGACATCATGCTTCAAACACTTTAACACACAGCAACACCTCTGGTCCACGGTTGGATTTTAGATTGTCACAAAAACACTCTAGGGATTTCTTCCTCAGTCAAATCTTTTGGAAAGAAACCACGACCATCCGGGCCTCAGGAACATCCCCCCTCCATTAAAATGGCTCTGCTTGAAACAAAGCAGTAGGAAGCCCTACCTTTGGAGTTTATTAGAGCTCACGCTGATACCAGCGTATCTCTTGCGGTGGGGATCAACTTGCCTCTTGTCTGAGATTTGAGGGACCGGTATGAAATCTAGAGAGAAGTGAGCTTCTCTCTACAAAAGCTCTTCTCTTTTCTCCTCCTTTCTCTGTTTATCTCCGCACTCAGAAACTGGATTGGTCAAAGCATGTGTCAAGAGAACTTGTCCTCTCCTCTCATGCCACTTGTCAACCTCCCATTGGTTGACTTGGATTCCCTTATCCTCTTATCCATTTACCATAGATTTTCACATAATCACATGTTGCCACATGTCTCTCATGGGTCCCACTTGAGCTCATGTTTGACTCATTCTACACATGACACGTGTCACCTCTTGAGCCACTCACAATGTGCCAAGTGTCATTTTCCTCCCAGGTGTGGCGCTAGGCTTGGGGTATCCGTTGACTACCCGTCGACGCGAATACTGTTTGTCTCATATCATGAGACTATGCTGCAGGTAAAATGTGACTTAGGCCTGCATCGATACTCATCAAGTATGTATAACTATATTCCAATAGTCCAAGGTTTATTTATTACTCTTAATGTAAATCACATATTATCCAAAACATCAAAGCCACAGCCGCTTTTCTTGAGCTCGGTCTCTAAGAGAAGTCTTCTCGGCGCCCCCCGTGTACGAAAAATGTTCCCTCGGCGGTGGGACTATAATGATGGTAGGGGAATCACCCTAAATGGGTTTTCTACACCTAAGTGCATATGCAATACTCCAATTTAAACACACACTCAGTAATCGTGATCTGCTTGAATGTCTCATGCCATTCCATAATACTAGAGTCTCATGACTGTCACATACCTAAGCCGTATGTAGAGGAAAATAATCATTTTCAAAACAAAACTTGTTGTTCTTGAAAATACACTACCAGTGTCGGTAAAAATATAGGACTACCCTCCCAGGGTGAATTGGTTGGTAGGCTTTACCAGAAGCAGTCATGGTCTAAATCCCGAAATAATCTGTTGGCCCATCTCTGACCCGATTCTCGGAATATCATCTAATGAAATTCCTTTTCGCAATAAATGCCCATTTTTACAAAAACCATGTGTGCACTCACACCTAACTTCTAGGTTACCTGTGCATATGAAAATGCATGTACCATTTTCAAAACCATTTATAATATGTCAATATGCATAATAAAAACCAATCAACTACAATTACACATGTAATTCAACATCAACCATCACCCGATTTAACTCACTTGGGCAATTTACATTATCATCTCCAATGGCTTACAAACACAATTTTATTCCATAAAATTTTATGTCATTATCATTAACACATTAAAGTTATGTCTTCCAACCTATCTATTTCCACACGCCTGCGAGGCCGTTTCATTTGATGATTCTTGTGTGACATATGGACATTTTTGGTCGATTCACCTGGCAGGACACAGTTTTAACGATTAAGCGAAACATGTGGGCTGTCAGTGGGCAGCCACATCCAACTTCGGCCCCACTTTTGAAACCAATTTCCTTGACCATTTCGGCTCATACTCACGAAACCACGATTTATTTAATAAATCATCACCTGACACTAAAGCAGTCCACACTGAAACTCACTAGGGTACAAATGGAGTCTCAAAATTCCAACATTTCGGTTCCAAGATTTAGGACCGATCGAAAGAAAGCTGACCACTCACGACCTCAATCCAACACAAACATCAACAAAGCACTTAAATAAAGAGTAAAACAAGTAGGAGAAAAACCCCTACCTTATGGAGTTTGTCGAAACTCCTTAAAACCGGAGTCCACGCGTTGTCCTCTCCGCGTAGAACCTCTTTCCTTCTTGGCCCGAAGAAATCCGACGGTTGGATCACCCGTGGTCTTAGAGAGAAGGTACTCTCTCTCTAAAAGAAAAATCACTAGATGGCCACTGCATCTCCACTCTTCCTTTCACGTTTTCTTTTCCTTTGTTTTATTCCTTTCTTTTTGCTTTTCTTTCTTTTCCTTTTCTTATTTCATTTTCTCATCATTTCTTCTTCTCATTTCTTTTCTGCTTTCTCTTTCCATTTCTCCCCCGTTTCCTCCTTTCTCTTTGAATTTCTCTCCTCCTTTTTTTTGGGCATTAGTAGTATGGAGTCAAAAGGAAGTTTCACCCTACCTTCCTCAAGCCAAATGTGTGGCTGTTTCATTCTTTTTTTCTTTTATTTCATAAGTCTTTTTTTTGTGACATCATACTCTTACATGGCTTAATATGAGCCATGGAATCAGCATGTCTACGCCCGTGTAACCGATATGAAACCATTCCTTTTTATACTGATGTCACACTCTTGAGGTGCCACATGTGGCATCCCTTACTGCTATGTGTCATCAGGCACTGCATATCGAAAAAGCGTGAAATCCTAGCACCTCAAGAAATCCGAATGAAATTCGATGTAGTAGAACAATTCGAGGCGATTTCAAGCGGAAATCGGATTTCGTTATCCAAAGATCTAGAAAATTTCGGGTTTTTACGAAATTACGATTTTGCCATTTTTAAGAAAATTGGATTTTCCCGGGGTTTCACATTCTCCCTCACAAAAAAATTTATTCCCGAATTCCCACGCGCAGCCTGCGTCGACCATCTGCGTATGTAACCGTACTAACCAGGCGTGCCAGTATGAGGACGGCTAAGGTCGATTCTGTTTCAACTTGGAGTGGTTGTCAACTCATATGTTAAGGTGGCAGCCCAACATGTCGATACCTGCAGCTTCATTTACTTGTGACTCGGATCTCACAAAAAAAAATCAAATCTCTTCCCACCATCTGGGAAAGGTCTCTCTATATCTGGTTTTTTCTAAAGGCCTCAACCTCTATGCCCAAACTTATCACATAAGATGCATTTATAGTAACTTCAATATAAATATCTTATATATTAAATCACACACAAGAAAATTTTAAAATTTTTTTTTTTATACTCTTTTTTTACCACATGACGGTGCTCATGAGCGGTGTCCATGAGCAGTGATCCACATGAAGTGACACAGACAGTGCCTTGCACCCAGCTGGTAGTGTGCCCACTGCGGCGCTACCGCATTGCAGCCTTGATCGCGCCTGCATGATGTGCGCCTGACGTGCGCATGTCGTAGCGCATGCTGGCGTGCCTTTGGTCGCGCGACATGCCTTGGCGACCTACCCCACATAGTCGCGACCTCGAAACTCAAATTGTGACGCAAATGACCGCATTAAGGGCTAGACCGGCGACATCAAAAATTCTTGGCCAGCGACCTAAGCCACCCTGACCCTTGCCCGGCCAGGTGCGGCGCCCCTAAACCGGTCGCGACCGCTTCGCAGAAGCTAAACCTGTAGCCGGCGACATCAATTTCATGCCGCGACCTGGTTTCTCGCGCGACCGGTTCTAGGTCGACGCCTTTGAAATCAGGGTGACCTCCCCCACTTGCCACCCATGCGACCTCAAAATGGCGTGTGACCTCATCACTAAAGCTTAGCCCATCTCTGCTCACGTCAGCGACCTGACTTTTCCATGTAATAGCGACCTGGAATCATTAGTCAGCAATCACTTGACGCGCAAAACTATGTGTGACTTCCTTCCCATGTCGCGACCTCCTTGCCACCATGTGCATGACCTCAAAAGGCTGATGCGCGGCACAGGGCTGGCGCATGATCATGAAGCAGTAGCTGAGTCATGGTGTGTATTTGTATTGTCGTGCGTGTTCTTCTGTGCACGCCTTCTACGCACCTAGGTATCTCCTTCTCCACGACCTCAAACTAGGTACGTGGCTTGATCTGAAGTGGTAGCCGTTCAGTTACCTTTCATAATTTTTTTTTCGAGCCCTCCTGTGGCTTTCTGCTGTACTCCTAGGATCTGATGCTTTAACCGAGCATTATTTACCCGCCGAGTACATGGAGTTAAACTTGTCCTTTTTTCTTTATGATAGCCTTCTTACTTACTTCCTACATGCATTAGCGAATCGCATCATACAACTAAGAAATTGGCACAATCTTGTTTTGTCAATCTAATAAACCAAATAAATTTCCCACAAAATTTATTTCTTTTCCATTTTATTCTCGAGTTTGCTCCGCTGTAAGACTCGAAAGTTTTTCCTATGTGCTAATCACTAAGCACACAACATTTCATCAAATCACACAAAACACCAAACCATTGCATGCGGTGTCTCACGATTTTATCCATTGATTTTCTAGGTAATCTCATACCTAACTTACATTAAACCACCCAAGTGGTGATGGATATGAGCAGAGCTCTTTGGTGTCGTATACACAAGCTCCGTCTGTAATTGTGGAAGGTAGTGCCAGGACTATATATAGACACACCCACCCGGGCTCAGGTAATCGTTTACCTTAGCTCTACGTGCAATTTGTCAGAGAACAGTGTCGGACATCAAGCTGCAGATGATCGCTGGCCGGGTGACCTGCTACGACTACATATCTAGGCCCGTGCCCGGCCGCGCTACGGTGTCGTATGCCTTGGCTGCGATGCAAGTTGACCCCAGACCAGGTATGGGTGGGCTCCAAAGTGACCCGGAATACACTGTTGTCTGCAGTGTCACTTTGAGACTCATACCTGATAAAAATGGCCACTTGGGCCCTGTTCCAAATACTCATTAAATATGTACCCATTTATGTTTCAATGATCAAGTTATTTTATTACTCTTAATAAATACATATTATCCAAAAGCATCAAAGCCCTGACCCAGCTTTTTCTTCAAAATCGGTCTCTAAAGAAGAGCGAGTCTTCTCAGCGCCCTGTATGAAAAATGTTCCTGGCTTGGGGTGACTGCTCCTTGAAGTAGATGGAATCACCCTAAAATGGGTTACTCGCTAAGTGCATATACGTATAATTTAAACACACGCTCAAGTAAATCGTGATCCTACTTGAATGTCTGCACCCATTCATGTCTAGGAGTCCTCACCGACTCACTCACACTTGCCTAAGCCATGTATGAAGAAAATAATCGTTTAACCAACACATTTGTTGTGAAAATACAACTACGAAGTGTTGGTAAAAATGTCAGGACTACCCTCAGGCGGGTGGTTTGTTGAGCTTTCCGAACAGTCATAGTCCTCATCCGAAATGATCTGCATTGGCCCATCTCCCAGCCAAATTCTCGGAATATCAATCTAGTAATGAAATTCCTTTCGCAGCCATGCCCGTTTTACAAAAACCATGTCATGCGCTCACCTAACTTCTAGGTTACCTGTGCATATGAAAATGCACATTATACCATTTCAAAACCATTGCTCACAATAGTAATAATACTGCATATTTTCAATCAACTACAAATTTACACATGTAATTCAACACATCAACCATCACGATTTAGACAAATGTGATTTCATTATCATCTCGATAAACATCCGTAAAATTGTGTCATTGTGTTAACACATTAAATCATATCTTAACCTATCTATTTCCTTACCAAGCCATTCATTTTAAGCAATTCAAGCACACAACATATGGATGATTTTGGTGAATTCACTACGACCACGGACTGATTTTAACGATCCGAAGAACGAAACATGTGGGCTATCGGTAGCGACCCACACATCGACCTACGACTCAACTTTTTGAAACCAATTTCCTTGACCATTTCCGGCCTCCTACTCACCAAAACACAATTTATTTAATAAATCATCACACAACACCCAAAACAGTCCCTAAAATTGCTACAGACTGCACAAATGGGTCTAAAAAATTCCATCATTTCGGTTCCAAGATTTGGGACCGATCAAACGGCCACTCACGGCCTCAATCCAACACAAACATCAACAAAGCACTTAAATAAAGAGTAAAACAAGTAGGAGAAAAACCCCTACCTTATGGAGTTTGTCGAAACTCCTTAAAACCGGAGTCCACGCGTTATCCTCTCCGCGTGAACCTCCTTCTTATGAAGAAATCCGACCAGTTTAGATCACCACAGTGGTCTTAGAAGAGGAAGGTACTTTCTCTCTAAAAGAAAAATCACTAGATGGCCACTGCATCTCCATTCTTCCTTTCACGTTTTATTTTTCCTTTGTTTTATTCCTTTCTTTTTGCTTTTCTTTCTTTTCCTTTTCTTATTTCATTTTCCAATCATTTCTTCTTCTCATTTCTCTTTCTTTTTCTCTTTCTTTTTCTCTTTCATTTTCTCCCCATTTCCTCTTTCATTTTCTCCCCATTTCCTCCTTTCTCTTTGAATTTCTCTCCTCCTTTTTGGAGCATTGACCGTATGGGTCAAAAGGAGGAAGTTTCCTCCCCTCTTTCCTCGGAAGCCAAATGTGTGGCTTTTCATTTCCTTCTTTTCTTTTATTTCCTTAGTGCTTTTACTGACATCGCCTGCACGCTTGGCTTAATATGACCAGCAGGTCTACTTCACCCGTAGTAACGTGTAAACCATTCCTTTTTATACCAAGTGTCACACTCTTGAGGTGCCATATGGCATCCCCTGCCTGCTGCCATGTGTCATCGACACCCCACGCCTCAGCGTGAAATCCAGAGCCACCTCGGAATCAGCCCGAAATTCGACGTAGTAGCTAGATTTCGCGAGACGATTTCAACGGAGAATCCGTTTCGTCATCTGAGATCTAGAAAAATTTGATTTTACGAAATTACGATTTTGCCATTTTTGATAAAATTGGATTTTCGGGAGTTGCACGTTGCCTCGAAACGTGAAATTCCTACTATCTTGAAGTCAGCGAGGGTGGCCGTGGTGGCTAGATTTGCGGGGCAGTTGCAGTGAGTGGTTTAGATCATCAGAGATCTAGAAAAATTCGAGTTTTTGGTAAGAGTGCTTGTTTTACACTTTTTCGAAAGTCGAGTTGTTCGGGGGTTTCACATTTTGTGCCTTATATGTCTAATGTTATTTACATTTTATTCTCACATGTAGTGAGAGATAGAATGTTGCTGCTGGAGACGACTATACTTATATAGAAAATATCCAACTGATTCATTGGATGAACACATTCATCTAATGTACAACAAACTGTGGACATTTCATGTGCTTTTGTGAGTAGCATGGTTTTTAGACCCACTACTCAATGTGTCTAGGGGCCACTAAGCCCACTTACCATATTAAAATCAGGGGGCGCCACCGGGCGGAATCCTAGAAAGCCCCGAGATATCTTTCCCATGGACTAAGCAGGCGGCTGCATCTAGAATTTTAAATCTCCTAACCAATCATCCTACCGCATATGAGAAGTTCATTATGGATAAGTATACGAAGAAGGAAAATATGAAAAAGATATTTATTAGCGGATTTCCCAGTTTCCAAATCCCTTATTTCTAGAAAAGATTAGTCCTTGATAAGGAAGAATTAATCCTTGTGAGGAAGAAGGAATTTATCCTAAGATTAGAGAGATTTTCTTTACTTAAAATCAAGGAGAGATTCGTGAACCACTTTCTATAAATCAGGAAGATCCCCCACGAGGGAGAGGTAAGCAATTCCAACTGCGTGAACTTTCTTCTTCTTTTTCTCCATCTTTTGTTGACTTAATCATCGGAGAGGCGGCCGACCCATCGCCGCCAGATAGCCATTTTTGCAGGTTCACGTTACGCTATTGATGCCCATAGGTTTAGACGATCAAGGTAACAACAATTGGTGTCGTCTATGGCAATCGAACAAGTCTCTTCTACAGGCCACAAGAGCTTGGCTTCAACGATTGTCTACTAGCCCTTCATCGCTTGGAACTTTGTCGGCTCCCCCTTTCACATTTTGATTCTTAAAGCGATCGCAAGTATAAACCCGTCCGATGATCCAATCACCTAAATCCAATTCCTCCATTGGCGTTAGGACATGGAGAGGAAACATGAGGAGCAAGCAAGATAGATGAAGGAGTTACAAGATCATGTCGAACGATTATAGTGGGAGAATGACTAGTTGCGGGCCCAGATAGAAAAAAGCTGCGATCTTTGAAAAGATGTACGAGATAGCGGTCGAGTTGTCGCGTCAGTACGTCGCAATGGGGGAAGGAGCCTTTGCACTGACGATATCGATACTGACGGATGATTGAGTTATCCTCTGATGGGTTCCCGTCTTTGAGTCTCTGCGCGGCCAAAGGATGCTAAAGGGAGCCTGAAGGCCCAGAATCGCGTAAAGGGCCTTGGCGTGGCTTTGCCTTCGAGTGATCTTTGTTGGTCGCATCTCGCAAGGCAAGGAGAGAGGTAGGCAGGAGGCAGAATAATCCAATTCAAGCTCCTGGGAACGCGTCAATATTGCTCGAGAAGATGCAGTGTCCGCTGGTGTTGCCCGTAGATGCGATGCCACCAATGTGAAGCGTACATCACGCCTTTGGTACGGGGCTAACGTTTACATCTGCTTGTGGCCTTAATTCGAGGACCCGACGACATGCTCTCTTCGCCCATAGGATAACACATTCTTGACTACGAGCCACCCCGTGGGTTTGTCATACCAAGCTTTGCCACGTTCAATGGTTCTGCTAACCCTTACGATCACATACTCCATTATAATCAGGCGATGATACTAAATGCCGGCAATGACTGTTTGTTATGTAAAGTGTTCCTCTCTAGTTTGCTAGGGCCCGCGTTAGCCTGGTTCCACAAGCTCCCGCATAACTCAATAAACACGTTCAATGAACTATGGGCGGCATTCGTATTGTTGTATCTTTGTTCGATGTGGCAAAAGAGGAACATTAGCTCCTTATAGCAGGAAGAAGAGTCTATTCGAGACTTCACAAGGATTCGGGCAAGCCGTCCAGCAGATAGAGTCGTATAGCATGGATGCAGTCCTCCAAAACTTTAGGAGAAGCTTTGGGCCATTTGCTTCTTTCTTCCAGTCACTATCTTTAGACCTACCAACGACAATGGAAGAGTTATACAGGCAGGTTGATAGGTGCTCAATGCTGGAGGACAATATCCGTGCAGCAATCCCGGTATCATGATTACAAACCCGGTAGGTCGAGAGAAATAAGTCGTGCGGAAGAAGCGTCAAAATCGAGGATGGTCGGTGAGACCGAAAGTGATCCCTTGATCAATCACAGAAAAAGAGAGAGCTCCTACAATTCACTTCCTTGAACGTCTCTTATGAGAGGCTATTGCCCATCATTCGCGACCTGCCATAGTTTAAATGGCCTGCATTGATCTAGACGGATTCCTCCCAAAGAAACAAATCCTTGCAGTGCGATTATCATAGAGATCATGGGCATGAGGCCCAGACGAGTCTTTGAAGCTAAAATTCTTAGTGGAAAAGCTTATCGAAAAGACACCTCGGGAGTATATCGAGAGATCTTGACCGTAGGGTGCAGGATCAGGCAAGTTGTGGATCGAATCACGACCCGGTCGCGGCGGTCGTCGGAATCTAGACCAGCCACCGACTATCCCGGGTGACTCGTTTAACGACCAATATTAGTCGAAGCGCCAACAGAAGAAGCTCTTGAGAGCCGCCATAGTCAAGGCTATGGTAAATGCTATCCTGCTGGAAGCGGACATGAAGAAAGCAAGCTTGATATGTCACACCCCGGCTTTACATAGCGGCGGAACTCGGACCACCACGAGAAACCCCGGCCGTTACTTCAACAACTAGAGAATCTGTGAAGCGGCCGTGTTATCTTTGAAAACCCAGTATAAAAATTTTCTTTTCTAAACTTGTGATTTTGCAAAATTTCGGCAATATGATTGCATGTGACATATCCCAAAACCTGTATATCGATTTACACTTTTAAAACATGGAGATCAACAACACTTCTTCAAGGCCTCAGCTCATCATTTCATAAACCAGGCTATGTACATACATATGCTCTCAAGCATATAAATTCAAAGTATTTCCTTACGAGTTATTTAATATGTACTATACTAGAAGTCGAGGAATACTAAAATGCTCCGACGTCAGGGTGTACTGTGCACAGAAAATAGTTTTAAAACGGGGGAAAATAATGAGCTAAAAGAGCTCAATGAGTGTATGCTTTACAACATGTTTTCTTTTTCTGAAAATATCTCAAAACTGTAAAATTATATTTTTCAAGACATTTTCTAGAAATCTTGTTTGCTTTGCTATAAAAGTTTCTAAAACTTTTCATCATATGTAATGAGTCCAAAAACTCATTAGATTTTTAATCCATTTTTCTGAGTTTATTATGAGATAAATGTTGATTTGTTTGCAGAAAAGTGGATAATTGACTCAAATTTCATTTTTCTGGGAAAATACTCGCGAGAAACTCAATTTTATGAATCGGGAAGAAACCGGCCCTACGTGAGTGGGAGTCACAAGCTGGAAATTTAAGTCTCGACGGAAGCTCGATTTACTGACCATTCAAGTCACGACATCAACAAATTCGGATCTGAAGAAATGAAAACTTGAACAAATTAGAGTCATGACGAAGAAGAAGAGTTGCGTGAAGAAGGCGTAGTGAGACTAAAGAAACAATCAAATGAAGAAATTCATTATCGACATCACTTTGATGTCGTGGCGCTGAATATGGAGAGATGATGTCGCGACACCACTTTGAGGTCGTGACAATGGTATCAAATCTGAAGCCACAAGAGAAGTCTTGCAAAAGAAAGAGAGGTTCTGTTGGTTTTAAATCTGAGGTTCCGTTTCATGTCGTGACATCACTCTGGTGTGTCGCGACGCCACTTTGAGGAAGATTCAAAGTGCAACCAAAAATAGAGTTTGAAAGGAGGTCGCGGCTGTAGTAAATAGAAGCACTTGCCAAAAGCGGTTTTGACCTGTACAAATCAAAGGATCGAAATGATCGCCGCGACCCTCTGGTAAGGTCGCGACACGTGCCAAAGCGAGAAGAAAGAGGTCGCGACATCACCTTAATGTCGCGACCTGGAAAATAGTTGAAGAGAAGTGTTGCAGCATGTTTGAGGTTAGCTTTGAAGAAAGAAATGGGAAGTAAAAGAGGTCGCGACATCACCGTAAGGGTGCGACATAAAATTGAAAGATGTGAAGCGAGAAGACGCAACACGATTACGACCAAGGAATCGAAAGTCCACGACATGAAGTCATCATATAAGCGACAAAGTGGTATGACTTAGAAAATTTGAAGGAATGGGAAGACAATGATGTCGCGACATGTAGTAGGTCGCGACATCAACCTTGAAAAGACGATGAGCAAGTAAATTACCAGCGACCACAAGCGATATCGCGACCACTAATCCGCCGGCGATTCTGAGACAAGTTGGTTGCAACTTAAAGAAAGAGGTCGCGTGACCGCGAGGAATCGAAAGTCCGTGCGTAGCGACATGGGACTCGATGTTGGGCTTTTCTTTAGTTTCCACAGGAGCATTTTGGGGATTAAATGGATTCTTTTTGCGAGTATAAATAGATAACCTTAGAATAGTAAAGTAGTTTTCTCCTTCTTCTTCACTAACCCGGCCAAAGGAAAAGAAGGAACTCGTGTATGTTACAAGGTAGATTTTTTTTTTTTTAGTTTAATTTTGTTTTGAATGATGTGCGAAAGACGAGTAGAAATGGATTTTTAGTTCTAATATTTTTTCTTAAGTATTCTTGCATAAAATTTATGAAATCTAGACAAATTTACAGGTCATTTTCTTCGGTTGTGCAATTACGGTGGTTGGCGTGCGTGATCGGTGCCATTTCTTAATTAGTCTGATAATCAGGCATGACTCTTTAGTTGATTTATTCGATTCTGATCTTTCTGCTGATCGGAGAAGTGGTGATTCAGTTTTTACTTAATCGGTGTCGTTTTAATGGATAAGTTCGATAGTAGTACCTAGCCTGCCAATTGTGAGGAATGTATCTTACTAAAATCAGGACACCTGCAGTGACATGACGGAGGTCCCGAGTTGAGAGCATTCTTTTACGGAGGCTATGTTGTTACCATTGTGAAGCTAGCAGCTCGAGTTCAGTACAGTAAATCCCAGTCAGCTCATGTTGAAGTTGGAGGTGTATTTAACAATATAAATAATCGGAGGAGTTCACTTAAATCTGGTCATTCAGTCCCAGTGTTAAGCTTAGATCTAATCAAGAAGGGATAAACCCCATAAATGCGGAGGTTGAGCCACCAATTAAGTAGTGGAAACTTTGTTAAAATCGAAGGTAAGCAAAGTTCTGTTTCATTAGCAGGAAAATGGGTATGAAGTATTGAGAAAGAAAAATACCGGATCTTGCAAGATAATACGGAGTCTGTGGTCATTGGTTAGATACTTGTCTTCGAGAGAAACAAGGATATCTAATCGATTGAATATGGAGAAATCGATTCAATAATTGAAATCTTGGACAAAATCATATCCGCCCATAAAAACGAGCAATGGATTTTAGTGCTGGTATTCTTTGTTCCATTGTATTTCATTGATGGTTTAAGTTTTCTCCTTTTAGATGATTAAATCCATTCTTTTATAGACAATTTATTTTTATTCATTTACTTTTGTTTAAACAATTTGAACATATTCAATGACATAAGTTTTTTAATTTATTGTTTAGATAAAACCTTCACTATGATTTAGTCGAATGGTATGGAATTTTTAGTAGTTGGGGTAGTTAATGCAGCGTGCTACTCGATCTACGTAGGGGTGATACGGACTTACATTCAGTTTTCTTGCCACTGACTGTGCACTTGCGATGTATGGGCTGACTGTTAAAATGCGAATATCAGGAAAATGACATCAAAGTGAAACATCGAAGTGACATGAATCTGAGAATTGCGCAGAGTTCTTGTAGGCATGTTAATTTTGGTTTTTAATTCTATACCAGAAAAATGACAGTTTTTATGAATGCTTAGTTAGGGATTGAAAGAATTAAAACAGTGATATTAAATAGAAAAGCTAATTTGGAAATTTTTAAGAAAAAACGAAAATAACTGCAGCCGTGCTTCATCAGCCAGTCTTTAACAACCATGTGAAATCATTTGTTGATTGGTAATCCTAATGTCTGAGTGTGTTTTGATTTGGGGAAAACCTTTAATGCATAAGCGAGGATTCGACGATTCAATGAGACGAATTGGAGAACACTGAAGGAGCTTAAGAAAGACAAAAGCGAAGCAGCTGTGGATAGAGGTATGACTAGGCGAAGCGACGGCGGTAGAAGGCCTCCATTCTGCCGTACGATGGAGGATTTACGAGGCTGTGTGAGGAAGAGTATTACTGCGATGGACTGACCTACTATAGATGCAAATAATTTGGCTAAGCCGGCCTTGATTACGATGGTTGGCTGACATCGGTTCTTTGGTCATCACTGTAAGGCAGCAGAGCTTTGGGAAGATTTCTCGGGATCGCGAATCTGATAAAGGCTGAATAGTGTGAGACTAGAGGTGATAAAATTGCATCTCTTCCCATTTTCTTTAAGAGATATAGCAGCCACATGGTATGAATCATTACCATATGGTTCGGTTGATAGCAGGAAGAGTTGGTAGAAGCTACTTGAGCATTCTTTTCTACCGTCTCGCCAGAAGAAGAGAAGAGAGATAATAGTATTCAGCCCCGAGGGGAAGATGAGAGCTTATATGTAACAGAAAGATTCAAGAGAGGGGTTCTTTGAAGGGTGCGATGAAGGAATAGATTTGAAGACAGATGGACATAGTGTATCCATGCTTTAAATGATACATCTAAAGGCGTGTAGTATATCTTTATGGAGCATTCAAATGTAAAAAAGTCTTCGGAAGTAGAAGATACGATGAAGACTGGCAAAATGCAATATGAAAGTTCCATCTAGATTTCAAGAGGAAAGCGGCGAGGAGAAAGATTGTGGGCGGCAGATATGCGGCCGTGGAGAAGCGAGGATTGGATGCCATAATCGTAGGATGAATGAAACAATAAGAGGAAGATGCACACTTTACTCATGAAATAAGACGATGGAAAGAACTTATAAGAAAAGTGTTGATGTGCCGACGGAGAAGAAGATTCTTATAATGAGGTGTGAGGAGGTTAAGAATAGTGAGCAAGCCAGAAAATTTATCATTTCAAGCCAAATCACAACACTGCCCACACACCGCTCTGATCTAACGAGGAACCATGAAATTCTGTATGGTGGGAGGGCGTGAGCGAGAGCATGGACGAATCCTCGGCGAGATCTTGGCGACCCACAGAGGTTCCAATGGCAACAAGGAGGTGAAAGCGAAATGAATATCGAGGGTCGGAGAACCTAACCATTTGAAGAGCAAATGCTGCAGTTCATGGAGAGACAATAATTGTCCTGATTCCATGAACATAAGTTATCGGACTTGGAGCTTTCAAGTCGATGCTCCAATGTTTTGAGAGAGATGCTAGTGCCTCATTGAAAAATTTGGTGACACAAGTAAATATTGCCTGATATATAAAGTGGAGCAAGGGTACATTCCTGTGATGCTGGAAGCCCAGTGGTCGATTAAGAAGTGGGAAGGATTTTAGCGACAACAAAGGACATAAGAAAGAAGAGGCGAGGCGAGAAAAGAAGGCGAAAGAATGGGGCAAATAGCCATATTGAGCAGTAGAAAGGAAGTAATGACCAGAAAAAGAAGGAAGGAGTACCGGCTATACACCTTCGATTGCCATTTCCTGAAACGGAAGTCGAGAAGAAGAGAAGAACGAGTTTTCTAAATTCTTGGACATTTTCAGAAAATAGAAATAAATATTCCATTTGTAGAAGTGATCAGTCAAATGCCTCTTTATCTGAAATTACGAAAGGAGAGTCTGGCAAGAGAAAAGAAGATAGGTGAGGAGGTATAGTTAACTTGGCGCTCGTGCAATCTGTATCAGTAGCTCGGCCAAAGATGAAGGACCACAGCGGTTTCACCATTCCATAACACTCCATAGGGAAATATAGTTGTGGCTTTATGAGCAATTACGATCAAATATAAATTTGATGCCTCTGCTCGATTTGTATTAGAACTTAATTTGGGAACTTGGCAATAATTATTACGAGATGCATTTGTCATCGATAGCCTGACGAGGAAGGCATTCTTGAAGATATACTTATCAGTTAGGCAGATTCATCTTCCAGGTGGATTTGTTATCATGCGAGATGAAGGAAGATACGGAATTCCTTTGTTCTTTAAGGAGAAGTCTTTCTCTTAACATGGGCGCATGATAAGCATCTGAGAAAAGTTGAAGCCCGACCTCGAGTTGGAAATAAACGTCATTTTAATATTAATAGGAGTATGGAACATCTAATGTATGGCTGAGCAGTTGTTAACGTAGCTCATAGAAACCAATAATATATCAGTGATGAATTGAATTGGTGTATCCTTGACCTCTATCAATGAAATTGAATGATTCCTGACATCTTGATCTTGATTGTGAAATCTTGCCTTGAATTTGTTTATGAGAAGCGATCAGTATAAATGAAAGCGGTCGAAGATGATAGCGACGAAGCAATGAGCTTCGTAGACGGGGGAAACTAGTGCGAGAGGGCTAACATTGAAAGAATTGCTGATCTCATTTTAATATGAGTTTTGACCCGGGAAAAAGAAAACCGGTTATCATATCGAGCTGCGTTGTTGGTGAAGAGCGAGTTCTTGGTAATTACGAAAATCTGAGGCGATTGCTTGGTCGATTGATGATCTGAAGGGTATATTACCTCCATTGCATACTAAATAGTGCACAATTCATTAATCACGAAAAACACTATTGAGCATCAAAGGAGGCTAGACCCAATGATGAAAGAAGTTGTCAGAAAAGAAGTTCTAAAATGGTTAAATGCAGGTTTTATATATGCTATATCAGATAGTTCTTAGGTAAGCCCAGTGCATGTGGTTCCCAAGAAAGATGGATTCACTATGATTAGAAATGAAAAGAATGAACTGATTCCTACAAGAACTGTGACGGGATGGAGGTGTGTGGCTGAAAATTGAAATAATGGCGAAAGGATCATTTTCCGCACCTTTCATTGATCAAATCTTTGGATGGTTAAGCGGGGACACACCCTCATTTTGTTTTTCTTGATGGATACTGCGGATATAGCAAATTGCTATTACTTTGAAGATCGGAGAAAACCACTTTTATGCCATTTGGTACTTTTTTAGGAGAATCACCATTTGGTTTGTGTAATGCTCTAGTACCTTCCAAAGATGCATGATGCTCCCATATTTCCCAGTTTATGGAAAGTTATGGAGATCTTGGATGATTTTTGATTGTGGATCCGAGTTTTGAACAATTCTGCATAACTGGGGTGAAATTACTTGAGTCTGGGCGAATCGCTCTGAATTAGGAAAAATACCATTTATAGTTCTGAGAATTGTGTATTGCATGATTCAATGACAGGGCTTAGAACAGACTAAGTAAAAGATTTGATTCTCGAAATCTAATACCACCACCCTGGAGTCAAGGGAATGTCGAAGTTTCTTAGGACATCTTTGGATTTTTATAAGTTGTGAATTTCTCGAAATTGCTAGACCATTTATCTTGATTCGCGGAAAAATACTAAGTTCTATTTTGATGAATCCTGTAGGAAAACTTTGAAATCAAATCAGTAGTTAAACTCCATCGCCAACCAGGCCAGTTAGAGCAGAGAATTTGAAATCCATGTGTGATGCCCGGTGGATTTCTGATAGGAGAGGCTGTGTTAGGACGGAAAGATGAAAAGTGTTGAGGCCGTCTAACATGCTAATGAAAACCTTTAATTAAGCAAGAAAATTACTCTCTTCTTTTGAAAAATCTTTGTGATAGTAATTTGCATGTGAAAAATTTAGGCCATACACTGGGATCCCATGTTGTTATACACACTGATCATGCGCGATTAAATATCTAATGGAAAGAAATAGCTTGAATTGATCAGGTGAATGCTTTATTATTGCGGGAATTTGATTTAGAAATGGCAAGAAGGGTAGTGACAATGTGATGGCGATCACTTGTCAAGAGAGAAACCCAGCATGCAAGAAGAAGGAAGAAATAACGAGAAAATTTTCGAGATGGCTTGATTCTTCAATTTGTCCTCGATCACCACTGGTATCTTGTGTGTGAACTTCTTAGCTTGTGGAATTATGCCACGAGTGACAATATGAGAGAGAAAATTAGGTGACGTGAAGTATACATGCAGGATGACCGTTTATTGTTTAAAGAAATTTGAAGATGGAGTTATAAGGAGATGTTAATGTCTGCCCAGAATTAAGTAAACAAGATTTTTACAAGAATAAATGTCAGTGTGGAGGACATTTTGCGGAGATAAAACAGCCTGAAATTCTCGATCGAGTTTTACTAACTACTTATTTTGGGTTGTTTTTGAATGGGTGAAGTTATGTGATGTCTAAAGTATAGGAATATCAGTAAAAACATGAGATGCCTCTGCAAAAGTATCTAGTCATTCTGATTGTTGAATGTAAGGAATGGATTTTATGGGGCCTTTTAGTTTCATTTGGGGAAATATACATACATACTCTAGCTGTAGTTATGTATCAAAATGGGTTGAGGCGTGACTTGTCCAAAGAGATGATGCCAAATACGGTTAATGAGAATTTCTAGAAAATATTCTGATTTGGGACACGAGAACTATAATTAGTGATGGAGGGAGCCATTTTGCAAAATAAGGTGTTGATAACTCATGAGATATGGTATCGAGCCACATTGCTAAGGCTTATTATCATCCTCGAATAAATGGGCGAGATGAAATTTCCAAAGGGAAATAAAGAAAATCTGGAAAGGCGTAAGTTCGGCATAAGAGATTGGTAACTGAAGCTTGATGATGCACTCACGAAGCCTCTGACTATAACTAAACTTCCCAAACTGGAATGTCCACATACGAGGCTTGTCTTGGAAAACCTTGCCCTTACCTCTTGAGCTAGAATATATAAAGCTATGTGGGCTTATCAGAAGCAATTTTGATTTAAAAAGTTGCTAAGGAAGATAGGCTACTCTAGTTAAATGAATTGGAAGAGTTGAATGAAACTATGACAGTTCAGGAGATCTACAAGGATAAAACAAAAAAATGGCATGATCAGCGAATTTTGAGGGAGGAGAATTCAAGGCGGGAGATCGGAATCTTGTTATTCAACTCTAGACTAAGACTCTTTCCCGGGAAAGCGAAGTCGAATGGGTGGACCATTTACAGTGGTATCAAGCACACAGTTTGGGGCGGTGACATAGAACCCGGCCAATCATGAGGAGTTCTGAGTGTGGTCAGAGATTAAAGCAACACCTTGGGAGAAAGCAATTGGAAGAGTAACCCTTCGTTGAATAAGGAAATTGAAGAAATATGAGAACAATGTGTGAAAATCAGTAAAGACTAAAAATTGAAACGACTTGTAAGTGAAATCCGTGGTTTGTTTTAAATTTTCTTGTCATAGTTTACAATTTTGTGTTTAAATTTCTAATAGCCTTAGTGTGATTTTATTCATTAATCGTGATTGAAAAGTAGGTAAAGATATTTTTTTAGTTTGCAGGCCGATGAAGATTGTCTGAGGAGAGCATCTATGATGAAGCTTGATGACATAAGAGACGAAAGAAGGTATCTTCTTCTTCTTCTTAGTTTGATTTCATTTGTCTTTGATATAGCATGATTGAAAGTTTGAGAGGAGGTACAACTTGTTTTGGTAGCCCAAATTTTGAATGTGATGCATAGTGGAGTTGTTGAATTTTGCGTGATCAGATGGTGAGGTTGTAGTTGTTTGATTGGAATTGAATAAATTAAATTGCTGTGAATTTGAGTGTTTATGTTTGGGCCAACATTAATTCAAAAGTGGCAAACCAAGAGTCTTTAGATCTTGAAAAATAAAAGTAAACGAAAATTGAAATAATGGCGAGAGTCCCTGTTGAAATAAGAAGGAAAGAACATTTTTATGTTGCAACACCACATTTCAGGTCACAACCAAAAAAATTTTTAAGTTGCGACCAGAAGAGTCCATAAGTCAATAAAAGTAGGTTAAAACCTCTCAATTTGGGGCATTCCAGTGATTAAAAAAATAAGATTCATTGAAAATCATTAATTTAGAGCTCGATACTTATTATCGCGACTCAATATCATTGTCGTGACATTTAACCAATGTCTATTCCGCCCAAATCCCATTGGAGACTACAATTCACTGACCTTTTCCAGTTACGCATCATTCATTGAAATCTTTGAAATAAATAGTTATTAATGCAAAAACATAAATGATGTCTTGATTGAACTAATTGGTTTAGTAATGCTCAATTTTAGAGAGAATAATCGGAGGAATTTAATAAATTCAAAAAACAGTCATCATTCTCACCCGAATGCCCCGAAAACCTCGTTGGAAATATCAAAGAGCAAGAGTCGAAACCTCATTCAATTCATTCATCGAAAATTTAAGAAAGATAAACAGCCTTATGAGTTCCCGAAGCAAATCACTATAAAAAAGGATGGGAGAACAAAGGAAAATAAGCGAAGAATGGAGAAAAGGAAGAATGAGGAGAAAGAGCTCGAGGTTGCAAACACGAGTTTATGGAATGAATGGTCGAAAACAAACTGATTCCATTAACATTCCCACTACAACGTTATTGTAATCAAGAGAGTGGTTGATGTGGGGTGGAAGAGGGTTAATTAGAACCACATCGACCGGGAGAAGCCCACGAAAGAAAGAAAAAAAGTTCACCTTTGAAAACTTTGTTCAGCGATTGTTAGGTGAGCTCAGTGCAGTGAACCAGATTTTGCGAAGTCTGGCTGCTCGGGGGAAGATATAGAATTTAGATCGAGAAATAGAGTTTTTCTCGAATGTAGTTCTGGAGTCTTATTTGTAAAGAAAGCGGTTGTACAAATATCGAAATGTTTTGTGTTGAATAAAATTCCTAAACTGACTTAAATTGATTGTTTATGAATATCAAGTACATTTATATGTTTCTTTTAAATGCAAAATCGAATAAATAGTGCATTCTTTCTCGAAAGCAGGAATTCGAAAGAATCGAGCGTGAATGAGTTAAATTTGGAAATTAGGAGTAATGCACAAGTTTTTAAGTCTGTTTAGTTTAAAATTGGAAGGAGTTATGGTTGTGTTGATGGAATGGCTCTTGAATGAAATAATGTAGTGACGATAAATAAATAAAGTGCGAAGAAATAATACACTTGGAGTCGACAAAACTTATGAAACTTTGTGAGGAATTAAGACATCTTATTTTAGGATTGAGAGTCCATAGTCCTACTAGAACTTGTTTGATTGATTGAGGCGAATCCACAGAACAATAAATGAAAAACCAGTGAGACACTCCTTGGAAGATTAGACAAGCCTACCACTCAATATATGCTTAAGCATATTCTCAGTTCATGATTTGAGCCATACGCCTTATTTGCTTGATAGCGACAGCGAAACCTAGAATTCCCTTCCTTGCGTGATAAACTGCGGCAAGGGCAAATTATCAATTCACAGTTCAGGAAAAAGTTTCTTATAAAGTAAAGAAAATAGTTGGGGAAAAATGTAAATTTTTACAATGAAGGAGTGAAGAAGTAAAGAAGCGGAAAATTTAGTGAAATAAGGAATAAGTTTTGTCTTGTGGCATATTTCCTTAAACAATTAAGCTCGTAGGGGTGTTTTAACACCTATTACCTAATGGCCCAGTATGGGAGTTGCTAGCCCAAAAGTTCTCTAAGAGTAATAGAAAGCTGAAGACCAAAACATTGCACTAATTTGATCCCCAGAAAAACAAAAGCGAAGAAGTTGAAAAACAAAGGCGGCACGAGATAAAGTACATATAATTAAAAATTTAAAAAGACCAACATGAAGATGAATCGGGCGAATTGAGGAGAATCGCGAGAACAAAGAAAGAAAAAAGAATTGAAGTTAGAGAAAGCGTAGTATAGAAAAGACTGAAGCGGGTGATTTAGAACCAATTTTTCCATTATCTACAGTTACTAAGCCCAGTGATACAAGCACGAAAGACCTCATTGATTTGAAGGTTGGATTTACACGAATTAAGTGGAGATCAATATGAAAAACAAGCTATGGGACTTTGACAAACAGTTTAAAAAACTCCGGAAGATTAACTAGAACTAACGACATGAGATGGATTTAGAAGACACACACACACACACCAGAACAAAACTTGTTGAATATTTGTTTAAATACATTAGTTCATCAAGAATTTGTGATAAGTATACCATGTCTTATTCTTGAATCAAAACTGAAATTTAAAATGATGTTGGTATCTCTTAATTCCAGATCATAAGGTGGAATGAGAAAGAATGTGGTATGAATCAAAAAAATGTCCTTAAAAATTTTGTAAGCTTATTTGTTTGAGGACAAACAATTCTTTCTTTCTTTGCTTGGGGACAAGCAAAATTTTAAGTTTGGGGGAATTCATCATATGCTTGCTTGCTTTGCTTTAAAAGTTTCATAAAAACTTTTCATAATATGCTAGCTTGCTTTGCTTTCAAAGTTTCTAGAAACTTTTCATAACGTATGTGAGCACAGGCCGATCGCTTGCTTTAAAAGTTTCTAAAACTTTTCATAACTACTTGCTTAACTAAAGTTTATAAAACCTTTCATAGCGAATGCAGGCCCGACCCTTGCTTTAAAAGTTTATAAACTTTCCATGACTTCATAACGCTTTGCTTTAAAAGTTTATAAAAACTTTCATAAACGCGGGGAGCACGGGCTTGGCGAAGCTTGCTTTAAAGTTTATCGCGACTTTCCATGAACAAGGGAACTTGGGCTTCGGCCGTCTCTTAGGTGTTGCTTGTTTACTGGTAGTTGATTCAAAGCTATATAGAAAGAATGCATGAATAAATATCAAGCCATTTGAACCGCTGCTAACGTATCACCTAAAGCTCTGGGCACAAGACCCCAGCCGTCTGTGGAAGGACATAGGATCTTGCTCCTTCATTGGAAGAGGGCCTTGGCCCGCTCTACTACGGTAAATATGGTGGAAAGACCTTGGTCTACGTTACCATATAATAAATTAGCATATGGCGTATTTTGTAAAACATAATTTACGCACTTGCTTTTTGAAATATGGTTTTACAAATCAAAATCATTGCTTGTTTGCTTGCTTTCTAAATCACATTGCTTGCTTGCTTTTCAAATATGGTTTACAATCAAAACCATTGCTTGCTTGTTTTTCAAATATGGTTTAAAATCAAACCATTGCTTGCTTGAAATATGGTTTAATACTTTAAAACCATTGATTGCTTGAAATATGGTTTAATACTTTAAAATCATAACATACCAGTGTAAAACGATTTATAAACAATACACTAGTATTAAAAAATAGAGTTTAGAACACTCACCTTCCTTTTACAATAATTGAGCACGACTCCACAATTCTCCCGCCTCCGCTATTACTCTACACATTCAATGTATAAGACCACACACGTCAGCACAGCAATGAATTTATTTTTGGTCTTCTGATTAAATTTTTCGAAAATATGTGAGGCTGAATGCATTCCATGGAGCACATATTACGAACTTCAAAAGAACTTTCCATAGAGTGCAAAGCACCGAATATTTCTAGAAAAGTATGTCTGATTGTTTGAATAAAATCTAAAATTTAAACCGAAATTGTCTAAAAAAGCAGTCTGGTATTCAGCTTGACATGAAAATAGTTCCAAAAATTCCTAAAAATTCTAAACTCAGTCAAATTTTAGGACTAACATTTACACTCTCACGACACTCTAAGAAAATTCAAGCCATTACATAAGTCTTTGAAACAAAATAAAAAAAAAAGTAGGAAAATTCCCTACCTCTTAGAGTTTGATGAAAAACCAAGATTTTGGTGTCCACGCGTAGCCCTCGTTGCGTGGATCAACTTTTATGCTCTCCGACAAAATCACGGTCAGACTCCATAAATTTAGAAAGAAACAAGAGAAGAAAAAAATCTCTCTCACCTCATCTCCCATCTATTCGATAAGTCTAAAATTTTGACTTTTATTTGTTATTTATTTATTTATTTATTATTATTTATTTTATTTGGATACATAACTGGTATCATTTCATTCGATTCTGCTTTCAACTTTGGTAAATTTATTTTTCGGGCCTAATTATTTTAAATAAACTTTAACTCAAGCTATTTTACTAGATGTGAAAACTCGTCTCTGAAGTCATCGCATCTATCACCTTAAATTCGTGAAAATATTTCGATCATCTCGCACCACAAACTGGGGTCACTAGATTTCACAGCATCTAATTTAAGAACGCCATAAATTGCTTGTCATCCAAGACGTAAAGAATTTTAGCCTCGAACCATTACATTAATTTATTATTATTATTATCCTTTTGAAATTCCATAAGTTGTACTTTCATCCCTCCACTTTCTTTAATTGCACAAGTACAACAATTCTTTAAAAACTTTACAATTTCATCCTTAAAAAGAACTTTCAAAAATACTACTATGACACTCAATTAATTAAGGAAGCCCTAGGTGTACATATGCACCCTTACGATTACATCGCATTCGTACACCCTCTCTGATCGGGCCATAACTCCTCCTCCTTTAGCATTTGTCTCTAAATGAACAAACTAAAGTCAGCGAAAGGAAAACACCTCAATCAAAAAAATATTATATTACCGACGAGATTCGAGCCTCCGACTGTGCAAATGCGCCTCATGATTCTTCCACAGGACTTTAACTAAAGGAATCACCTTACTCCTCAACACTGTTCCTTGCGATCTAACTGCACAGGTGTTTCCTCATAAGTCAAGTTCTCCTTTAGCCGCATCGGGTCGCTTCCTCTCAAGACATGTGAAGCTGATCTTAGATGTATTTCAACATCGATTACTGAAGGTGTCATGAACTCAGATAATTCTGGGGATAACTTCAACCAGTAAGCTACTGGCCCCACCTTGCTCACAATCTCATAAGGTCCTATATCTCTGACCTCCAGCCACCCGCTTCCAAATCCAAAACACCTTCCAAGGAAATCTCAAAAGACCTCGGGTCACCTATCTTGAACTCAAGAAGTTCTACCACTACTGTCCCACAACTTTTCGTCTATCTCTGCTACCTCGTTATCACACCACCTCACTTTCATGATCCCACCAACCAGTGTCAAAGGTCGCTTCACCAACTAATTCAGACACCGAGTTTCTACATTTCGCCACAAACAAAAATAAGTTTATCTCTACATCGCCTGGATAGTCGTTGTTGTAGGCGAACTCCATTAGTGCCAAATGAGTATCCTAACTTCCCTTGAATTCCATCACACAAGCTCTCAACATATCCTCTAACGTCTGAATGGTCCTCTTTGACTGGCCATCCGTTTGAGGATGAAATGTTGTGCTAAAATGTAGGCGAGTACCTAAAGCTGCCTCGCAGAACCGCCAAAACTCCGACGTAACTCCGGGTCTCGACCAAACTATCGAAACCGAACCCCATGAAGTCTCACTATCTCATCTACATACAATCACAATCTTCTGCAGGATCCTCAACATTAATCGCGTAAATGAGTAGACTTCATTAATCGATCAATTATCACCCATATAAGATCATGTCGCTCCGAGTCCGTGGCGCACTTGTCACAAAAATCCATAGTGATCTTCTCCCCATTTCCATACCGAATAGGGAGCAATCAGACCTCTCCCTATGGGCTCCTCTCGATGCTTGCCTTCACCAACCTAATACCTTGTGCATTCGACGACGAAACTTGCGATCTCTTTCTTCATCCCATTCCACCAAAGAATGTTCTTTCAAAGTCTTTGCACATCTCGTACTACCTCCGATGCATAGCATGCATGAATGTGCTTCTTCCATAATGTCTCTTCAGCTCGCTATACTCCGCACACGTTCTCCGTCTCTTTCACTATCATGTCGTCATTCGATTTGAAACTCGCTTCATTTTTCTATCTCTTTTCTTAAGCTTAAACATCCGTGGATCTGGTAACCACCCTCGGCCGACCTAACTACTCAGGAGAGGTCTAATATGAAATGTGGCTAACAATGCTCCCCGAATCCTCAAATTTCCATCGCCCCATACCGTGATCCACCAATAGTGGAAGATCTCATATGGGACAAAGAACTCTCTGGCCGCCTACTCAAGGCATTTGCTACGACATTAGCTTTTCCTGGATGGTACTCAATAGTACAGTCGTAGTCCTTAATCAATTCAAGCCATCTTCTTTGCCTCGGGTTTAACTATTTCTGGGTGAAAATATATTGAAGACTCTTATGATCTATAAAGATCCTGCAAGGAGCACCATATAAGTAATGTCTCTATATCTTCGTGGCAAACATCATCAAGGTAAGCTCTAATCGTGTGTGTGGTAATTTCCTCATGCTTCTTTAGTTGCTCCAGCGCATATGCAATCACCCTATCATTCTCGCATCAAACACAAATTCAAGGCCCCCGCCGAAGCATCACCAAACCACAAACCCATCTCTCCCCATTGGGCAAAGCTAGAACTGGAGCTGAAGTCAATCTACCTTCAACCTCCTCGAAACTCTCACAAGGTGCATCCACCAATCATACTTGACATCTTCACAACTTGCCATATTCGGAGAACCCTCAACAAACTTCCCTGTAATACCCACTAAACCAAGAAGTCTTTAACCGACACATTCTCGCGGCTTCCAACTTACCACAGCTTCTATTTTTTGGGGATCCACACTTATTCCTGCGCTACAAGAGGCTGAGCTAAAATCAACAAAATTTATATACACCTGCCTTTACTACGTCAGAGTCAAGCTAATGGCAGTGATAGTGGTCTAGGATCGAACACTGGGATGGGTTTTCATCTTACAAATGATTTGCATAAGTGCAATCGAAGGTAAGGCTTTCTATTTGGACTTTTTGATTTTCGCTTTCAAAAACAAAGGTGATGAGTTTGAAAACCGATTAACTGTGAAAAACTGAAAATGAAGTGTGAAAAGTTAACTCAAGATTTAGGTCACCAACTTGGTAACTTAGGGCAAAACAAGGTCCTCAAGTTTTATCCCCTCGCTGCTATGACAAGCAACCTATAGTCCAAGCCACAACCGATCTATGTTTCTAACTAGCAACCTCACCCTAAAATCAACTCCTATTTGAGTCAACACAGATAATATGGCATCTATGGCCCTTTTACGCTTGAAACCCTAACATTAAATATCATTTCAAAGGGTTCAGAAGACCATCTAATGAACCACAAAGGCATCTGAAGCAATAAGTGCATCGTATCCTAAGCATGGTAAGTATTGGCCAAATTAATAACATTCAATGCTATTCAACCATATTTTGAGAAGATAAGGTCATAAACACAATACCTATAGCTTTTAATACAAGAAGACAACCTGCATATGCCCCACCACCAAGCTAGCCTTCCTTTCAGAAGAAAATAGTTACATCTCTCTTGAGTTGTCATCCTCAAGAGGGGTGTTTGGAAGCCAAGAAAATAAGGGAAAGAGGAGAGAGAAGAGAGAAAAGCAAAACCCTAACTAAACTACGAGACAAAAATAAAAACTTACCAAAAATTTCTTCTTCAATTTGTTCCTCACTTTCTTGCTTAGGGTTACAAAATGGGAGGGGGCTTATATAGGCCACCCAATGTATGAAAATACCACAAAAGCCTAACAATTTGGCTAATTTTAGGACAAGAGTACACCACTGAAGTCGGTTGCATTAATTACAAAACATGACAAGGCAAGAAATTTCGCTATAGAATACCTTCGCTTAGGCAAATAAAATTCTTGCCACGGAAAATTTCGCTAGCTAGCGAAATCACCAAGAGATAGCGAAATCAAGAATTTTCGCTAGGCATGGTTGATTTCGCTAGCTAGCAAAATTTCTCTAGCTTAGCGAAATTTATGTGAGTAGCAATGTGCAAAATTTTTAGGAACAAAGGTTTCAGCTTAAAATTTCGGTCTAGCTTAAAATTGGTTTCGCAAGATTGCTAAATTTTCGCTAAGGTTGCCAAATTTTCGCTAAGGTTATACTTTAACTTCAAATGAAATTTTCGCAATCTTAGTTAAATTTAGATTTGGCTGATTCATCACGCATTGCTTCCTCGCCCTCTATCAAGATCGATTTCCATCACTTCATTTCTTCATTCTCTTTGATTTTTGTCTCGCATGGCTGACAATTGGGTTCAATCTTCATGATTCATCATATGTCTCGACATCGAACTCCCAAAGTACGCCAAAACTCAAGAAACAAACTACAAAATAACCTCTAAACCAAGAGATAAGTGATACTAAGAAGACTTGAACACTTCAATTGGCATAAATGACATGATTAGTGCGCAAAAAACACTCAAAACCTATCTAATATAGGGTTCAAAATAGCACTTTTTGGGTACTAATCAACACTCACCCCCCCGGCTGAGATCACATGACCTAGGAATGCCACTCTGTCAAGCCAAAACTGGCACTTGCTCAACTTGGCATACAACTGCCGCTCCCTTAGGGTATGCAACATAATCCTCAGATGCTCTGAATGTTCCTCTGGACTACCTGAATACACTAGGATATCATCGATAAAGACTATGATGAACCTATCCAAATATGGTTGGAATACTCGGTTCATCAAATCCATAAACGCTGCCGGGGCATTAGTCAAACCAAATGGCATCACCAGAAACTCATAATGCCCGTAGCGTGTACTGAATGCGCCTAGGTACATCACCCCTACACTCAACTCCGATGATACCCTCGACCAAATCAATCTTGAGTACACTCGATATTCTTTGAGTCGATCAATAACTCATCGATCCTAGGGAGGATACCGATTAAGTGGATGGTAACTCTATTCACCTCAGAATCTATGCACAAATCGCTAACTCCCATCTTTCTTTTTCACGAAGAGAACTGAAGCTCCCCATGGGGATATGCTCGGCCTAATAAATCCTTACTAACAACTCTTCTTAACCGAGCCTTAAGCCCTCACACCTACAGAGCCATCCTATAAGGAGGAATGAAATGGGCCTACTCCCGACTAAATCAATGGTGAACTCCACTTCTCTATCTGGAGGTAATCCTGCAATATCATTTGGGAATACATCTGGGAACTCTCTAACAACTAGAATCTCATCCACTAGAGTCCCTTCCTTCCCTGTCTCCACCATATAAGCCAAATAACCCTGACAACCCTTACACAACATCCTCTACGCTGCCATGGCGGAGATCATACTGGAAGATAACTCTCTACGTATTCCCCTTAACTTAACCTCCAATTTCCCTGGCCTATGCAACTTTACTTCCTTTATAACAAATTAATAAAGGGTTTCATAGATACCTAATCCATGCCGAGAACTACATCAAAATCCCTCATATCTAGGGCCACAAGATTTGCTGGGAACTCCTGTCCCCCAATCAGAACTCTACTATCTCTAATTACTTTGTCTGAGACTAACGGATCTCTTGCTGGAAGGGAAACTCTCATACAACCCTCTAATGGTTGGGTCTTTATCTGGAAGCGATCTAAGAAAGGCCTAGATGCAAATGAATGTGTGGCTCCTGGGTCCACTAATGTATATGCATAATGATCAAGGATCGAAATAATACCAAGAATCACATCCTGAGTCAGATTCAGATCTTGTCGTAGTCACAAAGATAAACTCCGCCCGAGCACGGGTCTCTGGTCTGCGATCCCCGGGCACTACCTCGCCTACCACGGCCAATTCTACCCAAGGTCGCACCGCCCCTTTGCTTGGGAAACCTCTCCCTGAAGACCTCTGAGTACTCATCTCTGGTGTCGGGTAGCTGGGTCGCTATCGAATGTCTCCCAGACCAATCAACCGAGGACACTTTTAATAAAATGGCCTTCCCGCCACGCGCGGGAAACACCCCAGACTATATCTCTACACTTCCAAAATGTCACCCCTCGTAGACATATCATGACTCGGGAGGAATACTGCGCCACTGGCTGCAACTAGCCTCACTCGATCCCTCGACTGCAGGCGCCCCGACTTGCACCTCGGCCTCGTAGAATCTCTACTCCTTTTGCTTTCTCTTTGGCTGGATCATCAGAGCTCACTGAGAAGTGTTTGTGCACTCCTCTTACTTTCCTGCCTACTCTGATACATAGTCGTAGTACTTTTCAACCCCGCAGCGTCTCAATCTGTCCCCAATCTGTTCTTGTGAACCACGTACAAATGAACTCTCGATCCTGTCAGAATCCCGCTAAAATCATCAGACCGTGACCTCATCACCCCGAATATATGGAACCAATCCGACTAAATTTCCGAGAACCTTTTCATACTGATACTAACATGTTCTCCCGTTTAATCGAAGAACTCCTCAATCTCAATCCTTGTGACTGAGGAAAGAATCTCGCAAACTCTGTCAAACCGGTCCATGATATACCATCGATGCCTCCTATCCACAAAGCATCCTTTAACACCAATCCTTAGCCTTGTCTTTCCATCGTAAAACTTAAAACAGGACTTTCGATCATCTCAGGTACCATAACTCAGAAACTTATTTACTCTATCTAACCATAACTGTGCCGCCCCGATCACCGTCGCCAAGTATGGCTTGGCGCCCAACTTCTCAGATTTCCTCTCTATAGACTCCCAGCTCTTCAAGAACCTCTCGGGTGGCTAGCGGAGGAGGCTGCCACACCGATGTCGCTTATAGCCACTATCTCGAGCAACTGTGCCGCCATGCTCTACAAGAAACAATCTCGGAACTAGCTTCCCCGCGCCTGTGATGGTCAGCCCACCGCCACTGGAGGTCGATTCATGGAGGTGGTAGAAGAACCAATCACAAGTACTCAACTCCCTCGTGCATCGCAGACGCCGAAAGCCTCGATCGCCTCCCAGATCTACCTCGACGCCCTCCGCCTCGACATAGCTTAGTACTTTGAAACACTTAATATGTATGTACTTGAATTTAAATGTGTGGCTGCCAATAGTGTGTAAATAGTGTATAAGAAACCACTATGCCAACACATGTTTCCTAAGACCCCGTTTTATACTCAACTTCTCTTGTGTCGTATCATATCTCCTTAAGCCTTAGGTTATCGTATACCTATGCTCTGATACCAACTTGACACACCCCCACCCCTACTAACGGCAGGTGTGCCTACCACCCCATAGAAACCCCCACCAAGCATTTTCAACGACGAGAGAATCCCGTAGTTTAAGCCGTTGCTTGGTCGAAACCCGTGATACAAATCCTTTCTTTCTAAACTCAGGATTTTATAAAATTTCGTTAACATAACAACTACATACAGGACATATCCCAAAACTTGTATATACAGTTTACACTTTCAAAACATGGCAACCAACAACACTTCTTCAAAAGAGCCTCAGGCTCATCACATTTTCATAAACCAAAACTATGTACATACATATGCTCAACTGTACAAATTCAAAGTATTTCCTTACACAAGTTATTTAATACAAAACTATACTAGAAGTCAGGAGAATACTAAAATGCTCTAGCGTCCGGTGTACCTGTACCTGGAAAATAGTTTTTAAAACAGGAAAATAATGAGCTAAAAGAGCTAAGTGAGTGTATGTTTATAACATGTTTGCTTTTTCTGAAAATATCTCAAAACCGTAAAACTATCTTTTTCAAGACATTTTCCAGAAATATTGTTTGCTTTGCTATAAAAGTTTCTAAAACTTTTCATCATATGCTTGCTTGCTTTGCTTTCAAAGTTTCTAAAAACTTTTCATAAATCGCTGAACCTAGGCTTCACCATTGCTTTAAAAAGTTTCTAAAACCCTTCATAACTCACAGCTTGCTTTAAAAGTTTATAAAATCTCATAAACGCATGGGATTCTAAGCCGATCATTGCTTTAAAGTTTATAAAACTTTCCATGACTTCTTGCTTGCTTTGCTTTAAATGTTTATAAAAACTTTCATAAACGTGGGAGTCTGGGCTTCGACCGCTTGCTTTAAAAGTTTATAAAACTTTCCATGAACACGGAGCCTCTGGCTTCTGACCGTGCTTGCCGTTTGTTTACCAAAGGGCTGATTTCAAACTATATGAAAATGCTTATGAATAAACATCAACCACAGAGGCCTTTTCATTACAGGGTACCCTGAAAACATGGAGCCCTGGCTTCAACCGTCTGGAAGGGCCTGGCCCACATCACCTTCCTGCAAATATGGTGGAAAGACCTTGCTCCCACGTTACCATATAATAGCAAGCTACAGAAGGCCTCGTTTATGTTATAATTTTTTGCCATTTTTGCTTTTGAAATATGGTTTACAAATCAAACCATTGCTTGTTTGGTTGCTTTCTAAATCACATCGCTTGCTTGCTTTTCAAATACGGTTTGCAATCAAAACCATTGTTTGCTTGTTTTCAAATACGCTTAAAATCAAACCATTGTTGCTTGAAATATGGTTTAATACTTCAAAAACCATTGATTGCTTGAAATATGGTTTAATACTTTAAAACCATAACATACCAGTGTAAAAAGATTTATAAACAATACACTAGTATTTAAAAAATAGAGTTTAGAACACCCACCTTCCTTTTACAATATTTGAGCACGACTCCACAATTCTCCCGCCTCCGCTATTACCCTACACATTCGATGTATTAGACCACACACGTCACACAACTACAATTTAACACTGTGCTACAATTAAATTTTTTAAAATATGTGGGCCCCAAATGTCATTCACAAGACATGGCCATATTCTAGACTCCTCAAGGAACTTTCCCATAGAGTCTAAAAAACACCCGAAACATTTCTGAAAATTATGTCCGTGATCGTTTGAATAAAATCTCGAATTTCAACCCGAATCGCCCTAAAATGGGCCTCACCAAATGATCGGTCCGGCAAATAGTCCAAAAATTTTGCACCTTAAACTCACCAAAATTTTGGGACTAACATTTACGGCCTCTCATGGCCTCTAAGAAAATTCCAAGCCATTACATAGTCTTTAGGCTTGAAATAACATAAGTAAGAAAATTCCCTACCTCTTGGAGTTTGACGAAAAGCCAAGATTTTAGTGTCCACGCGTAGCTCTCGTTGCGTGGATCAACTTTGCCTTTTGCTCCAATAAAAATCTACGATCCGATTTCCGTAAATCTAAGAAAGAAACGAAGAGAAGAAAAAAAAAAAACTCTCTCACCACGCCTCCCGTCTGTCATTCGTCCCATTCGACTCATTTTTTATTTTTTTAATTATTATTATTATTATTTGGATACATAGCTTATATTGCCTTGCCTGGGTCCTTTCGTCCCCAAAAATTATTTCTTTCAGCCTAATTTTTAAATGAACTTTAACTCAAGCCATTTTTCGACTCTTTGAGATTTTCAGAAAATCTCGTCCTCAAGTCACCGGCAACTTATCACCCGTAAATTCGTAGAAATATTCCGACTATCTTTAATTCGACTAGTCTTTTCGTGGTCACTAGATTTCATGAGACAAATTTAATCAAGACAGTCCGTTCACATCCGAGATCTAGAGACCTGAACCATTATGATAATTTATTATTATTATTATTCTTTTGAAATTCCATAATTTGTACTTTCACCACTCCACTTTCCTTAATTGCACAAGTGCCATAATTCTTTAAAAACCGCACAAATTCAACCTTAAAAACAACTTTAAAAATTACTATTATGGCACTCAATTAATTAAGGAAGCCTCAAAACATATATTCGACTTACGACACATAAAAATCAGACACTCTTCTGGATTCGGCGTTACACAATAGACGTCCTCTATATCCTTTCTCATGTCAACCTAAACAAATGTTATTAGCCCCACTATGACGACCGGTACTCACCTCAGATAACGGTTTTGATGTGCACATGTACCGGGTAGATCCCCGGGTAGTGCAAACACTTGTTGCACTCCATCGCCTGAAAGCGATGAAGCTTAGGTATTCTTAACTCCGACCCGCGATCCTTCAAGGCTTCAATAGTGCAACAATCGTAACACTAGGAGATGTCGCGCTCCGTGGAAAATTAGGGTCAGTCACTCAACGAGTTCTGTTCTCAATCGTCGAAGACTTGGTGCCTTACAACGCCATAATAGGGTGGGTCTAGTTGTACTCAATGAAAGCTATCCCTTTGACCTACCACTAAACGGTCAGCTATTTGACTAATGTCAGGGCAAAAGGACCTTTTGCAAAGGAGTTGGTCGCACATAATAATTATCAACTTTCCATTATGAATAGAGAGGAGAAAAAGCTTTAGTCCTCCCTTGGAGATCAAAACCTCGCGTAGCAATCACAGTTCGCCGCCAAGATTAGGGCAAAAGAGAAGGATCCGTTGGCTGTGGATCCCCTATAAAAAGTAACGTTTGATGGGTCGAAAAAGTTCACTTATGTCATTTCTCTCCTATCCAATGAAGAAAGGGAAAGTTACTTAATTCGTGTTGTCAGCAACATAGATGTATTCCGCCCAGAGCCACTGGGAGGCGATTGGGATTAACCCGATCAAGTGACTCCTCTCATGAACTAAATATTATCCCCATGGCCGAACCAGTAAGACAAAAAGTGAGGCGTTTTCACCTGGATTGCCATCAGATCATTTAGACGGAAGTAGAAAGCTTATTGAGAACAGATTTCATCAGAGAAGTAAAATACCCCGAATGGCTAGCCAACATGGTGGTGGTTCAAAAGAAAGGGGATTAGTGGCGAGTAAGTGTAGATTACATGGACCTTAACGAAACATGCCCAAAAGATAGCTTCCCCTTGCCGCGTATGAACCAAATTGTCGATGCTGCAGCTGGGCATGAAATGCTGCCATTTCTAGACGCTTTCTCTGGATATCACCAGATTCCCATGCACTCGCCTGACACAGAGAAAATGGCCTTCATCACACCACATGGGCTATACTGCTATAACGTAATGCTAATTGGCTTGAAGAATGCTTGGGCAGCTTATCAAAGATTGGTAACAAGGATATTCTGACCGTTGTCTGGCAACACCATGGAAGCCTATATCGACGACCTGCTTGTAAAATCCAAAGAATGCTTCAACCACACCAAGCATCTACAAGAAGCCTTTGAAATATTGTGAATGTACGACAAGAAACTCAACCCTTTGAAATGTGTGTTAGGAGTCCGTTCGGGCAAATTTTTAGGCTTTATGGAGACCTAGAGAGGGATAGAGGCCAATCCTATTCAACTCAAAGCTATAATGGATTCTCAAGCTCCTACCTTCAGAAAAGGAGTGCAACAACTGACTGGCCGGCTTGTAGCTCTAGGGCGGTTCATATCCCGTTTCACAAACCGATTTAAACCATTTTTTATCACGCTAAGGGGAGCCAAAAAGGTCGACTGGAATGAGGAATGCGACCAAGCTTTTATGGCAATCAAACAATATCTTACCGAATCGTCAATCTTGGCTAGCTCGGAAGCAGGCGATACACTTTATCTATACCTGGCAGTTTCAGAAGCCTCAGTGAGTGCAACTTTGTTCAAAGAAGATGAAAACCTAAAGCAGAGACCGATATTCTTCATAAGAAAATCTCTATCTGAAGCAGAAACCCAGTATACCTTTCTCGAATAAGCAACACTAGCCCTCCGTGTGGAAACTAAGAAGCTTCGCCCCTACTTCCAGGCACACCCTTGTTGTTACCTTGATCGTCTGAACCTCTGGGCATTAGTAGCGCAACATGAACTTGCAAAAAGGGTGATCCGGCGAGGGTGAGCCAATCACTTCTCCGTGATTAAGTCAGCAAAAGATGGAGAAGAAGAAGAAGAAAGTTCACGCAGTTGGAATTGCTTACCTCTCCCTAGTAGGGGATCTTCCTGATTTCTAGAAAGTGGTTCACGAATCTCTCCTTGATTTTAAGAAAGAAAATCTCTTAATCTTAGGGATAAAATCTCTTTTTCCTTACTGTTACTAATCTTATGGAAATAAGGGTTTGGAAATTGGGAACTACGATAACATCTTGGCATATTTTTTCTCCTTTCAGATACTTATCCACACCAACTTCCCATATGCGGCAGACGGCCGGCTAAGGGACTGTACTGTAGACTCGGCCGCCCCGGTGCCTAGTCTATGGAAGACATCCCACTTTCTAGGATTCTCCGCTCAGGTGGCACCCCTCACGACATGGTGTTTGGTTTGGGTCGCTTTCGCAACAAGGCCAAACGGCCCTTAGGCCCATTGAGTAGTGAATCTAAAGACCATGGTACTCACAATGTCCCCCTTTTCCCTAGCTAGAATTTTGTGCTTTTTCAGTTGGGGAAAATATTGTGTTTCAAACCTTGGGTGCGAAAAGTTGAAAAGACCTGGAAAATCAATGCATACATCGAACACACGGCGTGAAGTCCGCTTCGATACAAAAGCGACGTGTTTTCACACGCTTTCCCAATATGTCTGTGGTGCATGATGTTTTGACGACACATTTAATGCGCCCATTGATGTTTCACCCCTATCTATAGGGGTTTGGCTCCAAGTGTTGCCTCTTTTACTATTTCACAAAGTCTTTTGCCTGTTGTAATTTCGTTTCTCCTGTGCTTCTGAAAAATTTTCTTTCAAGGGAATCATCGTAGGTCACTCAACTACTTTCAATTTTCTGGTGAGTTTTTTCAAACTTCGTTTGTATTGCCCCTGCTGTGTTTTTTGTGTCTCCGTTTATGGAGTATTTTTTGGTTATAAAGTTTTTCCTCGCTGAGGTTCTAAGAAGGGGTGTTGCTAAGGGATGAAGCCGGCAGCGACTTCCGGGGATACTCAAAAGCTCGGGGGTCATCCCATTAGGTCCCGCAAAGCTTCCTAGTCCGGGGTTCTTAGGCTCTCATATTCAGTGGGTTGTCAAACCTCCAAAGGGGGATTTCTTTTGTCTTTCAAGGGTCTTGTTGCCTTCGCCGCTTAAAGATCCTCAAGTTGATCCTCTTTTGCTATTTGTTTGCCTGTAAAATTGTGGGAGGTTAGGAAGAGACTTCCACCAGTCAAGTTGGGCATAAGAGGGGGAACCCCGGGAAATGCCTACTGCAAGAAGCCTGGTCGCTGCTATGTCTGTAGAGGAATTGAGATCTTTCGCGAGTCCCCACGGCACGCTAGTCTGCTGTTCATAACATCGTCTCCAAATCAGAGGATGTGCAGAGCACGTCGCTCTTACTTCTAATCCTATAGCGCTGACTTTACTTCTTATCCGTCAAGTGTATGAAGCGCTTCACTACCAGTGGGCACTTTCTACACTCATACATCTAAACGTCTTTCGGATTCTTATGGATTACAGTGTTCTAAACTTTCTCTACCAATTGGATATTTCGCTGGTAGAGATTTGTTTTATTTACAATTTGAACCTTGGGGTCGGGGGCTCCGCTTGTTCATTTCAGCCCACGCCCCGACTGCATTTGTAAAATCGCCCTGACTCCCCCGTAAGGATCAAGCAAAATGGGTAGTTTTAGTGAAAGGTCGGTAATATGAGTCGCTAGGCTATCTTGGGCTCCCATTTGACTTGAATTAGTCCCTCACATTCCCAAGGCTTGTCTCAAATCTTTGGATGGAGCTTGTTCTTTTCAGTCAAGCACCCACATTTTGAGATATGCCCCTGGATTTTTCCTAGGCAAGCGCAGCGAGGCCGCTCGGGTCAAATGGAGTGAGTGCGCAGGGGCTGATCACATAAGATGGTCGCCGAGATCACCGAGCGGAGCCCAATCACGAGCTTTGTCTCCGCAAAAACTTGCGTGAGTCGTAAGCACCAATCCCTTCATCACCCTCGCCCTCCCCCTTCCGCTGCTGCAGGAGCTCACAAGGGTGAACATTTCGTTGGCTGGCCGGTCTTCAGTCATCACCTATTCGAACATGGCGCCACACGCAGAGCCACCATAGGGCTGTGTGGAATGTCCAGAGTTCGCGTTTATATGCCCGCATGCCGCTTCCAGGCACCCGCTCTGGGGACACTGGTCAAGGCCAAAAAGCTAGTCTAAGACCGGGGAACGAGAGGCTAGCGCCGTTGTGGTGCATCAGAGCGAGATGGGGAGGGATGAGGTCAAAGAAGAGGCGCAACTCGCCTGGTTAGCTTCAATTGCGGTGGGGTGATGTGAAGGCACTAGCGGAGGACAAACTGGCTAGGGTTCAAGATGCTCTGGCGGTTGAGGAGGCCAAGCGCAAGGTCGAAGCCCCGAGGCCGCCCGCCGAGGTTGAAAGAACTTTACCTCGCTCGGAGACGGGGCTAAGGATGAAGTGTCTTCTCTCCAGTCTCAGGAGGGCAAAGACAAAGAGGTAATGGAGGAGGACTACCATGCCTCGAGCCGATCTTCGCAGATGGTTGGCGGTGTCAGGTGTTTAAACACAACATCTGAAGCAGGACAGCCGAGGTTCCGCATGGCACGCCCGACTTCAACCTACTCCCTCTGTAGTTCTTCATGAACCCTGTGTGCTCCCTGGCCTGGAGCAACCACCAGGCCACAAATAACGGAGGCGAGCAGCAGAGGCAAAACGCGTGGAAGGAAAAGAACCGTAAAGGAGCGCTCCCGCTGAGGACTTTGTTGAATATTCGCCTCCATTTTTCGTAGACGAACCCTGCCGCGCCAAAACTTATATGTATTTTTCTGACTCTATTGGCGTATTTATGAAATACAATTTTTGGTTTACTTATACAATTGATTCCTTTTATCTCACAACTCCTTTCCACGAATCTTAACTAGGATAGTTGCTTCAAGGATGTCAATGTTAAGTTTTTTGTTTTTTGTTTTGTTTTTGTTTTTTTTTTTTTTGTATTTCTAGAAGTCGGTAGAGTTCTCACGGGCCAACTATCACGCCCTACCCCGCCCGGGCGAAGAGAGGGGCACGCCATGGGACTCGTGACTCTTTAACCCGCTTCCTGGCATTAGTGACCATTTCATATAAACTAATACAGAAAGAAAATCTCGCATTACCACCCTTGGTGGTGTTTAAACTCGCCCTTACATATTCCATGTCCCATTTATTTGTAATATAAACAAATTCACTGGTTGAAAACTTTAACATTTACTTTTCAAAACCAAAAATCAAAACCTACATCATGTGGACTCCCTAACGTCGTACTGGGTCTGTCATATGAATGATGTCCTCTTCAAGACCTACATGGATAAACACCCGTATGTTTATAGCTTAGTAAAGAAACATATAGAAAATATGACCACTAGAATAGATCCACACTGGTCGATACATATAACATAATGCATATGTCGAGTTTACGATAACATAATCTCCTATAAATGTAGTTTTCATATAACCTAATTCTTATGACAAGGTTTTCATATCTCCCGTGCGAGTTCAATGTAGATCTAAGTACGTATGTTCGTAGGTACAAAGATAACATAGCATAGCCGATGCTTAAGCTTTCTTATCGCTCATTATTCATATTCTTATCATATAAATGATTGCTCAGATAACGCAATATTAAATGAGAGTGGACGCAATACAATAAGTACCCGGCGGTACCGTACATTATCGCGAACGTAGGTGCCGGCACAATACATGCCCGCCCACGTAACATAAGTGCTCAGAAGACTAGCGTGAGTGCCGTATTACTGCAGGAGTGCCAGCATTAATCATAGATGTGCTTTTGCCCACGTAATATGTCGAGCACTACAGGAGTGCCAAGCACCGAACGTAGATGTGCCCGCTCACGCAATGCAGGTGTCAGAAGACAATGTAGAGTGTCGCCGCCAGACCGAATGTACGTGGCGTATTCATTCACTATCTGGTCTCCGACAAGCATACAATTATATGTGTTTCCGAGTTTGTTATTTTATTCTTAATCACACTATCAAAGAAAGGCAAGAAACTGTGACGCCCCAAATCTCGGGGGTAATTTTTTTTTTTTTTTTTTTAAACAATGTCCATGAACAATATATCAAACATTACACAAAGACAAGACATTGTTGGCCACAGATAACTGTCGCGACAGTCCCCGTCGCGCCGTCTCGCGCTCTATCGCGAAAGCCGGGGCCGCGCGCGGCTCCGCCCTATCACCACGCAGCCACCCGCCGCCGGCGAAATGAAATCACGCGCATGCCCAAAGCTTGTCAGGCGCGCCCAGAGCCTCCCGCCGTCACGCAGGCCCAGTCCTGTGGGTCACGCATGTGAAACTCTATCGCAACACCACCCCCCTCGCAACCCCGGCCGCTACATAAAATCTTCTATCGCATGGCCGCGGAACTTGCCGCGACCCAAACACCAGACCATCCCCAAACCCCGCCGCTGAGCACCTACCACACCGCGGCGACCGCGCATGCAACTGCCGCGATAAAGAAAGCCTCCCGCCGCGACCTGGGTCCCACGAGCATGCATGGGAATCGACCGCCCCGCGACATGGAGATCCCCGTCGCGACATGCGGCCGGTGAATCCTATCGTGTGTGCACCTGCATCGCGCACTATCTACATGAGCCCTATCGCCGCGACATGGAAAAAATCCCATGTTCCCGGACTTTCGTCATGACAGACTTCTGAGAAGTTCGCCGCTATGTGAGAATCTCTACCGCGAAAGAAAATCGAGGGAAGTCGGGCCACGACAGAGAATTCTATCAGACGGCCGGCCATGTGCACGCCTCGGGCCGCCTCGGGTCGCGACGCGCAGGCCAGGTCGCGACGCTGCCAGAACGAGGTCTGCGACGTCAGGCGAAATGCAATCGCCACGACATGCAAGGTTTCCTGTCACGATGCAAATGTCCTACTCCAACCAACCCCTATTGAGACACTACACCCAGTGTCACGACATGGGACCTGAAATCTCTGTCGCAACAGGAACCTGGAAATGGGCAGTAGCCCACCCTTCTCCATTTTCTGCACTTCCAAATTTCATCCAATTTCAATATTCGAATCCACGCCTATCAGACTCTTTTTTTTTTTGGCAGCTTTAAAAATACGAGAAATTATAATTAATTACATACCGTACTATTTATACAATAGTCCAAAGAATTTTATAAAAATCATCATACAAATACTTTAGCAAAAGCTATTTAAGGCCACATGTCGGCCACCTTCACACCCATGGCCCCTGCCTGAGTCTGGCCTCCCGTACACTCCCCGTAATTCGAAAAAGTGGCCCACGACTATGAGAGCTTAAAAAGTCATCTATTTTAGTCCATTTTTCGCTTGATTTTAATCAAAAAAGACAAGATTAATATGCGTAAATATGAAGAAACTCACCAATTTGTTATTCAAATATGGGCAATTATGAAGAAAGGAGATAATGTTACAGGTAGACGCAGTAAAGTGGCAGATCTAAAATGAGAATGACTGGTTGAATAAAAATGGAAGAATGTTGCGCTGAGCCGCGACAAGGAAAGATAGGATGTCGCGACATAAGGGAAATCAAACGCGACAGAATTCCAAGCCGCGCGCTTAAAAAACTCGATAAAGACAGGTACGATGTCGCTGACAACATCACGAGTCGCCGGCAGATTAAAAAAGCTTAGCAACACGGCGTCGCGACATATCTCGTAAGAGGTCGCGACATTACCGCGGAACCGCATCGTTCTGGCGCTGATATCAAAAATCGCAGGAAACACCCGGTGTCGCGACATTGTTGTAGTCGCTACGCGAAGACACTTTCCTCGGAATTGGATCACGAAAGATGATGTAGCGACAGTGGATAGACAACACCTCGCATAATTGATGTCACATGACAACTGACATCGCTGACACAAGACGCTCTTGAAGCTAAGACAGTTGGCGACAAGATGAAGGGTGGTGTGAAAATGATGAGTTCATTGATGTCGCGCCAAAGACAGTCGCGACATCGTAGTGCCACTCACGACGGTAGGATTTTCGTGATGTATGAGGAGACATTAATGCTCGCGACAAGAGATTGATGTCGCGACAAAAGAAGAGCCCGAAGTAACAACAATTAAAAAGATAAGCTCAAGGATGCCGCAACATAGATCGCAGCACATGATGTCGCTGGCTGTGGATGTCGCGATCATAAGACGAGCCTTGAAGCCGGTGACAAGTCGCGATAAGATTTAACTCGAAAAAGTATTGAGACCATTGATGTTGCGACAAGAGATTGATGTCGCGACATGAGAACACCTAAATGTGAGACCAAGTTAAGGCCGCCAAACTAATATCACAGTTGATGTCGCGACAAAGCATTTGCAGGTCGCGAGATAAGAAAAGTCATATGGAAGGAAAGAATGTCGCAGAACTGTGTGGGAAGCCGCAAATAAAGATGAGATAGATGATGTCATAATGAAGAACTGTTGATGTCGCGACATAAAGAGAAGGTTCACTTCATCAAGAGAATGTCGCAACTGCTTAAAGCCACGCAACAAACACCGAATAAACTAATGTCGCGACAAGAATTTGAGGTCGCAACATGTATAAAGAAACGGGCCAGTTCAGCTTGCAATCCACTCTAAAATGCATCGAAATTAGGGGCCCAACTTCAAAACCCTAGTAAATACTCAACACAAGAAGAGGAAGGCAAGATCATGCACGTAAACGAAAAGATCCGGGTAGCCTAAGGCTCATTTTTGTTATTTTTCTTCTTTTTTTTATTTTTTTGTTTTAGTTTATTACTTTGGCTGCCGGGCATTAGAGTAGATTTTTATTTTTATTTCTCGATAGAACGATTAGCTTGTTGCGCGTGTTGAATGTACATTCATTTCATTTCAAATTACACCGTTAATAGTTCGTATTACTCGAATTTAATTTCCGCTTCATTATTACAAGGATATTTTTTATCATAACCACCTAAGAAGGTGTAATTCAAGAATTTAGAAACCCACTTCCATTGAGCGAAATCCCCGCTGTTAGAATTTATCTTTCTATGTATCAAATTGTGTGCTATTGAACTTTCTGCTTGAAAATCAGCTTTCCGTTATGAGTTTTCAGACCGATTCCAACATCGCTTGTCTTGTCACCGTAGTATCGTTTTCATACTGATTTCCAGAGGCCCTCTCGAAAGTGACACAGAAGGCACCTGAGAGTGATGAACAATTTCTCAAGGGTATATTAACCTAATATTGGAGATCTAATGAGCTTTGTGAGTTTATTTCGATAAATCCTCGTCTCACTTGAAATCAAGAATGAGTCGAATGAATTATCCAATTAAACAAGCAGAGATTTCACCTCAATTCGAACAGTGATTCTAATCCCGTGTTAGCTGAGATCTAATCAAGGAAAGGATGAAGTCCAGCTCTAATTTAGAGGAGGAGAAACCAAGAAGAAAGTAAACTCCATGCTATACCCATGTCTCGGGGAGCTATGGTTTATAGTCCACGTCTAGGTACAAGTATTGAAAAAGAAAATATCCGCATCACAGCACAGATAAAGTAGTTATCTAATTCCCCTGCCTTCGAAAGAATCAGAAAATTAGATGATACAACAGGGAGTTTGAGAGATCTAGCTTCACTACCATATTCTCGACCGATTTAAAATCAGGGTTCATGAAGCAAAGTTATAAAGTATCATGTAAATTGATTCTTCACAATAGTATCGTATTCAATGTTTCCTTTAAAAGATACGGATCGCCCAAATATTTTCATTACTATTCTTTATTCTTTATTCGCTTCTTTAAATTTCGCTATTTGTTGTTCCTTCACATATCTTAGACTTGTATATTTTAAGGCTCTAAGCCGATTTCAATTGTCGCTTTAAAGTCCAAATAGTGTGAAATTGATTAGTCATGGTAGTCGATTGATAATTTCAGATCTCGTGGGACTTATTATCCAATTTAAATCCATTTTATTTGTTCGACCGTGCACTCGTTAATCTTGGATCAAAAGCGTAAAGAAATTTATCTAATCTTAAGGAAACCGATTTTAATGAGTATAATCGCAAAGAAATATACAAAACAAGTTTCATAAAGATTATTGCCGAGATTGCATATCCTTTGCAATGGTGTCATAAATTTGTATATACTGGGTCCACCAACAAGTTTTATGGCGCCGTTGTCGGGGATCGAAAGAATTTAGTAGATCAATATTAAGACGAAAGAAGGAAATACTAATTTGGACATTTAAAATAAAAAGAACAAAAATAGTTTTTCAAGCGTTGGTTATTTTTACTACTAACCTTAACAAGCCATATTGAAATATTTGTCGGGTTTGACTAATCCTATTAATGTGAGTATGTTTTGATTTAGAAAACTTTAATGATAGGGAAATGTAATGACTGGATCCGACCCCAAATAGATATCAATTAGAGAGAACACTGTAAGCTTGGAGAAAAACGAAAAGGGGCGTGGGGGTAAACCCGCCTATGGCAGCATTTAAAGGCAAGACCGGGATCGGGATGACAAAGAATACAGCCTGGGAAGGCCTCCAATCACGATACAATGGAGGACTTTTGGAGATCTATTATTCAGATGAGTACTATGAATCGTGGCAAATTTACCGTCGATGCAAATAACTTCAACTAAAGCCAAACATCGATTACAATGGTTCAAGAATACGCTTACTGGTCATCCCTACGTAAGACCCAAATGAGCACTCCGGGAAGGTTTCTCTCGTGGATGGGCAAACACAAAGGGAAGTTGAATGGGGGTGAGACCGCAGGTCATAAAATTGCATTTATTCCCATTTTCTCTAAGAGATACAAGAGCTACATGGTACGAATCTCTACCATAAGCGGTTCTCGTTGATACTGGAGGAGCCTCGTAGGAAGCCTACTGTAGATTCTTCCCCATCACTCACCTCGTAGAAGGAGGGAGATAATTGTGTTCCAGCAGAGGAAGAGATAGAGCCTTTATGTAACATGGGAAAGATTCAAAAGGTTGCCGAAAAGATGCCCATGTATGGAATAGACTGGAATGACCCGTGATGGACATAGTGTATCATGCCTTGAATGATGATCGGCGGCATTATCGGGATGCTTCATGTTGTGGAGCATTCAAACGTAAAAGTGCTGAAGAGGTAAGAGATCTGATCGAGGACCTGGCGAATGCAATATGGAAAGCTCCATCGTGAGTTTTCAAGAGTAATCGCGTATAAGATGAAATCATGGAGCCGAGCAAGACGACAAATGCACAGGCAGTTGGGATGCCATCATGCATAGAATGGACAAGCAAGCAGGAAGATGCACACCGCGCCATGAAATGGGGGAGCGCCGAGAGGGAACTATCGAGAGGAAGTGCCATGTACCATCAAGAATCGCTTTATGATGTCGAGGAGGTTAAGTACTGGGGGCTTTCAAGAAGATTACTTCAAACCAAATCCTAACTCCGCCAGCACACTATCATCCGAAGATCAGGAACCGCTATGAAAATTTTTCATATACTGAGAATTCTCACAAGGCCCAAGGCATGGACGTGAATCCTCGTCAGTGGATATCGCAACCACCAAGGTCTCCCGCAGTTAGCCAGCTACAAGGAGTTGAAAAATATAAACGAGTACCGTAGTCGGGAGTGAGGGCTCAACCATTCGAAGATCAATGCCGTAACTACGGGGGACAACAAGAAGCTGTTAAACCTCCATGACCAAAGTTTGCAGAATTGAAGCCTCAATACCACTCCCGATTTTTCGTAAGACCACCACGCCTCCCCCAAGAACCTAGAGACACAACAAAGGCAACCGGTCCCAAACCTCGCAAAACCGATGAAAGACATGCCTTTCCCGCTGGACACAAAGAAAATCCCGAAAGACCCGCATGGATGTGCAACCTCGGCTGGAAAGACTGCAGCAAAGATTAAAAGATGAAAGCAACAAGGGAGAGGAAGGCCTGCATAATGTCGAAACACTGAGAAGGAAAGAAAGAAGGAATAAATGTCGAGAAGAAGGAAGCAAGAAGAAACCTAACACCGGTCATAGCCCCATTTGCCGCAGGTCGCAAATCAAAGATAGAGGTCGCTTGGTAAGGTTTTTGAAACCTTTTAGAAGCCGGAGATCGGCATGCCTTTCATTGGGCTGTGACTGGGATGCCACTTTATGCAAAAATTTTCAAAGACATACCGAAAAAGACAAGACACAAGAAGGAATTGTGAACTCGACCAAATCCGCAGCGGTCGTTGATCAAGAGAGACTTACCGTAAAAGATGAAGGGATCCAGTGAGCTTCACCATCTCCCCGCACCATCGAGAGCCTGAAGCTCTGCAAAGCCTCCGCGACTCAGTGCCAAGATCAACCCACGCCCCATTCTCACAAGCCAAGAAGTTGCTCGTGGGGAGCTTAATTCCCACCATCGCTACCCTCCAAATGGCGAGAACCCCTCGCAAACCTCGAAGGAATCATAGAAGATGTGCCGGTAAAGGTGGAAATTTTGCTTCTTCCAGCCTGACTTTCATCATACCGATATGGAGGAAGATTCACAAGTCCTCTGTCAGCTGAAGGCCATCTTTGCGAACTCGGAGTGCTCTAATCGATATGCAGAAGGAATTCTCACCTCAGTTGGAGAAAGAGGCAGCTTCACTTCAATTTGATCAAGTTTGAGGAATTTGTACATGTAAAGGGAAGATATCAAGTCAATAGAAGATGTATATGTCAACTCTTATTTTTACATGATTGTAACGCCCAACTTTCAATCAATGAAAAAGAGATGAATTTCCAAGATCTTGAAGGTTTTGATTCGCATTTTCGCACATCGCTTTACATTCTACCGAAAGTGATGAGTCTTCAACAAATGGGATGAAAAAGGAGACAAAATGAAGAAAAGGAATTTCATCAAGAAACCGTACCAAGAAGGGCTAGTTTTGAAAGGAGTTGCCAAGTCATTTAAAGTACATGCTTAACTGAGCCGCCAAAGAGTAAACCAGTAGATAATTTTGCTAGACTTAGTGATGCTGAGGAACAGAGGTTGCTGAAATTTTAAGGAATCATAAGGAGTCTATAGCTTGGTCTATTGAAGAGTTAAAAGGTATTAGTCCATCAATATGCATGCACAAAATACTGCTGGAAGAAAATGCAAAGCCAACTGTTGAACATCAAAGGAGACCTAATTTAGTAATGTTAAGAATGGTTATTTACTCAAATGGTTAAATGCTGGTTTTATCTATGCAATTTCGCATACCCTAGGTTAGCCCAAATTACGTGGTTCCAAAGAAGGGTGGATTTATCGTGGATCCGTAATGAAAGAAATGAATTAATTCCAACAAGAACAAGACGGTGATGGGAGAGTATGCATTGATTACGTGGAAGTCGAACACAAAGAACCAGAGCAGATCATTTCCTTCGCTCTTCATTGATCGATGTTAATGTGATTAGCAGACACCCGGCTTTGTTTTCGGACGGGTATTCGTAATTATAAATCCGCCAGATCACCAGACCTGAGGATCAAGAAAGACCATTCACATGCCCCTATGGTACCTTTGCCTCGTAAGGATGCCATTTGGGTTATGTAATGCTCCTCTACTTTCCAAGATGTATGATGTCAATGTTCTCGATTTGATTGAGGAAGTCATGGAAATTTTTATGGGATGACTTCATAGTTGTATGGGTCCGGGCCAACAATGTCCGAACAACCCGGAAACAAGACTTCAAAGATGCGTGCGGACAAACAGCCTAGCACTGCTCAAATCGGGAAAATGCCATTTCACGTAATGTATATTGTTCTGGTCATAAAATTCAAGCAAGGTAGCTAGAAGTGGATTCAATCCAAGATTTACACAAAACCCTTGCACCTCCCACAACAGTAAAGCGGGATATGGAGTTTCAAGTATTGCCTCGGATTTTATAGGAGACCGGAACAAAGACTTCAAAAATAACCGCATCTACTATGCAGGACATCGAGAAGGACACAAAGTTTAATTTCATGATTCTCGTAAGGTCGCCTTTGAACTCAAGATCGCATTGGTTCAAGCACTTATCATGGCTGCACCAATGAGATCAGGATTCAAATAACAAAGATGCAAGTGATTTCAGAATGGGGTTACTGGGGCAAAGAAAAGAGAAAATATTCGTGAGCCATATACTATGCTAGCGTAACCTTCAATGAAGCACACAAAACTATTCCACAACCGAAAAGGAGATGCCAGCCATAGTGTTTAAGCTTGTGAGAAATTCAGCCAAGGCACTAGATCCCATGTTATAGTTCACATTAAACTACGCAATTTCCATCAAATATCCGATGTCAAGGTTTAAGCCAAGACTGATAAGGTGGGTGCTGCTACTGCAAGAGTTTGATCTTGAAATTAAAGATAAAAAGGGGTGTGACAATGTGATAGCTGATCACTTGTCCAGAGTAGAAAGGAATGAAACGTAAAATGATATGCGCACTAATGTAAAGAACTTCCGTATGAACAATGCTTAAGGTGTCATTCCAACTTCCATGGCGCCATATTAAGGAATTACCTAGCTTCAGGAGTAGTTCCTCGTGAATTCAGCTACCAAATGTAAAAGAAAGCTCGTGGATCGACAGCAGGTACTACATCTGCGATGACCCACTGTTATTTAAAAGAGGTACGACATGATTATCGAAGATGTGTGCGAGTGAACAATGTAAAATTCGAATGAACGTCATGCATCATATGGGGGCATTTTTCCTCGAGAAAGAACACCACAAGATACCTAACTGGATTTTATTGGCCCACTATCTTCAGAGATTGTGCTGAATGGGTCAAATTGTGTGATAGATGCCAAAAGATTGGAAATATCAGCAGCAGAAATGAACCCCTAAAAGGCATAATGGTGGTGCAAATTTTTTATGTACGGGAAATGTAGATTTGATGCTAGACTATCTACACCATCATTTGGAAACCCGTATATACCGGCGGGATTATAAGCCTAAATGGTAGAAGCAAGTATTTGTCCAAGGAATGATGCTAATATTAGCTAGAGTTTCTTACAAAAGAATATTTTTGGCGTGATTTGGAACACCTTAACTATCATTAGCGATGGGGAGGCCATTTTGCAAACAAAATATTTGGTAAAACTCATGAGCAAAGATGGATCAAGCATATAAGGAGTCTAGCTATATCACCTCGCATCAATGGACAGGCGTAGATTTCCAACAGGAGATTAAAAGAATCGAAAAGAATGTAAGTTCAAGCAGAAGGATTGGTCTTCCAAACTTGATGATGACTCGCTTACAGATCGCATTCAAACTCCCATCGAATGTCCCCATACGCAGTTGTCTTGGCAACCATGTCATCTAATTCTTGAACTGGAATACAAAGCTATGTGGGCCACCAAGAAGCTGAACTTTGATTTTAAAATCGTAGCGAAGAGAGATCATTCCAATTGAATGAACTCGGGAAGAACTGAAATGAAGCCTACAACAATGCTGTGGATATACAAGGACAAAACAAAGAAATGGCATGATCGCAGGATTCGAAAAGAGTTCGCAGCAGGAGAACAGGTTCTTCTTTTAACCCGCATTGAAGTTATTTCAGGAAGTTAAAATCCAAATGGAGTGGACTATACACGTGAGTGTCATAACACTACATTTGGAACAAAGAACATTAAAGATCGATGTCGTAAGAATTTAAAGTCATACCGGACAAAGACTAAGCATTATCAAAGCAGGAGGAAAGAAAGGAAGAGCTCCAACTGGTTCATTGAGAGAGAAAGAATCAAAACAGCAAGTCCAGATAAGGACTCAAAATCGAAAGGTAAATTAGTACGGGAGGCAACCCATGAGATTTTAGTTTTACTCAGACTTCGATTTTTTATAATTCACTCGATTGTTTTTCTTTAGTTCTTATAATGATTAGTTAAGACTCGGTAGTTAATTTTTGTTTAATTGAATCTTATGGAAATGTTGCAGAAAGTGCTTATAAATGCAAGGGAAGGAGAGAAAAGTAACAACTTCCGTGACACCCCAAAGAATTCACAGGAGCAGCTATTTGAAAAAGGGGAGCATTCTTTCCTATACAAATTCATGGAAAATCGAATAGTATACATGTTTGAATTGTCGTAGGAAATGGTTTATTTGATGATGAGAATCTGTTAATTAATCAAGAGGAAAAGTCGTCTGCTCATTAAATTTGAGGCACTGCGCATCAGGTCGCATAAAACTGCACAATGTCATGATGCCCGATGTCGCAAAATTCCTTTAGGATGACTTCATTCTCCCACGCTTAACTTATGTTGCTATTGAACAATATTATGTCGCGACATAAAAGAAAAGTTTGCCACCAAGTGCCTTTTAATTTCCGCCTAAATTTAATGACAAAGACACAATAGCAAAGAGATGAATTTAAATCGCTGACATGAAATAAATGAATAATAAAATGTACCCACAATCATCATTGAATCAGAATCTGGGAAAATCCTTCCACTCCCATTCCATTCTCTAAAGCAACAACTCTTCATCTCCTGCTTCTCCTCGGGGTTTCTTTGATTTTGAAACCCTAGACCAAAATCCTTCCTAAACCCTTCCTAACTAGCAAATGGCTGGACTTTTCTACCTTCGTCTCCAAACTCGAACGAATCAGGAAGAGAGAGAAACCAGCAGAGGGAAGTTCGTCGTGTGAACCTACCATGGAAATATACCTTATCTAAACACCAAGCATCAACAGCCTGTGCAACAAGCATACAAGGGAAAGACAAGGTGTGGTAGAAGAAGATGTGTTTATCGAGGAGGCTTGTTCCAACATGCGGTATTATGCCGGAGGTGGGTTTGTCGAGAAAGAGATTCGAAGAACCCTATTTCCCTTCGTAAGGAAAGTCGATAACAAAGAGGCGGGAAATTTCTCGCAAGCACCAAAAGCCTGATAAGCGCTGAAGGGTCCGAGAATTCTACTTAACTCGTAGAAGAAAGCGCGACAACTACAGAGGCGTCGAGAGGAGTTCAAGTTATAGTGAGCAAAATGCCATTAACGTAGGTGTACGCAAATGGCAGCAAAGAGGCATGGCTCCAAATTTAAGTAGTCGTTAGCAAACCCGATCCGTGAGAAGACGTCAGAAATTGACATACTCAGAAAGTGCAATGGGATCAGCGGGAAAGGAGCACCAAAGACAATCAATGTGGGAGACCTTACAGAGGAGTGCCATGTATGGTTTTATTTCCCGTCTCGTTATGGTCCCAAATAAGTATGTATGCACAAAGAAGGAACTGTAGCCATCATCCTTATGCTAATAAAGGGTACAAGCTCAACGTTAAAGAGCAAGTGATTGAAAATTCAATAATGAGATACCATGAAAAGGAAACAAAAGAGGTTTAATCCTCATCCAACAAACTACATCACAAGGCGTTATGTAATTGATTTGCGAAGGGAAGTCATAAGAAGAAGAGGCCCTGAAAGTCAACTTTAATAACTCTGACCGGGTGTTGCAAATAAGAATCAAAAGAAGAAGGTCAGAGGAAGCAGATTCCGTAGATGTGAGGAGGAGAGGCAAGACAAGAAGGGATGACCCCGATGGTTGAAAACCAAGAAGAAATAAAAACTAAACACAATGTATGAACACCTCTATTTTGTAGAGGACATGGAAGCTGATGAAAGAAGTCCTAGATTTATCACCCGACCGGCCACTTCCACCAATATGAACATGGATTTCGTGAGGAACTGTGACAAAGCTCTAGAGGAGCCTGTGAAAATAATCAAATAATGGGAAATGTCATCACAGAAAAAGTTCAAGAAAGAGAAGAGAAATGGAGATCAATGTAAATTCCAGAGAAAGATGTATGAAGCCTAATTGAAACGAAGAGACCAACAAACAAAGAGAACCGAATGCAAAGCAGGAAATACAGCAAAGAGCTGAAGAGAAAAGAGCAGAAATGGGAAGAGGAGTTGAGCAGAAAGGAGGAGCAGATAAAAAAGATCTTAGAGCACCAAGAAGAAAAGTTCAAAAAGGAAATGGAGGAAAGAGATCGAGATCTATTGAAAAATGCATTTGGTCATGAATCATTCTACAATAATCCACAGAGATGATCGAGACCTCAACTCCTAAAACTCATAAAAGAAAAAGGGATTCGCAGCAAGAGGCCAAGACAAAGGAGCAGATCAATGGGTTTAAATTCTATATGTCAGTTATTACAAAGACTTTGAGAAGAAGTTATTTAAGGATGTAGATAAAGTGCTTGATGAAAATGATACTTTATGTGGCAGTGGTCTGGCTGAAAATTTGGATTTGATTAACAACAATCTATCCAAATTTTTAGAGGTCATGATAGAAATGGAGTGTACAATGAACACATTGGGTCAAAGGCAGACATCTGAATTAAGGAAAGTTTAATCTCTACCCAATGAACTCATACAAAGAACAAATAGAAAGGGAAAATGTCAAGAAGAAGAAGAGCAGAAATGAAGTTCCCCAAGTTCAGCCCCAACCTGGCTACCCTTGATCTGGATCCCCCAAACATCTTTGCTCCTCCTCGTAAAAGAAAACAATTCTCATTGATTGGTCAATCTCTTTCTCATTCCTATCCCGCTGTCTCTCAACATTTGCATATTCTCACAATGTAAAATTCAGAAAATTTGTTTGATGTGGGTTTGAAGTCAATTGTATTTACTTTTTCGCTTTAATCGCTAGAGGAATAATGTGAGAATTTAAATTTCTCCGTAATGAAAATGATATATCATATGAACTAGTTGAAGTAATTAGATTAGAAGGGGGTCAAACACAAATAAAAGGCAGCATTAAGGGCCAAAATGACATGCAATTTAATTGAAGCACAAATCGCAAATTAGTTTGAATTTTACCGAAGGGTCCAGGATAAGGATGGTTATGCTAACGAAGGAACAAAACATATTTTGAGTTTGTGGTATGAACAAAGGGAGTCAAGGAACCCGTTGGATATAACATTATTTAAATCCTCATCAATCGATGAGTCGGTTAACATCCTCGTGGTTGGGGCCTGCTTAATCAACCTGAATTCTAGAACTTGTTAGATTATTGATCAAGGCGAATTCCAAAGTGATACACAACCACAAGAATGATGTTTGCCATCCTTGGAAAGTTTACTATCTTTAGCCATCCTCATTTATATGCTAATGCATATACCTTAGTTCCATAATTGAGAGCCAAAACAAGCCCTTTATTTTCAAAATAAGCCAATGGAAACCCAACCCATCCTAAATAATCAATCCTCCAAGAAAAGAACCCGGGTGGATTACCCAAGAATTCAAGGAGAGAGGAAGAACAGTTCGGGGGAGAGATATTTCTTGAGGGAATCATGAGAAAATACAGAAAAAGGGAATGAAGAGAAAAAGATCTACAACAGAAAAGAAAGCTTAAGGGAATAGGTTTTGTCTTGTGGCCTGACTCTCTTGAACAATTAAGTTCTTAGGGGTGTTTCAACACCTAGTACCCTAATGCCATCCGGTATGGGAGCTACTAACCCAAAGTTCGCTAAGAGTGCTAGAAAGCCTAAAAGACAAAAAACATTGCACTATTCCCTAATGGTGACAGAGCAAAATTTCGCTTGAATTACAAATGAGAAATGGAGCATACAATTTTGAATGGAAGAAAATCAGTGTGGTATCCCAAACATGAAGTTCGGGAGTTTACAAAGAAACTGCAAGGAGAAAAGTGGGCGGTATGAGTAAGAAAGGAAAAGAGTATTGGTAATCTTAACCTAAAAATCCCATCCATCCAACCCATTACCCAAGCCACATTACTAAGCCCAGCACTGACTGACCAAGGTTGGAATTACTCTACATTAAAGGAGATCAATATGAACAAATAAGCATATGGAATTTGGAAAATCAGGTGATCGTGAACCGTGAACATCCTCTAAGGGTTAATGACTCACTAAGGAAATGAGAAAGAAAACCAACTTTACATTTCGCAGTAATCAATTAACTATAATTGCTTGTAAACAATTTCAAATAATTTGGTTTTGTATGCTAGATAGAGTAAAACTAACCTTGATCTCGACTTGAAGTCTAATACACGTAAAAGAATGCAATTTCTAGTTTTTCAATTAAATTACACACGTGAACACAGAAATGTCCTTTTGTTTGAGACAAACAGTCTTTCTTTTCACTGAGGACAAGCAAACTTCAAGTTTGGGGAGTTGCATACTTAAAAGTCATCTATTTTAGTCCATTTTTTTTGTGTTTGATTTTAGACCAAAAAAAAGAATGATTAATATAAATATGAAGAAACTCACCAATTTGTTATTCGCCAGGAATTTATAAGAAAGCTGAGATATCGCAGTAGAGATGCGTAAAGTGGCAGATCCGAAATGAGAATGACTGGTTGAATAAAATGGAAGAATGTTGCGCTTTGGAGCTCGCATGTGGAAGATAGGATGTCCTTTACATAAGGGAAATCAAAGGCACCGAGCAGTCGCAACAGAATTCCAAGTCGCGCGAAAACCGGAGCAAAGACAGAAGGCATGTCGCTGGCAACATCACGAGGTCGCCACAGGATTAAAAGCTTAGCTTGATACACCGATGTCGACATCTCGGCGAGGTCGCTACATTACCGGGAACCGTGATCGGGTTCCCATGTTGATATCGTAAACCGCATGAACACCTGTGTCGCACATTGTTTATAGGTCGCGACAAGAGCATGCACTTTCCTTTGGGAAGTTAATGGATCGATGAGAAAGATGACAAACACACAGATAGACAACACCCGCATAATCGATGTGGCTATTAACGGACAATGTCACGATACAGATATCGTCGCGACACAAGACGCGCCCTTGAAGCTAAGACTGTGCTGCGACAAGATGAAGGGTGGTGTGACAAATGATGAAGCTTACCGATGTCGCGACAAAGATTCGTCGCCACATCGCGCGAAAGACCATGACAGGAATTTTTGTGATGTATAAGGAGACCATTAATGCCGCGACAAGAGATTGATGTCGCGACAAAAGAAGAGCCCAAAGTAACAACAACAAAGACAAGTCAAGGATGCCAGAACATGCATCGCTACATTACGATGTCGCGACAAAAGATCGATGTCGCGACATAAGAAGAGCCTCGTCGGTGACAAGTCGCGATAAGATTTAAATTTCGCTGGAAAAAAGTATTTGAGACCATTGATGTCGCTGACAAGAGATTGATGTCGCGACATGAGAACACCAGTCGAGACCGCTAAGGCCGGCCAAACTAATATTGGGTTAGTCGATGTCGCGCGACAAAGCATCGAGGTCGCCGGCATACAAAGTCATATAGCGGAAGAATGTCGCAAACTGTGGGAAGCCGGCAACAAAAGCCGAGATAGATGATGTCACACAAAGAATCGATGTCACGACATAAAGAGAAGTCCGTGACCACCAAGAGAATTTAAACTGGGGCTAAAGTCACAGAACAAACACTGGAATAAACTGATGTCGCGACAAGAATTTGAGGTCGCGACATAGACAAAGAAACGGGCGGGTCAGCTTTGCAATCCACCAAAATGCATCGAAATTAGGCCCAACTCAAAACCCTATAAATACTCAACTCGTCGCAAGAGGAAAGGTGCGACCGGGCAAGACGTAACGAAGATCTGCAGCCTAAGGCTCATTTTTGTTATTTTTCTTCTTTTTTTTTATTTTTTTTGTTTTAGTTTTGTTTCATTTTGTCGCTAAGCATTAGGAGCAGATTTTTATTTTTATTTCGATCTCGAACGACATTTGTTAAAGGTAAGCCGAATGCACTACGCGCTCATTTCAAATTACTATCTCGTTGCTCGCGTAGACAATTCGAATTCTGACCTAGTCATTATTACAAAGGATATTTTTTATCAAATAACCACCAAGAAGTAATCTCAAGAATTTAGAAACCCACTCTTCCATCGAAAGCAAAACTCGTTGTTAGAATTTATCTTCCCGCAGTATCAAATTCAGTGCTATTGAACTTTCAAATAAAAATCGCCGGGTTATGAGTTTTCAGACTGATTCCAATATCGTTGTCTTATACTACCGTGAGCATTGTTTCATACTTGATTTCCGTGGAGGCCCTCCGAAAGGACACGCAGAAGGCAATCCCGAGAGCCGGCGAACAATTTCGGCGTATATTAACCTCAATATCGAGATCTAATGAGCTTTGTGAGTTTATTTCGATAAATCCTCGTCCCACTTTGGAAATCAAGAATGAGTCGAATGAATTATCCAATTAAACAAGGTAGATTTCACCTCAATTCAACAAAGGATTCTAATCCTTGGTTAGCCGAGATCTAATCAAGGAAATGATGAACTATTCTAATTTAGAGGAGGAGAAACCAATAAAGAGTAAACCCATGCTATACCCATGTCTTGGGAGCTATGGTATAGTCCACGTTCTCGGTATTAAGTATTGAAAAAGAAAATATCCCAAACAAGGCAACACAGATAGGCGGTTATCTAATTCCCCGTCTTCGAAAGAATCGTGAAAATTGATGATGAACAAGGAGCTCGAGAGATTCAACTTACACTACCATATTCCCTGGACTGATTTAAAATATGTGGTTCATGAAGCAAAGTTATAAAGTACTCTGCAGAAATTGATTCTTCACAATAGTATTGTATTCAATGTTTCCTTTAAAAGATAATGGATCAGTCCAGTTATTTTCATTACTATTCTTTATTCTTTATTCGTTTAAATTTCAGTTTATTTGTTATTCATTCACATATCTTAGACTTGTATATTTTAAGGCTTCTAAGCGGATTTCAATCGCGCTTAAAGTCCAAATAGTGTGAAATTTGATTAGTCAGGTAGTTGATTGATAATTTTGAGATCTCTGTGGATCGATATCTCGGACTTAAATCCATTTTATTACTTGTTCGACCTGCACTTGCGTAATCTCGATCAAAAGTGCAAAGAAATTTATCTAGTAATCTTAAGGAAACCGATTTTAATGAGTATAATTGCAAAGAAATATAACAAACAAGTTTCATGGCATTATTGCTGGGGATTAGACAATAGTCCTTTGGTAATGGTGTCATAAATTTGTATATATCTTTTGGTCCACCAACAACGACGAGGTGAGCAATGCCCAGTAGATGGATTTTCCTATAAGGGTTACTCCCCACCTAAATGCACATGCAATGACATAGATAAAACATCCAATCATATTCCACATAAATAATGCAGTCCTATATGGAATATTACGTGTCATACATGAGATGAGACTCCTCATGCCCACGACCCTAGTCCTTACCGACTCCCTCACACATGCAACTCCAAGTGTAAAAAACCATCAAGGGCGTCCCGCCCCTGACCCATTTTCCAAAACAAGGGCTTTTTCGTTTTGTAATTCTACACAAATTGGATACTGCCAATGCCTACTTATTTCCTTACCAAGTACTGTGTGTTATGCATTTCAGCTACTTGACGTGCCCACCGTAGGATGCCACGCTCATACTAACATTTTACGGCTTCCACCAACTAGCTTTATGTCTAAACCATATACCAGGCTTTTCACCTGAGGGGGTGCCTATCCCTACTTGCTTCACCCATTTACACACGTACTTTTCATGCCATGAAACCATGAGCCTCTATTTTGACGTTGTCCCAATTTACGGAGCTCACCATCGAACACCAAACACCGTGTCAATTTACCACACTGTCGAGCACCAAACACAGTGTCGACCCCAACCATGCACTCACACCCGACTCGACGCGATGTTACCATGCATATGGAATGCAAGTATGCCATGTTAAGTTACATGCATTATTTCCACTTTATGGAAAATAATTTTCATTCATCATGTCAATATATCAAAGGCATATATCAATATAAATTTTCACACGCTGCATGTTATTCAATTATCAAACAATAACATGCAAAAGATCCTTGGATTGGGACCTCAATCCAACGAGGCGTCATCCGGCCTCAACATTCAAAACACGCAACACATCAAAAAAGATAAAAAAATTATTTTTTATTATTATTTTTTTCTTTTTCCAGAAACCTATGTCTCTGCTGTGATAAAGGTTCCTTTGTCACGACAGAGAACTCCTGTCGCGCTTGGGCTTCTTATCGTGCGCGCGTGGCCTGCGTGTCGTGCATGCTGCGCTTGAGGTCGACCGTACTGCGGCGCTACTGTGGCGGCGGCCGACCGCCCTAGTTGGGTCACGAACCCAAATATCCAGGATAATGAAAACCGCCGCGACAAAGCCACCGTGCATCTCAACCCGAACATTTCCACCGTCGATCCCAAAATCTTGGGACTGAACACCAGGGCCATTCACGGCCCCGGGGGACTAAAACCATGTCACACGGCCTTTGGGTTAGGGGAATAAAACCGAGTAGAAAAATCCCCAATTCTCGAGTTTGTCGAAACTCCCCGATTCCTAGCCTCTACCGCTTCCTCCGCAGCGACTAACTTCGCTCTGCCCGAAGGAACGCAACCGCCGACTGAAAAACTATAGAGCACGAGGAAAGCTTCTTCTCTTCCTCTCTCTTTTCTCTTTCCTGGCTTTCCTCCATTTTTCCCTTTTTTTTTTTTTTTTTCTTTGATCTTATCTTCATTTTCTCTTTTGGATTACCATGACCGAATTGGTCAAGTGGGGAAGCTTCCTCCCCACTTTCCTCCTTGCCACATGTCCTCTCCATGTTTTTCCTTATGTCTTCTTTATTTTCTTTTTCCCTATTATTACATCATGTAACACATGGCTTAATGTGAGCCATGTATTCCAAGTGCACCACATGGCTCATGCCATGTGTCACTTCCCTAGTGTGTCATGTGGCATCACAAGGTCATGCCATGTGTCACCCGATACCTCGAAAAACATGAAATTTCGATTGTCTCGGAATCCGAATAAATTCGACAAAGTAACTAGATTTTGAGAGACAAATTCAACGGTAAAGTCCGTTTTGTCATCCAAGATCTAGAAAATTTTCGATTTCCAACCGAAATTACCGCTTTTACCATTTTTAGAAAAAAATGGATTTTTCCCGGGTTTTACAGAAACAATGTTTGCCCAACGACAGGATCGCCAAGGTACATAGCATTTTTCATTTAAATTTTATACATATAAGGACCCCTTTCATTCAGAATTAAAGGAAGAACATGATTCGTGCCACAGTAGGCTGAGCTAAAATCAACAATATTTATATACCTAAGCTCCTACAACTGCCGTAGTCAAGCTAACAAGCAATAGTGGTCTAGGGTCAACACGGATGGGTTTTCTTCATAAAAAATGGTTTGCATTAGTGGTACGAAGGTAAGGCTTATTTGGACTCTTTGGAATTCATTCAAAAACAGGGGAATGGTTTGAAAAAAACAAGAAATTGTAAAAGCTGAAAGTTAAAAACTGGAAATTAACAATGAAGAAATTTACTTTGAAGATTTAGGTCACTAACTTGGCAAGCTAGGGCAAACACATGTCCTCAGATTTTATCCTCCTATGTGAGTCAACACAGGATGTAGTTATGGCCCCTTTGTTTGGGGAAACCCTAACATTCTTTTATCATTTTGGGAGGTCAGAAGATCTAGAAGAATCACAAGGCATCTCTCACCCGAGCACGAACCCTAAAGCATGGAGAGTATTGACTCAGCTAGTAAAGACTATCTAGAAGAATCACAAGCAGCATCTCACCCGAGCACCGAACCCTAAAGCATGGAGAGTATCACAAAACAATAAAAAAGCAAATGCTATTTTTAACCCTAATTTGAAGAACCCTAACATGTGAATATTACCTCATAGGCAAGTAAGGACCATCTAAAGAGCCACAGTATCTGTCACTAAGCACTGGATCTAAAGCATGGAGAGTATTGGCCAAGACACAACATCCTATGTTATGCAACTGAGTTTTGAAGATAAGGGCCATAAATACACTACCCATAACTTTTAGTACATGAGGACAACATGCTTAACCCTATCAGCTAGTTAGCTTCCTTCCTTCAAAGGAAGGAGGCTTAGGCCAAGACCGAATTGTCATCTTCAAGAGGTGTGCTTGGCACCGGAAAGTGAAAGAAAGAAGAGAGAAAGAAGAGAGAGAAAGAGAAAATAAAGCAAAACTTAAAATAAAACAAACTTTATTTACAAAAGCAAAGAAATGAAAACTTACAAATCACCAAAAAACTTGTCTCTTCTTCCTCTCCTCCTCTCTCCTCCTCTCCTCCTCTATTACAAAAACACGAGGCGATAGACTCCTCAAGGTATAAAATACCAAAACCCTAATAACTAAGCTAAGTTATAGGATGCGAGAGTAATCACCAAGCTCAAGGCGGTTGCATTAATTACAAAGCATGACGAGGGCTCGCAAATTTCGCTATTGTGGGAGAATTTCGCTTAATTAGCGACCTGGGCAATGGCTAGCGAATTTGGCAATGGCATGACCTGCAAGGGTCTAGCGAAACTAAGTAAACGGTGTAGCGACTGGGCAAGGTTGCGACCTCGCTAATAGCGAAATTCCCCGCTAAGCTAGCGAAATTTTCGCTGAGAAGGACTCCTCGTGAATCGCACAAACTATGTGGCTAAATGAATTTCGCACGCGCAGCCGAGACGCGAACCGCTTCGCGAACAGCTGCGAATTTCGCAAGGGTTGCGAATTGGTTGCCAACAAAGCTGCGAAATTGCCCTGCTTTATTGCTCGCATTCCTGGCCATGTCTTCAATCGCATCTCATTTTCTTCACTTTGCCTTGTTTTTCCATTGATTTTCGGGCTTGTCGATGGTCAGACTAAAATTCCAACCTCATGATCGATCATTTGCACGAGGTTGAAGTTCAAATGTGTATAAAAGTCTACAAACAACCAAAAACACCTCAAATCGGCATAAGTGTTACTAAGATGACATGAACACTTCAATTGGGATAATGACATGATTAATGATCAAAAAGCACTCAAAACCTATCTAATATAGGGTTCAAAATTGTACTTTTGAGCACTAATCACACTCCCCCAACCGAAACGCTATAGTCCTTAGCAATGCAAATAAGAATCAGGATGCATGTGGTGATTTTCAAAAAGGTTGTGTTTCAAAAAGGTTATTGTACTTATATACAAACTAACATTACTTTAAATTGAACAATTGAAATCAACATTTGAAAACCTATATACAAGAATAAAATCCATAAAAGGACAATTTTTAGAACAACACTGTTTCCATAATTTTCAACTTGGATTTCCACCTAAGTCTAATGGTTCATTTTGTATCTAGATTGAGTCAATAAAATGCAAAATTTGTTTCCCAACCTAGCATTGACATGGCCTAAACCGTTGAACAATTAAGATAGTATCGGTTACACTTTCGCTTCTCAATTATATCAGATGCAAAGGCTTAAAAACTGACTTCACCAAAGTCCATGTAACGGGGGTCCACCACCACTCCCAACCACTTAAGGTTTAGGGCATCAAGCCAAAAGGACTTCACTACCTAACTCTAAAGGCTTCACCCCTGACTTCAATCGACTTCGAAAATCAAGCACCCACACCCGCTAAATTCTACCTATCCACCCATGTAACGAATTACTAAAATTCACATTCCCAACCAATTAAGGCTTAGGGCATCAGGTTTCAAAGGCTTTCGCCATACACCCCGCGGACCGTGCTCGGGTTTCAAAGCAAAACTCCACGATTTTATTTTCTTCTTCTTTCTTTTTCTTTTTCTTTCCTGAACACAACATCGGGTCTTCAATCACTGGTAACTCAAATCTATCCCCAGTTGTCAACATGCCTAAGGCCGGCTTTGCAAAGTGGAAGGAGGCATACAAATTTACAACCTATTGAAGCAATCTTAGAGTGCAAAGGTGTGACATAGCATAAAGGGGGAAATTTCCAAGTTGAACATGCCGGAACAGTGACTGAACACAAATTGTTTCAAGCATGGAATTTGTTCTAGCATAGAAGTGACAAAATGATGATTCAAATCATCCGGGCTTTTAAAGCACCAATCGTCTAATTTAGCAATTCAATTGTGCAATTGAAAAGAAAAACATTTACACATGGTAAAGGTAACAAACATGATATGAAAAGTCTATGTATAAACCGAATAGCTTTTTGATATAGCCAAAGTGGCTTATAATACATGCATAACAGTTAATAAACATATCACCGCTCATTGCGGCTAATACAAAAATTCCTAATCAAAATCGCAGGCATTGATAAAGTCAAACCGGTATACAAACTGTAAGAAACCTAACCACCCACCGTCGCTGCAGGGCGCAGTCACCGCACCGCCGGCCAGGATATCCAATGAGGGTCGCATCGCTGGCGTGCCTCTCTCCGGGCGCAGATCATGAGGAAGACCCAGATGTCATGATCCGATGAGCATGGAATACCGCCCCAGCGGCCCCGCCGAGCCAATCGTCACGTGTCGTGACGCTTCGCCTCGCTCGAGAGGTTTAGTGATCGCATCTGATCACTCCACCCATCTCCTCGAGCTGACATGTGTATACCCGTGACTGTGTCAATATGAGGGTCCCGGAGTGGTTGTAGGACTGCACCGGCAGTGTGCGGGGAGATGGCGGTGAACGATCCTGAATACGAGCGGGACTCCTCTCACTCTCCAAAAAGGTGAGCGTGGATCGCCTCTGTGTGCATCCTCAGCCTCCTCACCCGGTACCTCCTCCCGGGTTTTCACAAGGAGGTTGAAATGGATTCCGCATAGTCATAATCCCATTCCATCGCTACTACCCCGTAGGCAAATTGTCTCAAGATCTCTATCCCAGTTCCTCCCGAAATCCCATCCGCCTCAAGAACATATAAAAAGGAGCCTCTAATAGCAGTGGTATGCTCTCGCCGTGTGAGTCTCTCCGGTGGACCTTCTCTCAAACCGTAAGAGCGGCAATCACCACGATGGGCTGAACCGTAAATCGTCGAGATCCAGACAATGCCTCCAAGATACCTCCGCACATAATGCTGCGTAGGAATAAACAAAGCGTGCCAGATGGCACGATGAGCAAAGATATGGTGCTGGCCGCTCCGATAAAGAATCGCCACTGTATATCCCTCGCTGCTCTAACCATCGCCTGGCGAGGGTGGGCCTGCACTTATAACTCCCCGCACGCGCTGGCAGGCGCAAGTAATCTCAAGGTTGGCGTAAATAACCGATCGAAGTACACCTCGCTGGGCCATCTATCCTGAATGGATCTCCGTGGACCGCCTCGATCCCGAGATGTCATGGAGTGGTAGAACCGCCTTCTACTCTCGAGCAGTAGAACCGCTCCTAGTCATAAAATGAGGAGCCGGTCACCTCTCGAACAATCTCATCGACTCGTATCCTGGTCGCTATCAACTGGGGAACGCCGTAGAACGATCACGAAATGGTCGGTTAATGATATCCGCAGATTCCCCACGGGTGTCTCATAAACATAGGCCTCCCGACCATGAGATCGCGATAGCCGGTGTGAAGGTGTCGCCTCAACCGATGACCGGCATGCGGCGTCGAGAAGATGATGACTCGCCCAAACTGCCGCAGCCCGCTTGGAAGGCCGGCCTCCCTAGCTTCCTCTCGAGGTACCGGGATGGGGCCCGTGGGTCCATCCGTGTTTGGTAACGCTCAATCCCGCAGGCTCGCCGCCGTACTACCGGCAAAGCGCATGGCTCGTGTGCCGGTATCGTGCCGCGGAGCCCGCTCGTGCTAAACCTCACCCGAGGCCGAACACGAATTCACCCTCGCACGACTATAATCATATCTAAAATAAACTCGAAAAATGCGCAGACTCAACAATATGTAGTCAGTCCTCGTACTAACCGAAACTCGAGGCTACCGAATCACCCCGAAGGTCGCTAAAAACCGCCTCCTCAATACCTCACTCAATCCAAGGCTCGATCGGATCTAAAATGGGCCCTAACTGACCGGCCAAGGCTCAAACGAACACCTAGTGGCCGGGCGTGGCACCGGGGTCGAACCAGGGCTACCAGCGATGGCTCGTGCCACCGCGCTGCGCGCTAAGGCTCGTCACCGCCAGCCGAACTACGCGGGCCGGGATGCGACCCGCGCGCTACGCGTTAGATGCGTGGATCCGCGGGCGCCGGGCAACCCAGGGCTGGCACAATGTGGAAGCTCAGGGCACGCAGGGAGGGGAAGAATATGAAGTGTGTTTTTAGGCCAACCCCCTCCCCTGTTTTTATAGGCGCAGAGAGGTAGCCGAAAGGTCTTTCCCACCAATTTTTCGCTAAGCCAGCGAATTTTGCCATTTTGGCCTCCCTGCAATACATCAAAATTTTAACATTAATTACTAATATTAAAGAATAATATAACTAAAAATTTAACAAATTTACTATAATATTATGATTAATATTTAAAACATACTATTTTCATATACAAACTAAATTATAATGAGTCATAAGTTAAAAATTTTGAAAAATTATTAAGCACTACCAGACTAACTAATATAAGACAAAAATTAAAATTTGTGAACTCGTGAATCCGGCTTGAAAACACCGAACCAGCCTAAGTTCGGGGAATGCCGCGGGGGTCAAGGAGGATGATCTCCTCAACCCATGCGCTGGCTCGCCTCGGGCTCCATGATGTTAGGTGGCCATAAGCTGGACCTGCTCCTCCGAATGGTTGTGGATTTGAGCAATTGGCTTGCAATTGGTGCCGCTGCAAGACCAATTCTCCTTCATCACCAAGGTTGATCACTCTTTGTTTTCTCGCACCTCGTTATACCAGACACCGATCAACCGAAACAACCTCATCGCTATAGGATTTTCAGTTCTAACAATTTTGGGTTGTCATTCAAATTGAAACAAACACTCCCAATATCATGTCACCAAATGTCAATTGCATGATTCCATTCCCAAGAATTAATAATTGTGTATCAAGCAAAGTAATGAATGGTCTCCTAAAATGATTGGGCACATGATTGGTTCATTGGGATCAGCAAAGGTCTAGACTACAAAAATCTATCAGATAGTAGAAATTGGCTTCACTCTTGACAAGGACATCCTCAACTATCCCCTTAGACTTTTCACCGATCTATCTAGAGAAAGTGTGATCGAGGTAGGTTTAAGCTCACCCAAACCTTAACTCGGCTTGTATACCGAAAAATGGCATAAGATTCACACCGGCTCCTAAATTCAGCAATGCCTTTTCCATGCAATTCCCACCAATATGAACTCGTATTGTGGAGAACCGTGATCCTTGTACTTAATGGCAGTACTTGTTGATTGCACTGACATGTTCATGGAGAAAGGCCTTCTTCTCAATGCCTAATCCCTTTGGTGCATAGATCCTTTAAAAATTTTGCATGCTGTGTACTGTTGATTAGATCAAGCAAAGGTATGTTAACCTTTACTTGCTTCCACACCTCAAGCATGCCCGCTTGTCGAAGCTTCCTTTTCTTTCCTCTCAACGCTTGTGGAAAGCGGAGGTGGTATACGATATTTCATCGGTGGTCATCCTTCTAGGAGAATATGCTCAGTTGCATTTTTTCTCCGCCTCGATTCTTCAACAAGCCGCGCAGGTTGATCAACCCTTTTCCACTTCAAGGTGATTACGGACTTAACCTCTCATCCATTCCCCGACTTACCTCATGGATCCCCCTAGGATTCGAAGTGAATTAGCAGATCGAACCTCCTTTCGTCTCTAGCGCCTTTGTACAGCACGTTTGTAATTGAATACCGAGGTCATCAAATTTTTTATTCAAATGTTTTCTCGACAAGATCAATTTTTGTGCCAATTGCACATTGTCTGGCTGTCATTAACAAAATTGCCCACCACCTTACTCAACAAACATGGCACTGTTTCATCGAGAAGAGGGACGGTGGTTTGTGATCAGGAAGAGGAACCAAACTCGAGGCTTGGCCTCCCGGTGGTACATGCTGTGGGGTTTGGTCTCCATGCAAGGTTAGGATGATTCCTCCAATTGGGATTGTGGGGTATTCCATATGGAGCATTTGGTTGTCAGCTTGAATTGTCCTACGCTGTGCGACATTCTCGACATCAAATCCTTCACCGCAGGGGTCATGGAACACCTGCTCTATTGGGTGTGCCGTGGGATTGGAAATTCTGCGCAGGATTAGGTTGTGCAAAGGTTGTCACACGTCGCACTTCATGGAGCCGTTTTCCTTCCACTCTACCTTTCTAATATAGAGTTGATAACCTAGCCCTCATTTCCATGTCTTCAGTAAAGGCATACATCCCAAATCCCTTGGTTGACTGGGTGGTTTCATCCCCATTCGCTTCCCTAGGGTTAAGCTCATCCCAACTCCTGAAGTTCTCGTACCACGTAATTTAAAAAATCCATGGCTTCATCAGGATGTTTTGCTTTTTAAAAAGTCTCCCACACATGGTTTTCTAAAAGTCATCACTAAGCAGAGACATACCACCATGTAAGTGGTTCACTAACATCCACAGGTCAAAGCCATGCAGTGGACATGCACCGATGGTCTCTAAAAACCTCTCCTCCCAACACCGTAAAACTTCTCACCTTCATGAGTCGCAAAGGTATAAATTTGTCTTTCAAATTGTTTGTCTTATGGGCACTAAAAACTTCTTAGGAACTCGTCATAAATTTCTCACCCCACCTCTTACGGTTCTAAGCCTCAATGAGTTGAGCCATATCTTACCTTTAATCCTTGAGGGTCAATGGAAATGCCTTTAGCTTCAAGAAATCCATGTCCACTATACCTTCCTCGAAGGTAGTGCATACCTCAAAATCCCTAAGATGTGTGTATGGATTTTCATTCTCCATACCATGGTATGTGGGAAAGTAGGGGTACCAAATACGCCTCACCGCTACATCATCGCAGAGGAATGATACAGATGGGCACTAACTCTAGGAGGGTGGATGTGATCCCTCATGGTTCTATATGCATTTGATTCATAGGAGTTCCCGGTTGGCTCTGTTCCTCGTATGGGATCCATGGTATCGCTTTGTGCACTAACTCACTAGCTAGTCGCTGTGTACTAATCCTATTCCACCACCGGGCGTTCTATCCATCAAGCATGCACAGCTGTTACACAATTGTAGAGACAAATAATTAGGAACCAACAAAGAAAGCAAAGAAAATTAAACTAATCTAACAAAAAGAAGTAAATGATCAATAAAATAAAAAAACTAAGCCGACCGGCAAGTATCGCCAAGTGTTAATCGCGCTTGTCGTGAATCGGAATGCAAAAGAGGTAAAAGAGCACAATTTTCACTTGTGATGTGGATCACAAGTACACTTCAACTTACCATTAGTAGTCGCACCATCCCCTATGAACGGCGCCTATTTTGGATTGGTACACAAGAGTCGAAGCAAAATCAACAATATTTATATACCTAAGTTTCCTACAACTCCGCCGTAGTCAAGCTACCGTAATATAGTGGTTCAGGGCCGAACACGGATGGGTTTTCATAAAAATGGTTTGCATTAGCATGAAGTTGCAAGGCTTTCTATTTGGCTCTTTTGGAATTCATTCAAAAAATGTGGGAATGGTTTGAAAAACAGAAATTGTAAAAGCTGAAAGCTAAAAACCTGAAATTAACAATGAAGAAATTTACTTTGAAGATTTAGGTCACTAATCCTAAGTGCTTTAGGCAAACACATGTCCTCATTTTATCCTCCCATGTGAGTCAACACAGATGTAGTTATGGCCCCTTTTGTTTAAAACCCTAACATTCTTTTTATCATTTGGGAGTTCGTAAAGATCTAAAGAATCATGCTGCATCTCTCACCTCGAGACCGAACCCTAAAGCATGGAGAGTATTGACCTAGGCTAGTAAAGACTCATCTAAAGAATCACAAAGGCATCTCTCACCCGAGCAATCAAACTTCTAAAGCATGGAGAGAGAGTATTGGCCAAAACAATAAAAGCAAAATGTTATTTAACCCTAATTTAGAACCCTAACATGTGAATATTAATTACAGTATGACCATCTAAAGAGCCACAAGACTGTCACTAAGACCGGATCTAAAGCATGGAGAGTATTGGCCAAGACAATAACATCCTATGTTATGCAACCGTAGTTTTGAAGATAAGGGCCATAAATACACTACCCATAACTCCTTTAGTACATGAGGACAGAATATGCTTAACCTCTACTCGCTACTAGCTTCCTTCCTCTTCAAAGGAAAGTGAGGCTTAGCCACATCTCTTGAATTGTCATCTTCAAGAGGTGTGTTTGGCAAAATGAAAGTGAAAGAAAGAAGAGAGAAAGAAGAGAGAGAAGAGAAAATAAAAGCAAAACTTAAAATAAAACAAACTTTATTTACAAAAGCAGTAAATGAAAACTTACAAATCACCAAAAAAACTTGTCTTTCTTCCTCTCCTCCTCTCCTCCTCTCCTCCTCTATTACAAAACATGAGGGGTATTTATAGGACTCCTCAAGGTATAAAAATACCAAAAACCCTAATAACTAAGCTAAGTTATAGGATAGAGAGTAATTCACCAAGTTCAAGGCACAGATTAATTACAAAGATGACGCAGGCCTCAAGAAATTTCGCTACAGGGGAGAATTTCGCTAATTAGCGAATTTGGCAATGGCTAGCGAATTTGGCAATGGTGTAGCGAATTTGGCAAGGGTCTAGCGAAATTGGCAATGGTGTATGACTTGGCAAGGCCGCTAATTTCGCTTAAGGCGAAATTCCCCGCTAAGCTAGCGAAATTTTCAAAGGAGAAGAATTTCGCAATCGCACAAGCAGTGTGGCTAGCTTAATTTCGCACGCGTGTCGAGATTGCTAACCTCCGCTTGGCAACGCCATTAATTCCCAAGGGTTGCGCACTGGCTGCCAATGTGCTGCGAATCGCTCGCTTTGCCGCTCTCGCATTCCTCTCTCGCCATGTCTTCAACCGCATCTCATTTTCTTCACTTCGCCTTTGTTTTTCCATTGATTGGCCGTTGATGGTCGAGACTAAATTCCAACCTCATGATCGATCATTTGCATCGGCGTTGAAGTTCAAATGTGTATAAAGTCTACAAAACAACCAAAAACACCTCGAATTGGCATAAGTGTTACTTAAGATGACATGAACACTTCAATTGGGATAAATGACATGATTAATGATCAAAAAGCACTCAAAACCTATCTAATATAGGGTTCAAAATTGCACTTTTTGAGCACTAATCAGAACATAATAGGAATAGGGTTGCAAGATGTGTACTCTGACCCACAACTCGGAGTACCCCAGATCAACTTTCAATACCGCATTCAACAACATCCTCTCTAGCAGAACAACATCGAGCACCCACTCAAACTTTCAAGACCACACTCAACATCCTCCGACGTAAAACAACTTTGAGTATCTAAGATCGACTTTCAAGATCAAGACTAATATCCTCAATCTAAAACGACTTTGAGTACCAGATCGGGCCAAGACGCAGATCTCACCGCGATTTCTCATAGAAATGGCAGCTTTGCCTCTTTTTCACCCGGAATTTCCATCCAAAACCCAAAACCAACTCAAATAAACCTCAAAATAAACCACAAAACTCATCTTATACCAACCAACAACATTTCTAATAGTATTTTTCCTAAACAACTTCGATAAAGAGGAAGTTAGGTTAATTTCCTAACAACCCATAAACAAGTAGGGCTTGTGATAGTTTCCATACGTTGATTTCTTGAAGCTTAAACCTTTTCTTCTTCCTTCCTTCTTACTTGAACAAGGCTAGATCTCCAAAAGATGGAGAGAAATCACCCAAGAAGTCTCCTTCTCCTCCCAATCGTAGCCCTAGCCAAAGGGAGAAAAATGAGAACCTCTAAGACCATGTTTGGTCTTATCCCCCTTTCTGGCTTAATTTTGGCTTTTGCCCCTTAGTCCTCCAACTCCCATCTATTTGCAAATGAACTTATCTAAATTCCTACAATAACATATAATCTTCTTGTGTTATGACCTTTGGGTCCTAATTTTACAAACTACCATTTTACCTTTGACTCTTGGATTAATTCCTGCTTTATCCTTTTTCACTCTTAGCACTTAAATTCTAAAAAAATAAATTTTACTTTTCTTTTACTACAAAACTATAATGAAGCTACTAGGGTCTAATTCGAGGTGTTACACCAACAGGCAAGGCACCATCTTCAAGCCTTGGCTCTAGCCAACAGGTTAAGAGCCACTACTGCGCTTAGGCATGTGCTAGTGTCTAGAGCCACGCTTGTCTGAAAGTGCCAAGATAAGTGAGCCACATTCGGTCTTTTTTGAAGGTACGCAGGCTATGAGTCACATTTGGTTTTTTTGAGTGCTGCCTATAGCTCATCGTATCTTCCACACAGATGTTGTGTTTGAACACACAACACTGTGAACTGCAGACATGAAAATCAACCTAAGGCCTTCCTCGGGTACCCTCCTCCATGGCCTCTTTGTCTTTACCCGCCTGAGATTGGAGAGAAGGCACTTCATCCTTAGCTGCCCTAATCTCCAGTATGAGACATAGTTTTTAGCCTGGACTACATGCTGTCTAAGGCCCGATGTTTGAAACAAATTGACTAAGATACAACCGCAGCCTTCTCAAGATCCCCACCCTCACAGCGGCTCCTCACGATGGCGCTGTCATGTTCGACAGCGACGCCACAAAAGAAGAGGTGTTATGAGGGGATCACAACATAAAACCCACGCTCAAACGTTAGAAGTCTAGTCATACCAGCTCAACCGTCTCGTCAAAGTCGTGGTTGTGAATAAACATCCTGTCCTTAGCCACACACGCCGGTAGATTTCTCATTCATGTAAATACTGGGAAGGGAATGGAGTACTCTCGCCAGAGCCGCAGAACAGTATTTGAGGAGATTAGGGTAGAGGTCACGCATATGTGCGGTAGAAGAGTCCCTCTTGTTGAAGGGGTTCCAGAGGTCAACAATTGACCGAGCTTCATTTGGACCAAGAGTCGGCCTCTCCACCGAAGGACGGCTCCACTCCATCGACTGGCATACGAGCCAACATCACTCGTCGTAGCCTGCCAAGGCCGCCTAGTCTACAATGCGCACCCGTGACTCCCCCAAAACCTTCGGGATCCGCTGGACTCAACCGTCAACCCATAGAAAACTCGCGGGATACTTCCGGGAAACCCGATATCACACTATCGCGGTCCCCTTATCGGGACCCATAATTTAACAAAAATTGGACATAATCTCCTTTGTACAGGGAGCTCTACCCAAAATACAACCTGTACAACAGATAATAGCATGGCCCATCCGGGGCCAAATATCATATCATGACCTCTCCGGGTCCATCTATAAGTAAAAATGACCACATAGGGTCCATTTATCCATACTCAAACATAATGCACAAGGCTATAAACATAGTCCCAAGAGTTTAATTACGCATTCTTTACACAAAAACATATATCAAAACAGTTTGTTCTAATATATTTTTACAAAAGTAAGAACCAAAGCCACAACCCGCTTCGCGAATGGCGCCCCTGTTTAACCCGTCCCGCACACTCCCCCGCACCGAGCGATCCTGACGAGATGGGGTGAGCAATGCCCAGAGAGTAAACTCCTGCGCAGGCTAATGCAGCCACCTATGCACATGCAATGGTCATGTCACCAAAAAACACATTCCAATCAGATTATGCAAACCTAGAATGGAATTTACATGCAATGACGAGACGCGACCACCATAAACCTACGTACCGAGTCCTCACCGACTCCATCAAAGCCGAGTCCCAACCGACTCCTATCACACAATGTCGAAACTCATGCGTGATAAAATCCATCATTCTTGGATTACATACAATGATCATTTTTCAAAATAAATTTCATTTGTTTTCAAACCAAAAGCTTTTTGGATGTTCACCTCAATGATCATTTGTTTTCAAAAATCCATGTGTCTTTTATGGGTGGCGAATTTTCCGGGGTCCCAACGCAGGCTTCGCAAACCTTCCCACACTTTTACGGACTTTCACCGATGGATCCATATGTGTAACCAAAAAGATAACGGAGCTTTCACCTGACACATAATTTCATTTTCCATTCTCCATATGTGTAACCAAAAACCTGTAAAGACCAAATGATGTATATGTGAAAATATGGCCAAGGGAGTGAATGTGGTAAATACTTAAAAACTGATTTGAAACAAAAGTAAGTGTAAAACTGAAATGAAAAGTATTAATAACACTCAACCCTCTTTCCAAGTGCACGGGTCATACAAGTAATGTGCCGGGACTCTAGGAGTCCTGGATATCGCACTGTGGAGGATCGAGGCTCTCTCTAATTGGAATTTGATCACCCCGACAAGGGCTCTCACTATTTAGGCGATCAACAGATGCTGTTGACGAACCAAACACATGTACTAATATATCACACCGCTGCCAAAGGACTATTAACTAACTCTGCAAGAATCCGCGCATAAAGTTTGTCGAGTGAGACCAATGACATATACACAAGTTTGCAACAAAATTACCAAAGGACTATCATCAACTCTCGACAATGGTGCCATAAAACTTGTTGACATTATACTATATAAACCAAAAATCTCTAGAGAGTAAATCATTTTCAAATTTTTGGTTTATTCATATCTCCTCGCAAGTGCAATGTGCCGACAAGTAATAAAATGGATTTAAGTCCAGATATCGATCCCACAGAGATCTCAAGAATTTTAAATCAACTACCCTGACTACTCAAGTTCCATACTATTTGGACCACAAAATGATATTGGGATCCATCCTAAGAAGCTGGAAAATATACTAATACAAAGAAAATAAATGAACAATCAAATAAACTGGAATATAAAGAATAAAGAATAATGAATATTTAAGAAAATAAATGGGTACTGAATAGTTATCTTTCAGAGGACACATCAAGAATACTGCTATAGTGAAGTATCAATTCCGGTAGTTAACACTGATAAACTTTCTTGATTATTTCAGGTTTTAAAATCTGTCCAAGGCATTTAGCAATGCAGCTGGATCTCTCCACACTCCACATTTCATTATCTAATTTTTACCTGATTCTCTTGAATACAGGGAATGCGATAACTACTTTTAAAAGGGTTTTCCCTTTAATCCGGGTATTTTTCTTTCAATACTTCATACCCATTTTACGGATCAGAAACCTTGCTCCCAAGTTATCGGTCAAGGATATACAACTTCCGTGTTACTCTTCCTCAAAATTGTAACAACCACCCTCTCCTTTGATTAGATCTCGCCTAACACTGATCAGCCCCACTATCCGACCGAGGTGAACTCTTTGCTTGTTTAAATTGATAACCTGCTCAACTCTTCTTGATTTCAAGTGAGAAGAGGATTTATCCAAGTAAACTTACAAAGCTCGCAGATCTCTAATAGCAGTGTTAATATACCTTCAAAGAAATGTTCATAACTTCCTGTGAATGTCTTCAGGTCACTCAAAGCGACCTCCCTTGAAATCGTGAGCAAATAAACAAATCTTAAACGGGTATAAGAGACTCGATATTCGCATCAAAAACATTAAAACCCAAAACCGTAAGGACCACAACCGAAATTCACAAGTCACCGGAAACGACTACAGAAAGATAATTTCGACTATAAGATTCACTTAATGGAAGTCAGTTCCTCAATTACCGACTAGACACTACAAAGACTCCTTTGATCACATGAGAATCGCACTGGAAACTAGGAATGTCGTAATTCCAGAAATTTGTCTCGAACTTCAAACATTCCAGTAGTAATTTGAAAAGAATTGAATTCTCGCAATCGAAAAATATCATTTCCCTTTGCCTTTCATCGATCGACGTCGACGTGTTGGCCAGGACACCTCACTTTTGTTTTCCGACGGGCATCAGATACAATCGGGACATATTGCACCCGAGGATCAAGAGTAAGACTTCATTCACATGCCCTATGGTACTTTCGCTTCGTAAGCGATGCCATTTAGGCTATGTAATGCCCAAATGCTTACATTTCGAGGTGTATGATGTCTATGTTCTCAGATTCGTTGAAGAAGTGATGGAAATTTTTCATGGATGACTTCACCGTATGGATCCACTTTGATCAATGTTTAAACAATCTGAAATAGTACTTCAAAGATACCAAGACAAACAAATCAGTTAATCGACCGGGAAAATGCCATTTTATGGTGACGTAATGTATTGTTCTCGGGCATAAAATTTCACATCGACTAGAAAGTGGGACCACAATCCAAGGTATCCATTATCAAAACTCTTTGACCACCTACCACAAGAAAAGGAGTAAGAAGCTTCTTGGGGCATAGCCGGATTTACAGAGATTCATCAAAGACTTCAAAAATAGCCGCTAATTATGCAGACATCGAAAAAGATACAAGGTTCAATTTCTGATGACTGCAAGGATGCTTCAAGAAATCAAAATCGATTGGTACAAGCACCTATAATGGTCGCAGACCATAATGGGATCGTGGATTTAAATAATGTGTGATGCCGTTGATTTTGCCATGGGAGCTCGGTTGGGCAAAGAAAAGAGAAAAGTATTCGTATTATGCTACGATGCTGAAGACCTTCAATAAAGCACACAAGAGAACTACTCAACAACCCGAAAAGCGAGATGCAATGCATAAGATTTTGCTTCAGGAAAATTTAGGCAATACATTTTAGGATCCCATGTGGTGGGCCACACCGATCATGCAAAGAATCAAATACTTGATGTCAAAAAGGAAGCTAAGCCAAGATTGATAAGGTGGTGTCACGAAGGTGTGAGTCGGATTTGGAAATCAAGGATAAAGGATGACAATGTGATACGACTTGTCAAGAGTAGAAAGAAGCAAAGTGATGAAGAAGAAAATGACGTTAATGCAGAACTTCCCGCATGAGCAATTGTTTAAGGTTTCCTTTCAACTCATGGTATGTCGATATTGTGAATTACCCGGTTTGTGGAGTAATGCCTTCAGACCAGCTACCAACAGTAAGAGGAAACTCGTAATCGACACAGGTATTATATTCTGGGATTTAATCTAATTATTATTCAAAAGAGGTGTCGACATGATAATAAGAAGATGTGCCGAAAGTGAACAAGGCAACATTTTAAAATGAATGCCATGCATCACCATATGGGGACATTTTTCTAGAGAAAGAACAGCCACAAGATACTCCAATCGATTTTATCGCCCACCATTCGTAGATTGTGCGAGTGGGATTAAATTATGTGATAGATGCCAAAAGATTGGAAATACGCCAGATAGAATGAAATGCCTCGAGGTATTATGGTGATAAATTTTTGATGTATGGGGAATAGATTTTATGGGACCTTTCTCATTCATCATTCGAAACCTATACATACCGCTAGCAAGAGATTACGTCAAATGGGTGGAAGCAAAGAGGTCATTCAAGGAATGATGCTAATACATTTGTGAGTTTCTGCAAAAGAATATTTTGAGTAGATTTGGAACACCCGTAACTATCATTAGTGACGGAACCTTACTTTGCAAACAAAATATTGCAAAACTCCATGAGCGTGCATGGATCAAGCATATAATGAGTTTAGCTTATCATCCCCAGACCAATGGACAAGCAGAAATTTCCAACAGGGAGATCAAAAGAATACTTAAAAAAAGACTCCGTGAGCCTTCGTTGTGAAGGATTGGTCTTCCAAACTCGACGATGTACCAGCTTACAGGATCGCATACAAAACCCATCGATGTCCCCATACGTAGTTGTTTTCGCAAACCATGTCATCTACCTCTCAATTGGAATACAAGGCAACGTTGGCCATCAAGAAGCAACTGATTTTAAGGTCGCAAGGGAAGAAAGATTGCTCCAATCGTCTCGAATCGAAGAATCGAGAGAAATGAAGCCTTAGTGATAATGCTAGAATATACAAAGACAAGACAAAGAAATGGCATGATCAGAGGAATTTTGAGAAAAGAGTTCAGAGCAGGGAACAGGTTCTGCTGTTTAATTCTAGACTGAAATTGTTTCAGGGAAATTAAAATCCAAATGGAGTGCCATAGCCATGGTGTCAAGTACTAGCACTGGAGCAAGGACACCGAGGACTCGACAATGGGGAAGAATTCAAGGTCACTGACGAGGTTAAAGAATTATCTAAATGTGGAAGAGGGAAATGAAGAACCTAACCGGTTCTTAAGGAAAAAGAAGAGTACCACAACAAGAAGTCCAAATTTAAGGACTCAAAATCGAAAATAATGGAGGCAACCCACAAGGATTTAATTTCGATTTTAAGTTTTGAAATATTTTTCTTTAGTTGCTGAAAATTAGGTTAGATTTGTTTTTATAAGGATAGAGATTTTAATTTAGAAATCAATTGTAGTTTAATTAGATTTTTTCTTGAATATTGCAGGCGTGAGCTTCCTCGTAAAGACATGAATGGCAAGGCAACTACAAAGAAAATCTAAAGAATCCTGCGTAGAGAAGTCACAACATGAGAAAAAAGGAGTAACCTTCTCCCTAACCCAATTCGTAGATATACTTGAATCGATTGTTAAATCTTTGCTCGAGATGCCCAAGAGATATCTAAAAGGGTTAGGGAACAATAAGAGAATTCTGTCTCAGACTCACAGTTATGGCTTAGGTCACACGTAGAGGCCATGTCGCGACATAAGTGATGTCGCGATAAAACATCATGTCGTGGACTGCTTAAAGGGCAATTATGAGTATCAATAAGAAGGTATATGTCGCATGACCACCGCGGAAGTCGCGATGCAGAATTTAAGTTTCAAAATGAAAGGATGTCGCAACATGATAATCAAACAATTCCTGGGATCCACCGATGTCGCGACAAACTTAGCATGTCGTGCGACATAAAAGAGTTTAATGCCAATTAACTCACTTTAAAAGCCCTAAATTCAATGATCTCAAATAAATAAGAGGCTAAATTGAAGTCGCAACATGTTTTTAATGAAGCAATAATTAGCCCACAAACATCGGGACAGAATTGAAACCGTTGGAAACTTATCATTCACTCCAAACCACAGCTATTCACCTTCTTCCTCCTTTCCGAATCTCAACCGGAAATCCCTAGCTTCAAAAACCTTGAAAAGCTTTTCTTCCTAAGCTCAACCACTGAAATTCCCACCCTTGTCCCTAACCTAGACGAGATTATGAGGGAACATGAACAACCGGAAGAAGAAACTCGTTAAGAAGAACACTTAGACGAGATTCGTCGGGAAGAACAATCAGGAGAGGTGCCACGTAAAACACCCGAAGCCCTGAACTCCCAAGAAAGAGCAGAAAAAGGAAAGGGAAAAGGTGAGAGAATAAGAAAAAGTAGAGGATTTCGTGTCAGACGAAGCGTACCCTGAAAAATATTATGCTAACAAGGGGCTTGTCACGTAGAGGAGACTAAAAACTCGTTTACTCCTTTCAAGGAGATGATGTAGCGCAGAGGGGCGGGAGTAGCCCCCGCATACCAAAAATCGGTACGCAGCTGTAAGAGAGTTTTATTCAAATTCTGTAGGAAGGAAGGATGGAGCTGGTTTTGTTAGAGGAGTCTCGGGGTTTCATATGAAGTTAAGGCCATCAACGAGGTCTATGGCATGGCAAGCAGTACGCTTACGGTTCCAAATTCAAGAAACTTTTGGAAAACCATTTTGGAAAAAGATTGCCAAGAAGCTCACTAATGGTAAGGGTGCAATAAACCAAGGAGAAGGAAGGCCAAGAACATTGAACAGTGGAAGCTCTACCCCGAGGAAGCAAAGGTATGGTTTTACTTCCTAGCTTCTGTTTTGGTTCCAACAAAACACGTGTGCACAGTGAGAGAACAAGAAGCTATGATGTTGTATGCCATCCTAAAAGGATACAAGATCAATGTAGGAGTTGTCATTGAAAATTCTATCATGAGGTATCATGAAGGGAATAAAAAGAGGTGGGCTTATTCTCACCCAGCAACAATCACTGCCGATGTTTGAAGGTCAGTGAAAGGAGTGGGAATCGAAGAATATACCCAAAGCTTCACCACCTCTTCCGACAAATTAGCAAAGGACCAAGAAACCAAGAAAAGGGGGGGAAGCCGGTAGAGAAAAGAGATGAAGCCCCAAACAAAAGACCGTAAAGGGAGACTCGGGAGGGTGTTGTCGATCAAGGAGCGAGCACTTAAAACTCACTCGACAACAATGATTTCATTTTTGCGTGACAATGAAGGGCAGGATGAAGGCAAAACAATAGATCTCCTCCATTCCCTTAGCCAATTCTCCTCCCGTGCGTAATTTAAATTCCAACATGGAGAAAGCCTAAGGGAGCACAAGAGAACGCCTCGATACTGAAGCTCTCTAAATGCCATGCAAGAATGGATGAAAAGAGAGAAGGAGTGGAACCCATGTGCAGAATTCAGAGAAGGCATTTATGAAAAGAATTGAAAAGAAGAGACCAAAGAAATGGAAGAAGAGCTAAACAGAAGGAAAAGGAGCATGAGATGGAGCTGTATAAAAGAAGAGACCAAGAGTGGGGAGAAGAGTCGGGGAATAAGAGAGGAACATATGAGAAAAATTTTAAAGCAAAGCAAGTGGGAAGAGTTTAAGAAAGAAATGAAGGAAAGAGATCACAACTGCATGCAAACTCAAATCCAAGTCATGAAGCTTTATAACAATCGCTTTGAGCGTGATTCTCAACTCCTAACATTGATAAAGAAAGAGATACAGAGCAAGAAGCCAAATTTTGGGAGCAAATCAAGGGCTTCTTCAAGCCTCTATACAAGTCTCTACGTATGATTTTGAAAACAAACTTCTGATGATGTAGACAGAAAAGCAAAAAGATACAGAGTCCTATAGGCAAAAAGAATGGCTGGAAAACTTGGATTTGATCAACAATAATCTCTCCAAATTTTAGAGGTAATGACTGAAATGGAAAATACAATAAATGGCTTGGGGATGAGACAAGATGAGCTAAACAAGAAGGTTGATCTTTCCAATGAGATCTTCATTGAAGAACAAGTTGAGAAGGAGACCAAGAAGAGAAAAGAAAGAAGGGAAATGGAAATTCCTCATTCCCAAATTTCCATTTGAATACCCTAGACCTGGATCCCCCTAATATCTTTGCTGCCTCTTCCAAAAGAAAAAGATAGACTTCTTCCCAAGCTGACTTTCTTTACCTTCCAAAACCCATACTGTGTATCCAACATTTGCAATTGAATCAGAAATAAAATGATAAACTTGAAATGAATTGTTGTGTTATTCTAGTTTGTTAAATTTTGTGTTGCTTGCGGGTCGTATAGTCGGGAAAATAAAAGTAGGAATTAGCTCCAAATAAAATCACGAGATGTAATGAGTCGAATTGAATGAAGCAAAGTGATTAGAATAAGTCAATGTGAGAATAAGGGCCAAATGAATACGCTTTGATTGAAACAAAGTGCAAAAGTGACTTAAGTCTAACTGATAAGTCCAGAATAGAGGAAGGTAATACAATAGAAGGAACAAAACATATTTTTGAGTTTGTGGTATGAATAATAAGTCAAGGAACCTGTTGAATATCAATTAATTTAACTACTCATCAACAAAAATGAGTCAAGGCAATCCTTATGGTTAGTCACAACTGTTCAATCCAAATTCTAGAATTTGTTAGATTATTGATTGAGGCGAAATCCTAGGTGATACACCGACAAGAGATTATGCAGCTATCTCTCGATAGTCTGTTTCATTCTAGCCATCCTTACTCATATGCTGATGCATATACCTTAGTTCTTAAATCGAAACAATGTTTATTTTTTCAAAAATAAACCAATGGAAACTCCCAACCCATCCTAAGAAATCAATCCTTCAAGAAAGAACCTATGATTACCCAGAATTCAAAGAGGAAGAAAGAAATGAAGTTCGGGAGTATATGTTTTCGGTGAACTCAAAAGGGAAATGAAAAGAAAAGGCAAAGAGCGTAAAATGCAATAGAAAAGAAAGCTTAGGATAAGTTCATCTTGTGGCCTAACTCTCTTGAACAATTAAGTTCTTAGGGGTGTTTCAACACCTAGTATTCCTAATGCTATCCGTATGGGGAGCTACCAACCCAAAGTTCGCTAAGAGTGTTAAAGCCTAAAAAGTTAAAACATTGCACTATCCCTGAATGGTGACAAACAAAGGAAATTTCCCCAGTTGAATTACAAGTGAGAAATAGGGGGCATACAGTTCTGAATTAAAGAAATCAAAGAGATGTCCCAAACATGAAGTTTAGGGGAGTTTATTAAAGAAAATACAAGAAAGAAAGGGCAGTATAGGAGAGAAAAGGTTCAGGGTAATCTTAACCTAAAAATTCTTCCACCTCACCCATTACCCAAGCCTAACAATATGTGCCCTGGGTAACCCGATTGATTCAAGGTCGAAATCACCTACATTAGTGGAGATCAATATGAAAAACAAACCTATGGAATTTGGAATATGGAAACAATCAAACTGTGGAAGGACTTAGGAAGTTAAGTGACTCAAGATGAATGATGAGAAAGGAAATAATCTATTATTCAACAGATCTAATGATTATGTTGTTTGTAAAATAATTTCAACGCTTTAGTTTTGTATATCATAAAAAATTAAAAACTAACCTGAATCGACTTGAAGCTTAGATGTATAGAAAACAATGCATTCCTCAGGATTTCAATCAAATTGGATCAAGTATCGCAAGACAAACAAAATGTCCTTTTGTTCGAGGACAAACAATTCTTTCTTTCTTTGCTTGAGGACAAGCAAAACTTTAAGTTTGGGGGAGTTTGATGAGCTTAAAAGTCATCTATTTTTAGTCCATTTTTATGTTTGATTTTAATGTAAAAAGGAATAATTAAGATGCAGAAATATTAAGAAACTCACCAAATTTGTTATTTGCAGTGGTGGAGTATAAAGCAGCAGAAAATGCAAGGGAAAAATGCAAAGAAATGGTGGAATAAAATGCAAGAAGTAGTCGGGCAGAATGGAAACAAATGGTTGATTCATGATGCGCTTTGGGCTTGCACAACCAGATTATGAGGTCGCACATCGTGGATAAGCTTAAGGAAAAAGCAACCGTCGCGACAGAATCACCGATGGGCAAATGAGGATTAACCAGGCTAAGGGAAATGATGTCACGACAAAGATCGCGATGTCGCGGACAGGCTGGATGTCGCGACAGAGGACCGGAAGTCGCGATAATCGAAGCAACCATTGAAGCCTCCAGAGACTAAAGTTGATGTCGCGACAAGAGATCGATGTCGCGACACTAGGAACGACCATTTCAAAGCTACAGAGCCATAAAGAGATGTCGCGACAAGAGACTGAAGTCGCGACACCGAAAGCAACAAGTGAAGCCTCCAAAGACATAAGCTGATGTCGCGACAAGAGATTGAGGTCGCGACATCATGAACGACCAGTTCAAGGCTGAATAGACTTAAGTTGATGTCGCGACGGATATCGGCGTCGCTGAGCATGGATGATGTCATGGCAAGGAATTGAGGTCGACTTGAACGTAAAACACGGGCCAACTAACTTTGAATCCACAAAGACCGGTGACGGGAATTAGGCCCAACCGGTGAAACCCTTATAAATAAGCAATTTACTTCTGATGAAAAGGCGGGAAGAAGTGCGGATAATGCACGGAACCGGTAGTCGTAAGGCTCATTTTCTTTTATTTTCCTTTAGTTTTCTTTTCTTTTCTTCAATGTTGATGGTTTTAGATTAGATTATTTTTCATCTTTCTTTATTTTTCGCTTATTTCCTAGATCCGATGTTATCGCTGAGTAGAAGTCGATCATAGACCAATTTTTCAAATTACTACCCGAATGTTTGGAAGTTCAGACAAATTTCGAATTCGACATTCCCGCCTAATTGCGCTTATTCTCATGATCAAAGGAGTGTCAGAGTGTGTAATTCAAGAATCGAGGAACCCGTACCATTGGGTGAGTGCTATTGTCGAATTATCTTTCTTGTAGTCGTTTCCAAGAGATTTTGTGAATTTCCAACTTAGAATTTACTGTTTTGGGTTTAATGTTTTTTGATCCATCACTTCTTTATACCCGTTTAAGATTTGTTTATTTTCTCTGATTTCAAGGAGGTCCTCTGAAAGGATGTAGAAGACATTCCCCGAGAGTTATGAACATTTCTTTGAAGGTATATTGTAACCTCAAGATCTATCAGCTTGTAAGTTTACTCGATAAATCCTCTTCTCACTAAATCAAGAAAGAGTTGAACGAGTTATCAATTTAAACAAGCAAAGAGTTCACCTCACATCTTGATAAGGAGGCCAATCCCGTGTTAGCCGAGATCTAATCAAGGAGGGTGATCTATTCTAATTTGAGAAAGAGTAACCCGAAGTTGTATATCCTTGCTCGACCGATAACTTGGGGAGCAAAGGTTTACAAACTGCGAAATGGGTATGAAGTATCAGAAAGAAAAATACCCGTGACATATGAAAACCCTTTTAAAAGTAGTTATCTCATTCCCGTCTTCAAAGAATCAAAAATTAGATAATGAAATGTGGAGTGTGGAGATCCAAATTGTACTATTAAACGCCTTGACATTTTAAAACCCGAAATGATCAAGAAATTTATCGTTGTTAACTACAGAATTGATACTTCACTATAGCAAAGATTTTGATGGGTACTGAAGATAACTATTCAAAGGGCTATTTATTTTCTTAACTATTCATTATTCTTTATTCTTTATATTCCAGTTTATTTGATTGTTCATTTATTTTCTTTGTATTAGTATATTTTCCAGCTTCTTAGGATGGATCCCAATATCATTTTGTGATCCAAATAGTATGGAACTTTGAGTAGTCGTAGTAGTTGATTTAAAATTTCGAGATCTCTCGTGATCGATATTCGATCTTAAATCCATTTTATTACTTGTCAATTGCACTTAATATCGACCAAAACAAAATTTGAAAATGATTTACTCTAGGAGACTTGGTTATATAGTATAATGTCAACAAGTTTTATGGCACCATTGATTATTTAATATCCTCGTAATTTTGCTACAAACTGTGTATATGTTACCTGTCTCACTCAACAAGCTTTCATGACATGGCGTCGCTAAGCTGATTAGTTAATAGTCCTTTGGCACTGGTGTGATATATTAGTACATGTGTTTTGGTTCGATCAACAAGTTTTATGGCGCCGTTGCCGGGGATTAGTTAATAGTCCTTTGGCACTGGTGTGATATATTAGTACATGTGTTTTGGTTCGATCAACAAGTTTTATGGCGCCGTTACCGGGGATTATTTGATTATTCGATCATCATTCCCTTAGCTTCCGGGTTAATCCCCTCACCGCGCATTCAGGATTCCGTCGCGACCGCTTGCTTTTTCCTTCACTTATCCCAAGTCGCTAATTTATTAATTCGACTGCAAGCCCAAACTCCATCAATGAATCAACCATTTGCTTCCATTCCCGCCAAATACTTCTTGCATTTTTTATTCCACCATTTGTCGTATTTTTCCACCGCATTTTCTCTTTCTTTATACTCCCGCAAATAACAAATTTGGTGAGTTTCTTAATATTTCGCATCTTAATTATTCCTTTTACATTAAAATCAAACAAACGGATTCAAAAATGTATGACTTTTTAAGCTCATCAGATGTAAATAAAATCACTTAATTGAACAAAACTCACTAAAACTAATCTTAAAAATCTACCAAATAAACAACTACGTAATTCTAAAAGGTATGAAGAGAGTCACTAGGGATGGGGATAATTATTCACAAAACAGTTTGCATTTCCTTAAAAGCGCAACAATTATGAGTTGAATGCTATATTTGTCCAAGAGCAATGTAGTATAGCTTGAATTTCTCCTGGAACTATACATTTCACTATCTAACACACCCTATTCCTTTTCAGGACAAATGGGTAGATTTCAAGATGTTCCCGAGAAGAAAGGCGAAAGCTCGCCGTTGAAATGGTAAAGTATCGACCTCGGTGAAGAAGAATTTTGCTCTCTAGTAAGAGTCTAATGCAAGATTCAGGCGAAGCTCAACAATCCCTGAGGTTGGCATACGAAATACGTTATATGCTCTGTTTATTGAATAAAGTCTTTCCTATAAGAAAGAGGGGGCATTCCGTATTAATTAGATAGAATGAGGGAGTTGGGGCGGTGGCATAACCAGGATCCGGTTGAGTTCTTTTGTAGTACCTCCAACCAACTGGCTCGAATCGTTTTCCCTTTTTTTTTTTGTTGTTGTTGCGAAGCGAATGTAGTCTCAAAATGAAAGTGTGTATGCCAAGCCTTCTATTCTCCTCCTTTATCCTGTGCCCCGCTGCCTAACAGTCCTACATTTCAATCCTTCGCTTATATAGCTACTAGAAATGGCACTCTTAAGACGGATTATTTTTCTTTTCAATACTTACAACCATTTCAGATCAAGAATTCTTTCTACCCATAGACAGGACTATGCAAGCCTTCTCCAATGTAATTGGTATCTCGTCCTTCAAATATAATAGAATTTTCTATATCCTTGATTAGATCTTTGCTAACATGGGATCAAGATCCTTCTATCCATTTGAGGTGAGACCTCTAAACATTAAACTGATACATCATCTAATTAATCCTCACACCATGAGTAAATTAGTGATCTATCAAAGTAATCTTTAGAGTTCATTAGTTCCATAATATTAGTCTAACATACCCCCAAGTTACTGCTCTTTACTCTTAAGAATCTCCATCTCTGTGTCACTCAGAGGGCCTCCTGAAAATCAGAGTAAAGATACAGCTCTTTTCTGGGTATAAGCTACTAATATTTTGAACAGTTAATTATATGAATAATACCGATTATATAAATTCAGTTTTTAAACCCACAAAATAACTGAAAAACTACAAATCTGAATGTTCCAACAATTAATCCCCCACCCCTGCAGGTGTTTAATGAGTTCCATTATCGATTCCAATCATCACCAATCAAACAAAAAAAGTAAGAAAATGAAGAAAGAAATCAAGACAAGAAGAGAAAATCCATATTTAAGCTCAATCTTCGCTCAACAAATAAATTGAATATCCGAGTACAAGACCAAATCTCTTCAATAAAAATAAAAAAATGCTCTAAAACTTCCTCTAGATATTAAAGTATCAATCACATAAAAAATAAAAATACAGGCGGTTGAGAAAACCCCATGAGAGAGGTTCTCAATCTTCCGTTGCCATATTTACCTAGCAGTATATATATATGGTCTTAGGGTGAAATGAAGCAAAGCAAACCAAATCTCAGATTTTCGGCTTTTTTGATTTTTTTTAGACTCTTGTGCAACACTAGTTTTTACATCGCGACATAGTTTCCTATAAGCGACATAGTTTTGTTACCAGCGGCTGTGTCGTGACATAGAAAAATAAAACTGTGTCACGACATAGTTTTCTATGTCACGACATGATTTCCTGTTTGTGGGGCGAAAACTTTGTCGAGCTGTCGAGACCATAACTTCTTAGTTTCTTTCAGATTTGAACGTGTAGGTGTATGCATTGGAAAGCTCTTTGAATGTAGAATGTAACCATGGGTAGAGTTGAACCATTTGATGCTCTAGATGATACAAAAAAATTGATATTCTCAATGACACACTGTGAGACATCCAATTAACTCTCTTTTTGGAAACATTTTGCATCTTTTCTTACTAAATACTTGCCTTCCATCAAAAATCACGAAACCAAATTTAAAAATGGTATAGTTTTTGCTGAATATATGGATATAAAATACTCAAACAAGCGTCAAGATGAACTCAAAACATAAATGGTTTTCTTATCTTATCGGAGACTTCGCCAAAACCTTTGCGCTTTACGATCTTTCAGAAGGATCCATATATGTAACAAAAAGATAATGGAGCTTTCATGACACATTAATTTCATTCTCCATTTCAAACCGTGCCATAGTTTGGGCGTTGTCCCATTTCCAAACTACAACACAATCAACACCGAAGCGGTGTTAATTTTACAACTATCACGAACCAAATGCAGCCTCAGTAGGAATGAGGCGTCTAAGTCACAGAGTCCACCACCCATTCTACGCGAGAGTGGTGGACCAAAACAACCATGCACACACACCCATTTCATATGATAATCTGGTGCACTCAGGCACGCCAGTCTATGCAATTTCATGCTTATATGCACCGCATATATATATATATATATATATATATGATGCTATATGGACAATTACATTCATCAAATTACACCCATTGCATCATTGGACAATTATAATAATCAACCCTTGTTTCAAACAAATCACACAAATCTTTATACATATTCCTTTTATACATACTCTCCACATGTGTACATTCAGGTTTACATATTGACTCAGTCAATTTTCTGACATATCACTCAGGCTGACCATGTTAGCTTAGTCCTCAGACCAGATTCGCCATGCTTTTTCAAGAATACCCACAAACATTCACATAGCTCCAGGGAACCTGTGACCATGGAATAGTTTACGAACTCCGTTCAGAAAACTAGTCCCCCTAACGATCCCAAAATCCAGGACCAATCCATTAAACAACTATTGTGGATCTAACAGGATACCAACTTTAGGTTATAGAGTCCAATTTGGGTGATTCAAAGCCTAACATCGAGTTCTACGAATGAGCTACAATTTCCTTGAGTTCTACTCTAAATTCTCCCTTTGCTAATCAAATCAGCTCAGTGGACATCATATAGGGTCAAAATAGGGCACTATTCCCGCGTAACCCACATTATTTTGCCAAACCGCCACAGGCGACAAAACTCAACCAAACATTTTACTAGAATGGAAAATAAACCGAAATTAGGAAGAGTCCCTGCCTCTTGGACGACGAAGCTTTTGGAAGTCAGGACCCGAGGCCTGATCCTCAGACTCTTCGCTTCAGATCTTAGCGTCCTTTGTTTCCGGTACCCGTGTAGGTCGTCAGCATGAATGGACTTTAATTCTTGGCGGCGACTGGCCAAGAGCAACCAAACTGAGCGTGAGAGAAAGTTGGAGCTTCTCTCTCTACTCTTTCTTTTCCTCTCTCACTCTCTCTCTACATGGTCTTCTTTTTTTCCCAGTAGAAAATGCAACCACTCCCCCCTCAGAGTTTAGTTTTCTACTTTGACTTAGAATGTAAAGACTTGGCCCACATAGTACCATGTGTTTACCTTAGTTAGTCAGTTTGTAATCGAACAATTCTTTTCATCTCTGTTCAAATTCAATTTATTTTAAATGAACTTAGCAGGTTATTTTCTAACTCTAAGATTCTACCGTAAATCCTAGATCCACAGAGGTCACTTGACACGGGTACCGAAAATCGTGAAAAAAATTCGATTGTCTCGGAATTCGACAAAAATTTTTGGGTAACTAGATTGCGCGAGATAAATCCAATAGTGAAGTTCCATTTTATCCATGTAGGATCTAAGAAAAAATTTTGACTTCCATGAACCATTTGGCAATTTCTTGTTTTTGCCATTTTAGAAAAATTAAATTTTCGGGTTTCTGAGGTCCAATGGTTGTCTGCGGTAGGCTGGCTTATAGATGTCGGTGTTGGGAACCACTGCGGTTGGACCCATCCTCAGTGACCTTTAAGCCTCATTTGAGCGTAGACCTTCCAAAGCCGAAGGCAATAGGAGGCCTGCTCAAGAGTCCACACACTCACGCCAGACTCTTTCCTCAAATTCTTTATCCGACTCCACCGCTCGAAGCTTTCCGCCGCCATTTCAAAGTCGTGGGTAGTCTCCGAGCTCTGCAACAACTTGCGGATCCGCATGACAAATCCAACAGCGAGACTAGACATATCGTCCTCCATCTCCTCAGCCGGATCACTAGCGATGGGATCCACCCACTCCACTTTAAGACTTGAATCCACGGCGGCCTTGATCTTTCCTTCTTCTTCTTATTTGCTTGGGGCGGGGCTTCGAGGATCATATCACGACCCAGGTGATTGTTTTGACGAGACAAAACTTCTGGGGCTGGCGATCTCGGCAGGAGCTCTTGAGCGAACCCCGCTTGTGAAGAGTTACCCAAGATCGACTTCAGAAGGTCGGCAAGAACAAAATGTTCACCCTTGACGAGCTCTTCTAGCAACGGACGGGGGAGGACAAGGACAATGTAAGGAAAGGGATTGGTGCCCAACTCCTGCAAGTTTTTGGCAGACAAAAGAAGCTTGTGATTGTTCTCCTGCTCAGTGATCTCGAGCAGCCGTCTGATGCGATCTAGCCTAGCCTTTTCCACCCAGCTAACCAACCGGCCTCACCTGCGCTTACCTGAAAAAAAAATCCAAAGAGATGGGGCATATCAAAATATGGACGGAAGACCTAGAAAAGAACAAGCTCCATCAAGCTGAGACAAACTTGGGAATGAGAGGGACTGATTCAGGTCAAATGGGAGCCCAAGAGAGCCTGACGTCTCATACCACGGACCTTTCACTACGCGCCCATTTTGTGAGTCTTAGGGAGTCAGGTTACAAGTACGGCCGGGGGTTGTGGACCGATATGGAAGACTGATCGGCCCCCAACCTAAGCTTCAAAGTGTCGTAAACAAATCTCTACCAGCGAAATATCCAGTGGTAGAGGGTTTTAACCTACCATGACCCATCGGAATCCAGGCGTTCGGATGTATGAGTGCGAGTACCTTAGTGAAGTGCGAAAATGCTTCTGCTTGATAGGATGGAAGCCCAGTCCAGCTGAAAATTGCTCGGGTGAAGTAAACGGTATTATCTGCTTCTCCTACAGTTGGGACAACTGCGCCGTCTGACAACTCTACACTAATGCCAGTACGGACCTGACTAAAAGATCTCAATTCCTCTACAGACATAGCAACAATCAGGCTGCTTGCAGTAGGCATTTCCCAGGGGGTTGCCCTCTTATGCTTAGCTTGACTGGTAGAAATCTCTTCCTGACCTCCCACCATTCTACAGGCAAACAAAATGCAAAAGGGGATCAGTTTGAGGATCTTTAAGCGGTGAAGGCTACAAGACCCTTGAAAGATAAAAGAAATCCCCTTTTGGAGGTTTGACAACCCACCAGTAACGAAACCTAAGAACCCTGGACTAGGAAGCTTTGCGAGACCTAATGGGATGATCCAAAACCTGGGAGTATCCTAGAAACCGCCTACAGCTTCGTCACCAGAACCCTACCGGTGAACGATGGACGCACCCTCAAAAGCAGCAAAAACTTTCTAACTAAAAAATACTCCACAAACGGAGACCCAAAAAACACAGCAAGGGCAATACAAATGAAGTTTGAAAAAACTCACCGGAAAATTGAAAGTAGTGAGGGACCTTCGATGATTCCCTTGAAAGTTGCGAAGCCACCGGAGAAAGCGAAATTGCAATAGCAAAATGCTTTGTGAAATAGTAAAAGAGGTAGCGCTTGGAGCCCAACCCCTATATATAGGGGTGAAACATCAACGAGCGCATTAAATGTGTCGTCAGAACATCATGCGCCGTAGACATATTGAGAAACGTGCTCTTCTAACGCACTTTGTATCCAAAAACACTTCACCTTCCAGCGCGTTCGATGTACGCATTGCTTTTCCTAGTCTTTTCAACTTTCCGCACCCAAGGTTTTAAACACAGTACTTTCCCCAACTAAAAAAGCACAAAATTCCAGCTAGGGAAAAGGGGGGCATTGTGAGCACCAATGTCTTTAGACCCACTACTCAATGGGCCTAGGGGCAATTCGGCCCATGTTGCAAAACGGCCCAAGCCCACTTACCATATTAAAACCAGGGAGCGCCACCCAGACGGGAGAATCCTAAAGAAAGCCAAGATGTCTTTCCATAGACTAGCTTCAAGCAACCCGTCTAGAATTATAAGTCCCTTAGCCGGCCATCCTACCGCATATGGGACGTTTGTTATGGATAAGTATACGAAGGCAGAAAATACGCAAAAGATATTTATCAACGGATTTCCCAGTTTCCAAATCCCTTATTTCCCGAAAATATTAATCCTTAATAAGGAAGAAGAGATTTTATCCCTAAGATTAAGAGATTTTCTTTCTTAAAATAAAGGAGAGATTACCGAACCACTTTCTGTAAATCAGGAAGATCCCCCACGAGGGAGAGGTAAATAATTCCAATTGTGTGAACTTTCTTCTTCTTTTGCTCCATCTTTTGCTAACTTAATCATCGGAGAGGCGAACGACCCACTGCCGCCGGATCGCCCTTTTTGCAGTTTCACATTGCGCTACTGATGCCCAGAGGTTCAGACGATCAAGGTAACAACAACCTACAATGAGAATTATTAGTTTTCGGTGAAAAAAAAATGTGGATAGTGCTCAATTCCTAACTTGATTCATGGGAACATGAGAGAAAGGTGCTAACAAGAAGGATAAGAGACTTAACTTATGATAATATTGTAAGTGAATTAAATCAAGAACTGGAGCGCTAGATACAAAGCAGTATTAGACGATCTAGCAGGTCAATGAATGCATTTCTCTGAATGAATAGAATGTTTAGGACATTGACATGGAGAGAATTTGCTGAGAGAGAATATCCAATCCACCCAAATGATGAATGAATTGGAAAAAGACATTAGGACATATGTAACATACTTGTTGATAATCTCTTGTTTGTTGTTGAAATATGTATAGAATATTTATATGATATAACACAAATATTCTTTTCACATGCAATGAAATAAACATTTTTTATTTTAATTTTTTAAAAGTGCAAATATGCTATTATTTTGTGGGAATATTAGGTTGATGGTTTAGTAAATCTCACAAAATAAGTCGATTGGCACATGTTCAAATTGAGCAGTAATAACAGAACCTTGTTAACAGGAATTGATTGGATTGTATAACAATACTTTTGTTTCTAATACTTGTGTTAAGTTATTATTGATCGGTTTAGGAGATTGCGACATGAAACAATATTAGAGATTGTGAATTGTGCTGATTGTGATTTTTTTTAAATTAGTTTAACAATTGAAATGATTGTTACAAAAAACATTATCACTGACTTAAACTATGGACACAAACTGAATGATAAGAATTATGATGTATGACATCATAATATTTCAGTATCTCCTAGAAGAATAAGACATCTTTGAAACATAATAGATGGTGAGCACGAGCATGGAAACTTGCTCGGCATAATTAGGATATAAAGTATATCAAACTACATAAGCGCAAGGATAGGAGTTGCTGCATGCGTGCGCGACATCGGAAATGACTTGATGTTGCACACGAGGAAGCATTGCTCAGCCCTAATAGTTTGGGATGATGTCAATATTCAATATGGATGATGTCAATAGTTTGGGATGACACTTAAGTCTGATGCTTATAAGAAGCAATCTAACCACACAATGAGGTAGCACCTAACTATCATATCTAACCTGATAAATTGAAATTTGGGGTCGCAGCCATGAGTTAAGCGTAAAACAGTAGGTCGAGTTGTGATTCGCTATCTTCCAAGTGCTTGGGAACTTTTTGTATAACCTTATACAGTGACATCAAGATTGCAGTGAGTATTTGCATTTATCGAGCTTGAGGAGGATGTATACAAACTATAAACATATGAAACATGATCGAATCCCGAAAATTAGACCTCGGTACCGAGGCGAAAGAAATGGAAGGGTAAGGTAATAAAACAGAGGAACGGAGGTGATAAACCCAACTTCGGTGGAAACAAACGTAACTGTGGAAGACGCGTAGGCAATAAAAACAAGAACATGAAATGCTTCAATTGTGGGAAGCCTTGTCACTTTGCTTGTGATTTCATTGAGTTAAATGTATTATATGATCAAACTCGCTAATCTAATGCATATGTTAGTAGTTTCTTGATGTTAGTTGAGACTGTTTCTTATTGGACATGGAGCTCGGTAACAGCAGGCCACATAGCAAGGATAGCCTTCATGGATTTTCGATTAAATTCGAAAGGAAATGGAGCCGTCTACATAGAATGTATCTGTGTGGACATGCTTGGAATTGGCACCTACAAATTGATGATCTTGCAGGAGGGGCCGCCTCATCTCCATGATGTACTTTATGCCACTTTGGAAGTTCGATTACAATATTGTTCCCTTTGTTGTTCTATTCTGACTTGGATTTAAATTGTCACCTGCCCGCACAGGCGAAGGAGGGGCGCGACCCGCAGAGGACCCAGGACTCCTTTAACCTACCGGGACATTGGTGGGCCCATTTCATATATAAATCCATAAGGAAATAAAACTTCTAGTTCCACCACCGTAGTGGTGCTTAAACTATCCTATACATATTCCTGAGACTCATTTACTTGTACATAAACAAATTCCACTATTACAAAAACCTTTACATTTACATTCCAAAACAAAAATCAAACCATCTGGTGGGCTCCTGCGCTGTGGTGGCTATTGTATACGGAATGCCTCGGATGTCCCTCTTCGAGTACCTACGGATGAAACACGTACTAAACATAGCTTAGTAGGAAGCAGATAAACGAGATATGACCCATTAAGAGTGGTACCACAATTCTGAATATAATATAAATGCATATGTGAGTTTACTATGATTCTATAAAAGAGTTTCATATAACTTCGTTACTTATGTGAAGTTTCATATCTCACAGAGTAGGAGTCAGACAGATATCTTATCTGAAGATATCGTAGGTACAATACAGGAATAAACGATTGATTTACTTATGCTTTCTTATTACTCATTATTCATATTCTTATCATATAAAATGTTTGTGATATGAGCGAACTAAGTGCGCAATTTTCATATCATATTGTTCATGTATACAACATATAGTGTTGCCTACATGAGCCAGGTAACAATGGATTGGAGACACGGCCTGATAGGTACGAAGTCTGTCTGATCTTGAGCAGGGCGTGCTGCTGTGTAATGAAGTGTCATAGCCCAGAGGTGTCTGGAAGGCGAGTCAGGAGACATGCACCTTGCGTAACGGAAGTGTCGTAACACTGGCGGGGTGCCGAAGCACTAATCGGAGGCTGGTGTGCCTTGCACGTGCGCGGACGTGTGGCCTTGCGGGAGTCTTGAAGCCTTTGAACGAGTGCCTCTTCATTCACTATTCGGTCTTAAGCAAGCATACAATTATATGTGTTACTGAGTTTGTTATATCATTCTTAATCCCATCATCAAATAAGGGGCAGAAACGATAATACGCCCAGCGACTTGCTATCATATCTGACCCTTTCGTTCGAATGGCCGAGGAAGAACATAACAAACAAGGTTGCGAGGATGATCTTCAGGATGTAAAGCAACTGAGTCGCGTTTTCGACTTTAATAGCAGTACTCAACTTTTGACGCGGTACTCAACTTTCAATACTGGTACTAAACTTTTAGTATTGGTACTCAACTTTAGATCTTGGTACTCACTTCCGGTACGATTACTCGACTTTCGATCTGCGGTACTCGACTTTCGGTCGCGGTACTTTCGGCGTCCTCTAAACCTTAAACCACTTTGAATGCAGGTTACTCAACTTTGATATCGATTTACTCAATATCCTCCTGGGACCAAAAAACAGCTTTAGTCACAGGTGCTCAATTTTCTTGATGTCAGGTACTCAATATCCTCTGGACCAAAAATAGCTTTGAGTACAGGGTACTCAATTACCGTGCCTATACTCACTGCGGCTTTTTGCGAAATGGCAGGTTTGCTTTTTTTCACCCGAAATTTCCAACCAAAACCCAAAACCAACCACAAAAGTGAACTAAAACCAACAAAAATCACTTTTATACAGAGATAGGGTTCTTCTAACCCAAATATAGGCAAAGAGAGACTTAGGAGGGTTTCCTAACCAACAAATCCATACACAAACCTAAACAAGTTTCCATACCAAAGTTCCATACTAACAAATATTAGAGTTCCAAACCTTGATTTCTTCTCTTTGCTTGAACCAAAACAATGGATTGCACAAAAGCCAATTGATCTCCTCTTCTCCTCTCTGTAACCTAGCTATGCAAAGCCGAGGAATAGAAATTTTCCTCATTCTAGAAGACCATGTTTGGTCTTATCCTCATTTGAGTCAAATGTCCATTTTTGCTATTTGGCCATTCCTTTTCATTCTATTTGCAATTCTAACTTATCACAATTCCTACTTTAATATATACTCTTCTTGTTTTATGATCTTTGAGTCCTTAATCTAAAAATTTACCATTTTACCCTTGACTGTTGTATTAATTCCGGTTTTTATCATCTTAACTTTTTTCCCACTTTACACTTAATTTCCGAAAAATTAAAATTTGACTTACATTATACCCTAAACATGTAATAAACTTTTAAGGTCTAATTCGGGGTGTTACAATTCTCCCTCTCTTAAAAGAATTTCGTCCTTGAAATTCATACATGAATCAAACAGTTGCGGGTATTGTGTCCTCATACATTAACTTCTTTTTTTTTCACTTCTTGAATATTAATTTTCACATAATCTATTGTACAGTAACCCTCATGTTCTTCTATACCATAGTCGGTTTTGTCTGTTCCTGACTAGTGTTTGCTATTTGTAACTTGACATCATTTTCCTGAGCATTTATTATCATATGTTTCAAATCAGGCATAACTCTCAATTAAGCTAACAAAGCTCCATCAGATGTAAATCTCCATGCACCTTCTTTTAGGGACAAACCAGAAATCATTTTTCTACTTAAAGCATCTGCCACCACATTAGCTTTTCCATGGTGTAAACAATTCTAACCACCGACGTTGCCTCAAGCTAAGCTCTTTCCGAGTTAACAAATACTTAAGACTCTTATGATCTGTAAATATGCTACATTTTTCACCATATAAGTAGTGTCGCCATATCTTCAAAGCGAACACTACCACTACCAACTCCAGATCATTGTGGGATAATTTTACTCATGCGGTTTCATCTGTCTAGAGGCATATGCCACTACTTTTCCATCTTGCATCAATACACATCCCGAGCCTATCTTTGAGGCATCACTATACAAAGCATATTCTTTACCCAAAGTAGGCTGAGTCAACACTAGTGTTTCAACCAGTATTTTCTTTAACTGATCAAAACTTAACTGACATTTGTCATCCCAAACAAACTTTACCCCTTTCCGGAGTAACTTAGTAAGTGAGGATACTATGACGGAGAATCCTTTTACGAATCGTTGATAGTACCCTGCTAAACCCAAGAAACTTCTCACCTCTATTACATTTCGAGGTGGCTTCCAACTTATAATTGCTTCAATTTTTGTAGGGTCTACTCTAATACCTCTACTTAGACACAATATAGCTAGGAATGACACTTCCTTAAGCGAAAAAATCACATTTATAGCAGAAGAAACAACCTTTTCTCTCACGAGGATGCAGCAACACTATCTTCAAATGTTGTTCATGCTCTTGTGCATCCTTAGAATACACCTGGATATCATCTATGAATACTACGACAACCTGGTCCAAATAAGGGTAGAATACCCTATTCATCAAGTCCATGAATGCAGGTGGTGCATTAGTCAACCGAAATGGTATTACTAAAAACTCATAATGACCATATCGCGTTCTAAAGGCTGTTTTAAGGACATCAACATCTTTCACTCGAAGTTGATAATATCCCGATCGCAAGTCTATCTTAGAAAAGACACTTGCCCTATTCAACTGATCGAAAAGATCTTCTATTCTCGGAAACAGATACTTATTCTTTATTGTTACCTTATTTGTTGCATTAATCAATGCACATCGGAGGAAGTGCCATCTTTCTTTTAATGACAAAGCTGGCACACCCAGGTGAAACGCTAGGTCGGATGACCCATGTTCAGGACTCTTGTAGTTGAGTCTTCAACTCTTTTAGGTCGGTTGGAGCCATACGGTGGGTGCCACACAGAAATATGAGTCGTCCTTGTACAACTTGATAGACGGATCTCTTCTCTTTGGTGTAAACCGTGAATTCTGGAAACATCGAAATTCTTTATCATGTAGAACTCATGCACCTGAATTTACCTGTCCCCTCTTGGAGTCAAGTACCATAGCTAAAAATGCTTCACAACCCTTTCTAAGAAAACGTCGGGCTTGCATAGAAAAGATTACATTTGACACTGAATCAGATCGAACACCATGTACAATTACTTTTGACATGTCAGAACATTTAAGCAGTACCGTTTTCTTATCATAATCAACTATAGCCCGATGTTTGGATAACCAATCCATTCCTAAAATCAAATCAAATTCATGGAAGGGTAAAGCAATTAGGTCAATCGGAAACTCTCTATTATAGACCATTAGAGGACAGTTCTTATACACTCGGTCGACTCTAACATTATGCCCCAGGGGACTGGTAACAAGCATGTCATATGCTAAAGGCTCCATTGATGGCAATTTATCACAATAACCTTTGGTGCATCCTGATCTTCACGAGCTCGCATAACATAAGCTCGGGTTGGGGTCGCAGTAGTATTAAGGCTATTTACAGTCTCTGAAGCAATACCTCTTCCTTATTGTCCTGAACTACCTCGCCCTCTACCTCTAACATGAGTCAATAGAGGTACATTTGATCCCTCCTTGTTTGCTGCTGAGAGGTTCTGAAATCCCGATCCTTCAATAGACCGATTGCTGCTCAGGATGGTATGTGCTTCCACATTGAAACAACCACTGGTGCAGATGCGCAAATACATTGTGTTTATGGCAATGTAGGCATTTGTGTCTTTCCTCTTGTCCAATTGAAGTTCCTCTACCAGAACCCTGTGTCATAGTAGGACCTTGTCTCCTACCTCTTGTAGCAGAACCCTATACTGATTCAATTTGAGATTCTCTAGCTCTTTTACAGGAGGAGGAGCTACCTCTTGATAACTTTCTTTCTGATTTTCTTTCCTAACTTTTCGTTTCCAATTTCTCTATTTTCATAGCCGCCTGCACTAGCTGATAAAATTTCATAGCAACAATGTCAGGCGTGAGGTACCTCTTTATGATTCCTTTAGGCATCCTCAAGCTGTACATCGGAGAAGTTTAGGTAGACTAGTTACATTGCGTACTTACTAAGCGGCTAAACTCTTTTCATATCCCGCCCTTTGTCGATTCCCATGTTTCATATTCAAATTGCTTTCACATAGTCCTTATAGTCATCGGTGACATACTTTATCTGAAATTCATTTAAAGAAGTCCATAGAATTGTTAAGAGTAATAGATTTCTTAGACCCAGCTTCTGATCATAAAATTGCACCGTGCGGACCAACACATTTAGCCATTTGTTCAAGTGGACATTTGACTTCGTTCAGAGCTCTTTGTAATTTCTCAAGCCAAAACTCGGCTTTATCATACTCTTCTAAACTTATACATAGATTCTTCTACTCAGCATGCTTTCTTGGAATCGTGTCGAATTTCGAGGTAGGTGAGTCGATCTAAGACCCTTGCCATATCTTGAAATTTTTGTATTTCGTAGCTTTAGATTGACATGTTCACTTCTATTTGGTCGGGCAGCACTAGGGACAGATGGATCAAGATCCATAGGATTGATGCTTTTAGTTGTTCCTTCCACAACTTCTTGGGCTTAATCCATTTCAAACAATAGACAAAACAAGGACATCCGCATTAGGCCAACACAATACTATGTAAGTACCTTTTAAACCTAATAAGTTTTCTAGGCAAAAAGCCTAGGCTCTGATACCCATAAATTTGTCCACGCCCACACCTGCAGGAGAAGAGAGGGGCGTGACCTGAACTAGGACTCTTTTAACTTTTGTTTTGGTTTAGTGGGCCGTTTCATATATAAATCCATAAGAAATAAAACTCTAATACTACCCACCATAGTAATTTTAAGTATCTGTGCATATTCACGAGTCTCATTTACTTATCACGCAAACAAGTTCACACACTATTCTGAAAGCCTTTACATTTACATTTCAAAACCAAAATCAAAACCTACATCGGTTGGACTCCTAGCATTTGTGTTGGCCACTGTCATTATCACAGAATCTCGAATGTCATACCGATTACCTACATGGATGGAAACACGTGCTAAACATAGCTTAGTGAGAAAGGAATATTAGTAGATATGGCCATTAGAGTGGTGTGATTCTGGATACATATAACATAGTATATGTCAAAGTTTATGTATAACGAGGAATTCTATAAGTTTCATATCTTAAATTCTTATGATGGGTTTCCTTATCTCCACGTAGGAGTTCAACGAGATCTTTATACGAGGAGAGGTCCATAAGGTCTGTCTGAGGAATAGAGCAGAACTTATTACTTATGCTGCTTCTTATTAGATTATTCATATTCTTATCATATGTATTTTACTGTATAGACCATAAAGCATAGCGAGTACTTTTAATTTCATGTATCCTTAGCCATTATGTATACAACATATAAGTATTTACTGCATGGGCCGGTAGCGTGAATGAGAGGAACCTGACCTGATAGGTGCAGAAGTGAATCGATCTTGAGCAGAGCGTGTTTGCCGCATTAATAGAAGTGTCGTGGCAGGGTGCGAAGCAACGTCGGCGTGCACTGCCCACTTAACAAAAGTGTCGTAGCACTAGCAGGAGTGTCGGAGCACTAAATAGAGGTGCTATTCATTCCTTTATTCGATTAGCGAGACATACAATTATATAATAATATTCTGCAGGTTGTTATATCATTCTTAATCCCATTATCAAATAAAGGGCAAGAAACAATGTCTGCCCAACGACTTGTATACATGTACTAACCCTTTCATTTGGAAATGACGGAAGAACATAACAAAAATAGGGTTGTAGGACCGGTACTCAGACCTTAAACAACTTTGAGTACTAGTACTCAACTTTTCGATCTCGGTACTCGGCATCCTCACGGACCTTAAACAACTTTGATCTGGGGCACTCACTTTGATATCGGTACTCACTGTGTGATTTGCATAAATGGCGGGTTGCCTCTTTTCACGAAATTTCCAACCCTGACCACAAGGCGAACAAACTGACAAAATCCTTTTATACAGAGATAGGGTTCTTCTAACCCAAACATAGGTAAAGAGAGAGTTAGAAGGGTTTCCTAACCAACAAATCCATACACAAACCTAAACAAGTTTCCATAACAAAGTTCCATACTAACAAATATTAGAGTTCCAAACCTTGATTTCTTCTCTTTGCTTGAACCAAAACAATGGATTGCACAAAAGCCAATTGATCTCCTCTTCTCCTCCACCTTAACCCTAGCTTCCTTAAGCCAAAAATGAGGAATTTTCCTCATTCTAGAAGACCATGTTTGGTCTTATCCTCATTTGAGTCAAATGTCCATTTGCTATTTGGTCATTCCTTTTCATTATTTACGATTAACATCTACAATTCTACTTTAACATACTGCTCTTCTTGTTTTATGATCTTTGAGTCAACAATCTGAAAAATTACCATTTTACATGACTCTTGTATTAATTCGGTTTTATGATGTAACCTTTTTCCACTTTACACTTAATTCAAGAAATACAAATTTTACTTATATTATACCCTAAACATGTAATAAACTACTAGGGTCTAATTCGGGGTGTTACAAAAATTGTATTTGAAAAAAAATTGTGTGAATGTATTGGTGGACAACATTTGTTACAGGTCTGGCTTTATGCTAGATGGATTTATTGTATTAGATACTATTCCAATCAATACAATTACATCTACTTTTGTTATTGGTAGTTCCGGTAATGATTCATTAGTTCATGATGATAAACGACACTAGATTAGGACACATTGGGCAAGATCGGCTAAAGATATTAACTAAGACTGGTCTTTTAGGGTCTATTGAGAAAGTAGATTTGCCCGTTGTGAGCATTGCTTGACAGGAAAAACAAGTAGATTTCCATTTGCTTGATGCTAGAGCCACTTTTCCTTTCACATTCAAATTCATTCGAGCATCTTTGGCTTGATAGATTTAAGAGCCTGGAAACATGATGCTCACTATTTCATCACTTTTATAGATGATTTCACCAAATACAATCACGTTTATTTGATCTCCCATAAATCTGAAGCATTGGAAGACTTCAAAATATATAGTAGATTGGTTGATAATTAATTAAATGTGAATATTAAAGCACTACGAACAGATCGAGGATGTAAATATCTATATGATTTATTTAAAAACTATTGTGATGATAAGGGTATAGCTAGACAACTAACTATTCTTTCTGCTCCACAACAAAATAGATTGTGGTAAAGGAAATAATAAAAATAGAACCACACATTGGACATGGATTAGGTCATTACCCTGACTAATTTACCATTTTTAGGAAAAATAACAAATTTATGTCACAAGATGTCATTTTCTTAGAAGAGGACTTTCCTAAAAGAGGTGAAATAAATGGGGATTTCCGACTATATGAAATGGAAGATCTCGAGGCAAGTGGGAGCGCAAGACAGATTGATTCATCTCCCTTAGAGCAAGATGGTATGGGACATGCACCTCCTGAAGTCAATGGGAGTGAAAAGTTGTCAGATTTTGATCATAAGGAACAATATCATGAACAATCTCAACCTCGACGTTGTAAAACCCGGGAAAAATCCAATTTTTTCTAAAAATGGTAAAAGCGATAATTTCGGTTGGAAATCGAAAATTTTCTAGATCTCGGATGACGAAACGGACTTCACCTTTGAATTCGTCTCGTGAAATCTAGTTACCCTGTTAAATTTCGTCGTATTCCGAGACAATCAGAATTTCACGTTTTTTGAGGCATCGGGTGACACATGGCATGACCATGTGATGCCACATGGCACACTAGGGAAGTGACACATGGCATGAGCCATGTGGTGCACTTGGAATACATGAAAACCACATTGGGCCATAGTGTTTTTATGATGTAATAATATGGAAAAAGAAAATAAAGAAGACAAGGAAAAACATGGAGATGACATGTGGCAATGAGAGAAAGTGGGGAGGAAGCTTCCCACTTGACGGTGTCGTCATAGTAATCGAGAAAATGAAGATAAGATCGAAAGAAAAAAAAAAAAAAAGGGAAAATGGAAATCCGCGAAGAAAGAGAGGAAGAGAAGAAGAAGAGAGACATCTCCTTCTCTCTTAGTTTTCCAGTCGGCAAATTGGCGTTCCTTGGAACGAAGGCAAAGTTCGTCCTGCGACCGAGCTTCGATTAGGCCCAGGAATCAGGGAGTTTGACAAACTACGAGGTAGGGGATTTTTCCTACTCGGTTTTTATTCCTAGCTTAAAGGCCATCTAATGACATGGTTTTGGTCCCTCGGGGCCGTGAATGGCCCTGGTGTTCAGTCCCAAGATTTTGGAATCGATGGTGGAAATGTTCGGGACCGAATGCACAACTGAAATATAGAAAATTGATTTAGTCGGATCCACGGACATATTTGGAGTCGTGACTAAGCGAGGACGGGCCCGGTCTTTGCCTGACATGCGTGACACCGTGGCCCGCGCGCGCCAGCGCTGCCGCGACCGCGTCGAAGCGCGTGCATAACTTCGCATGACACGCCCGATCGCGGAGTGCCACGGTCGCGCGCCTTGGGCACAATGAGTTCTGCATGCGACAAAGGAACCTCTGTAGAAACGAGAGACACGAGTTCTGGAAAAAGAAAAAAAATAAAAATAAAAAATAAATTTTTTATTTTTTTTGTTGTGTTGCGTGTTTTGAATGTTGAGGTCGGATGACGCCTCGTTGGATTGAGGTCCCAATTCAAGGATCTTTTGCGTGTTATTGTTTTATAATTGAATAACATGCGGCGTGTGAAAATTTATATTGATATATGCCTTTGACATATTGACATGATGAATGAAAATTATTTTCCATAAAGTGGAAATAATGCATGTAACTTAACATGACATACTTGCATTCCATATGCACGGTAACATCACGTCGAGTCGGGTGTGAGTGCATGGTTGGGGTCAACACTGTGTTTGGTGTTCGACAGTGTGGTAAATCGACACGGTGTTTGGTGTTCGATGGTGAGTTCCATAAATTGGGACAACGTCCAAATAGAGGCTCATGGTTGCATGGCATGAAAAGTACGTGTGTAAATGGGTGAAGCAAGTAGGGATGGACACCCCTCAGGTGGAAAACCTGGTATATGATTTAGACATAAAACCGTCGGTGAAAGCCCGTAAAAAATGTTGTATAGGCACGCGGCGTCCTACGGTGAGAACCCGGAAATCTGTGGCCTACAAATGCATAGCACACAATACTTGGTAAGGATATAAGTAGGCATTGGGGTATCCAATGTGACTAGAATTACAAAACGAAAAGCCCTTGTTTTAGAAAAGAGATTCGGGGCTGGGCTGCCCGCGCCGGCGGTTTTCACGCAGGCGTTGCATGTGAGGTCGGTAGGACTCGGGTCGTGGGCATAAGTCTGCGTCGCCATGACCGTAATATGCCTCTCATTGCATTATTTATGTGGAATATGATTGGATGTTTTATGTTTGCCATCGCATGTGCATTTAGGTGGGGAGTAACCCTTGTAGGAAAATCCATCTACTGGGCAATGGTCACCCCGTCGTGGGACCCCCTTTCTGGTACAGGGAGTGTACAGGGAGTGTACAGGGAGATGACACTTCGACGAGGCCGTGATTGTGAAGGAGGCCAACATGTGGCCTTGAGTAACATTTTTGTAAAAGTATTTTGTATAAAAGGATTTTTATAAATTAACACCCAGACTGTGTATAAATAGTCGGGTATGTAGTATAGTTATAATTTCTCAATTTGCTTGACAAAAAAAAAAAAAAAAAATCTGATGAAGCGGTAAGATTGAGATTCACCCAGAAATTGGATAGAAATTTGGAAGTGCGAAAATGGAAGAGTGGGGCTGTGCCCATTTCAAAGTTCTTGTGTGACAGGAGAATTTTCTATGTGATAAGTTTGAGTCCCATGTCGTGACCTTTGGGTGTAGTGTCATGACAGGGGGTTCAATTCAGGGTGGTGTTTTTGTCGCAGCAGTCTTGCTTGCTTGTAGCAGCGATCTGTGCGCACGATGTGCCCCCTTGCGCAGTTCAGTGACAGGATTGCAGTAAGCAACCACGAAGTTGTGCAGCGACAGCGGCCACAGGCACGCACATGGCCAGGAGCCAAGCAGCAGATAGTTTTGTGTGACAGAGAATTCTTTGTGTGATCTTCCTCAGTTTTTGTCGGGAGATTCTACATATGACGAATTCTCAAGGTTTTAATGCGTGACAGAAAATTCTCTTCATGACGAGAATCCCAAACAGGTTTTCAGCCGCGACATAGGAGGCTCATATGACGATTGTTCTGCGGTCTAGGTGCGCACACGATAAGGCTTTCTGGCTCTTTGTCGCGACAGGGATCTTCGTGTGTCGACACTTATTCCCGAGCATCTTTGGGTGGATTTGGGTCATGTGGAGAGGCTTTCTGCAGTGCGATGATTTTTTTTTGCCCTTCCCCCATGCGTGACAGAAATTCAGTGTCGTGATAGGGTTTGGGGCTTGTACAGGGTGTTTGGGTCACGATAAGGGTCCCCTTGTGTGATCATTTTTCCCAAAAATTTGGGTTATTTCACACAGCCATGATAGAAGATTTTATGTCTCGACAGGGTTTGTAGGGGTGGTGTTGCGTGAGGTTTCTGTCGACCCACGAGAGACCAGTCTACCACGACGGAACAGGCGCGCGCTGTGAGGCTTGGGCATACGCATGGCGCGCAGCAAGCGGTCTTTGAGGCGAGACGAGCGCATGATCGGGCACACCTGGCGGGCGTAATGGTTATCCGATGGCAACCAATGCAACGCTGTGCAGTTTGAAATCTTGTTCTTGGACCGCCTTTGTTCAAAAAAAAAATGACCCCCGGGATTTGGGGCATCACAGACGTAGTGATGTGAGAAAGTTCCCTATCATCGATTTGAGATTGAGGGGAATCCTTCATGATTGCCTATGATGATGAAGGCAAAACCATTGGCTGCTACGGTCCTACGCCAGGAATGGATTAAGTAATGGAAGAGGAAATGAATTCAATGAAATCTAACCAAGTTTACTTTGTTGGTTACACGTCAGTCGTAAGACCATTGGGAACAGAGAGGTTCTCGATGTTAAATGTAGAGATGGGATGATTGATAGATATAAAGCTCGATTGGTAGCTAAACACCCAACAAGAGGGAATTGACTATGAAGAGACATTCTCGCATGTGGTTAGGTTTGCATCAATTTGCCTCATTCTATCTATTGTAGCACGGATGGATATAGAATTATACTAAATGGACGTTAAAGCGCATGATGGAGAACTAGATGAAGAAATCTATATGAATATTTCTTTAGGCTTGACTTAAAGACGAAGCATAAAGTTTGCAAACTCGGATGCATTATGGTCTTAAGCAATGTAAAACAATGGGAACCTAATTCCTTAAGCCATGTTAAATGATGGTTTCACGATGGTGGAAAGAAGGCCATTCTTGTGTATATTAAACATTCAAATATTGGTTTCATAATTCTATCATATATATCGATGACATATTGATGGTTAAATGATAAGGAAGTTTAATAGATAATCTAGAAATGGTTATCATCGAACTTCAAAATGAAAGACATGAGTGAGGCTAGCTATGTGCTTGGTGTTAGGATATTTAGGGATTGCTCAAAACGACTCTTGGATTTATCTTAGGAGACCTACATTAAGAAAATGTTGAAGCGTTACCATATGCATGATTACAAGCCCATGGATACCCTTGTTGAAAAGAATTTGAGCCTTAGTCTTGATATGTGTCCCAATAAGATGCCTAATGAGAAAGAGCAATCTCACAAGTACACCTTACTCGGCGTTATCGATGTCGATGTATCTGATGATGTGCATGCTTCATGATATATGCTACGTTGTTGGGCTTGCAAGCAGATTTCAATCTAATCCAGGTTTAAAGCACTAGATGGCTGTGAAGAGAATATTGAGATATCTTAAAGGAACATCATATTATGTTCTATACTACCAAGGGTAGGATTTGCGCTTAGCTAGTACGAGATGCTAGTGGGAGGCAATCTTGATCTAGTATGAATCGGTTTAAGATATCATTATTGTAGATTCTTGATTTCATGGAGTAGCAAGAGCAATCTTATTGCTTAACTTTATCCTACCATGGAGGCTGAATATGTAGCCTATTCCTCGGCTCTACAAGAAGCAGTTTGGTTAAGACTAGAAATCGTCAAAACACAATCTGAACCTGTGACGATCTATTGTGATAGTATGGTTGCGTTAGCTTATGCTAAGGATATGAAGTATCATGGAAAGACCAAACACATCCAGATCATATGTCATTTTGTCAAGGACATGATCACACAAAATGAAATGGTTCTAAGACACATTCCTATGAGTAAAATGGAAGCAAATCCATTTACCAAATAATGAGGGATGCATTTGTTAGGCATGTGAATTCCCTAGGCTTATATAGGATATGATTAATTTGTACATGTTGACAGACCACTTGTATTTTTTCTTGCAATAAATGAGAAGCATTTCACATGGTTTACCTTTTTTTAGAGATTTTATTTTGTGAATATGTTGGAAATGCTATTTAGCAAGATTGACTCTCTCACGTGAGTAATAAGCACATAAGTATTAAGAAAGATAGATCTGAGTATGGATTCTTGAGTGATTGAATAATACTTGGTGTAAATAAGCACTTCTTTTCATTTTAAGGTTGATGTCTCCTATATGACCTATGTAAGGTTTGTATTGGAGCTCCTATCATCAGTGTGCTTCAAGTCGCACGATCTAGTCACTTGTATGAATTATCCTCTGTTTGAATTATTAAGATGATGTTTGTGATGAGCCAAGCCCAACATGGACGAGTGGGAGATGTTAGATTATGGGCAAGAGATGTGTCTCTTTGAAAGGGTATCTCAAATTCCTATAAATGCAAGTCAAAGACATCCTATGCGATAAATCGATGAACGTTGTTTTCTCCCTCCTTAAAAGTTACTGTTGGAAGTAAATATCTCTAAATCACATCCTAAGAATATTAAAACCCAAAGAAGGGTGTTCGTTAATGTTTTTAAAACCGGATAGGACATTGTACCAGAAAAGTTACTTGCTCACGGTTCACTGGTCAGACAGGTGGTCAAACCGCGATCAAACTAGTGACGTAATAAATATATAATTTATATTTTATTTAAATTAAAAATAATTATAAAATATATATTAATACTATTTAATATATTATTTATTCTATTTTATATAAATAAATTACTATTTTAATTTTTTTTAAGAAAATATATATAATATTTAAACATGAAAAAATATTAAAAATGGAAGAAAACTTATAATTAGTATTAATATATAATATTGTTATATAATAAATTTTTGTTAAAGAAAATATTATATAATACTTAAACATAGAAAAATAATAAAAATGGAAAGAATTTATAAGTAATGTAATACCGTGTTTTTGGACGTATATTTATGTGATATATTAAAAGATTTTAAATCCCAATATATATATATTTTATTTAGTGTGATAAATATTATATTTATTTTTATTTTATATAATTATTTTGCGGTATTTATTAAACACTTATTTTAATGACTTAACTATTTTTATTTAATGACTAAACTATTAAACTACGAGTTTTGCACCTTCATTTTTTTATTTTATTTTATTATTATTATTAAGATTTGAGCCAAATTAAAGTTGACTAAGGGCCTATTTGTAAGAATAAGTTAAGGGAAAGATCTTATGGTAAGTTTGCCCAAATTAAACCTAAAATTTCTAGCATGCCCTTTTCCTCATTTCCCTCCTCACGGCGTTTCTTTTTTCCACCACCCAAACAACCCCTGCCCCAACCGAGCCACCATCGTCGCGCCACCCTGACCACACTCCCGGCAATGGAGCGGCCTTCCCCTTCCTCTGACAGCGCGGCAACCTTCCCTTCATCCTTCCACGCGTTTGAACGCCATTTAAACGGGCTAGGGGCTGCCATCATCAAAATAGCCGCTAGGCTCGTTTTTTTAGCCAAAACAACCTCAAAACGTGTTCAGCACCCCCCCAAAAACCTTAGGGAGGTATGATTGAATTTTCGAGCTTTATTTGTAGTGATTTTTAGAGAGAAACATAAAACTGTTATTTAATTGTTTTTATGCGTTTTGAATTGTTTTTAGATGTCTAAAAATTAAGCAAAAATTATTTTTGGACTCCCCTAATCCCGATCTACGCATAGGTACCCTCAGTTTAATTTCAGCCGAAGTTGAATTTTTCGACCACGTCGGACCTCGAGGAAGCGTGCCGGGCGAGCGTCAGTCACAGTTCACATTAGTTCAAACGGTGCAATGGGTTTCCAAAATCGAGATTGGTAAAGATTACGTAACAAACGTGTAGAAACTATTCGTATAATTATTCATATTCGTATTTTAATTGTTCGTAAATGTTATTTTAATATTGAAAATGCCTTATTTATCGTTTAATTGCTTATGTTCGTGTTTTGAAAAGATGTAATTTAAAATATATACGCCGGTTCGATGTTGTGTTTAATTTTATCCTGTGTAATTCGAACCGCGTTGATTTTTTTGACTAAACGTATTTTTACTTATATCCGGAGTTATTAATGTATAAAAATAATTATTTATCCGAAGCTATAAATTGTATCAATTGTGTTATCGTGATTTGTTTGGCCTTTGTGTTGGATTGGGTCGAGCCGTGGATTTATCCGTAGTTGTGGCCCGGCTCGACATTGGATTAATTGTGGATATTAGAAGTGTATTTTTATGTCGGGTTACGGACCGTTTTACGAGGGGAGTTAAGTCCGGTTTTGGGGAGGATGCGCGAATTTTCGATTAGAACATAAGTTAAGATTTTAGTCGGTTTGAGCGTAGGTTAATGCGGTGAGATCTAGGTATATTTAAAGTATAATCTTATTATTAATTATGTCTTTCCATTCTAGATTGTCCGGCGGCTCCCGCCCGAGGACAACTGGCGCCGAGGCGATTACGAGATACGATATAAATACGTGAGTTGATATCATATAGTTATAACACATCGTTTGCATGCATAACCGCAGTATTCATGGCATTAAAGCGTATTAACTCACCCGCCGGTACCGCGATATCATTATTACTATTATTAATATTATATCTGCATATGAGATTGTCGTGATGATGGATGTGGGCGTGTACTGCTGGATGTGATATTGCTTTGCATTGTATTGTAATGTTTGTAATGGGAACGATAGCAGGACATACCACCTGATGGGTGTGGGACGCGTCTTGCCACCCGGTAATAATCGGACTATGATCTGATTTATGTTTATGTATATGAGTTCCACTGGTTGAGCGTTTCTCGGGGATGGGAGGTAGGTCCACACAGTTGAGCGTTACTCTCGGGCGCCGGCTATGGATTATGATATATTAGATGCCGGTAAGGACCACCAGTCGAGCATTTCTCTCGGGGCGCCATTGTGGTTATTGGATTAAGTGTTGACTGGAGTTAAGGACCCTGGTCGAGCATTCTCTCGGGGCGCCAGTCTCATTGGATTGAGAGAGAGCCGTAAGGCGTATAGCATGGGAGTATAGGGTCCTGCTAGTGTTCTCGATTGATGTGATGTTGTGTTATGACATGAACTATGCTGTGTGCGTATACATGATTATGTGAATTTCTTTATTAATATGACTTTCATTACCATGTTTGTATAGATTACTATAAAAGTATGTATAACATTTTGGTTGTAGATGTGGTATGAATTATATGATATTAACTCACTCTCGAGACTGGCAGTCTCAATTTATTTTTCAGTCTTGGTAGTCCTCCTTCTTGAATCCTTGATAACTTGTGGTCTCTTCCTTCACGGCGGTTATGTACTATTATGATATTAATCTTTGTCTATTTAATCTAGGTATCCTTGCATGATGCCGAATATTAGTATGTTTTGCTTAATTCGGATAATTACGTTTTATTTGTGTATGATGGTGATGTATGTGGGAATTGAGATTTTATCTCTCCCTATTGATGTTTGGTATCTGAGCATATTATATATATGTATGTTGATATATTGGCAGGTGATCGCAGGATAGTCGGTATGAGTATTTCAGTTAGGCTTGCTACGGGTTTCGGTGGCCTTACGCCTCCCCATTCACTAGCGCCGGTTACGATCCCCCAGATTGGGTCGTGATAAGTAATATCAATATATGATATTATTATATATTAATTTTTTGTAGAACTTGTATACAAATTTAGCTATAGTGTAGTGGTGGAGTGTTACAATTGAGATTGCATGGTCTTTGCTTCGATACCCTAGGGAGTCAAATATTGGAGTTTTGTTTTCATAAAGCCAAAATAAGAATCCCACATCGAAACTTGATAGAAAAATTATCATATTTATGAACATCCTTCAACCAATTTCAATTGAGACTCCAGCCAGAGTTTGATGGTTGGGTTGGGCTGTTTCACAACTTTTATTTGGGCTTAACCACATGGCCCATTTTTTTTTAAGGACAAACGAACCACTCCAGTCAATCAGAGTTGGTTAGGCTTGGGCTGTTTAGCAGCTTGACAATCTTTATTTGGGCTTAACTATGACCCATTTTTCTTTAAGAACAAAAAAACCATCCGGTTTGTTAAGAACCGTCCGATCCGAGCGGTTTACCGGTTGAACCGGTGGCTCAATGGTTTGTGGCCGGTTTGATGTCCAAGTGGTTTGAAAGTTCAAATCGAACTGGAATGGCGGTCGACGATTGGACCAATCCAATCGGTCGGTCCGGTTCGGTTTTCAAAACATTGGTGTTCGTATTGTGATTCTAAAACACAAATTATGGTAATTTGTTCCTTCCCAGACACATGGTTCGCGCTCAACAAGTAAGTGCATAAGTAATCATGTTTGTTTGTAGAATAAATGAAAATTTAAAAAATAAAGAAATTTTTTAGAATTTCAAATTTAGAAATTATTTTATAAAATTAATTAAAATTTAAAAAGAAAAAAAATAATTTTTAATAGTAATAAAAGAGGTTGGTAGGCAAGGAATGCATGTGCATGGAGGGTGGTGGCATGGTGCCGTGGTGGGGGCGACGGTGTTGGATTGTGAGGGGAGGGTGGTTGTCTAGTTAGAGTAACTCCAATGGGAGTTGCTATCAGGGGTGTCATCCCCATAACTGCTAAAATGGCACATAAACCACAAAAATTCAGGCTCCAACGGAGGTGGCATCTGAGGTGGCAAAATGTCATCCAGGGTTTTGGGGTGCCATATTTGGCAACTTTGGAGAGAGAATTGAGAGGATGCAAAATAGCCGTTGGTGGCTACTGTTCATCTCAACGGCTCTCAACGGCTATATTTCATCCAAATTTCTATAAAAATACAGAGAATCAAAGGGGAAAGGAACTTACCTTGAATCCTTGCCTTCTTTGATATTGAAAACAGCTTCCCTGAACCCTAGCCCTTGTTGTCGTTGTAATTGCAGAAAGCCGAACCCTAGCCCTTGTTGTCGCTGTGCAGAAAGCCGTCGGAGAAAGGGAGGAAAAGGAAGAAAGAAAGAGGGAAGAAGACGGTGGTTTTTCAATTCCTTGCCTTCTTTAAATTGAAAAATTGATTTTTAAATTAAAATTGATAAATTGCCAATTCTTTAAATTGATTATAAATTTTATAATTGGTAGATTCATTTGTATACTTTATAAATTGCTCACTAACTAAAGTGATTATAATTTTAATTGTCGAAATTGCTCATTCTTTAAATTGAAATTTTGATTTTTAAATTAAAATTGATAATTTGATAAATTTTTAATTGATAAATTGCTCATTCTTTAAATTGATTATAGATTTTATAATTGATAGATTTATTTGTATACTTTATAAATTGCTCATTCTTTAAATTAATTATAATTTTTTTTTTGTAGATGGATTTGCAATATGACGGTTCCTTAACTGATTTTCTTATGAACGACACCGATTTATATGATGATACTATTCAGAGCAATCCCACAGTATTGGCGCTAGTACAAAATGAAGTCGTTCCAAGATTGAGAAAATCGCAAAGGATAAAAAACTTCTCTGTAGAAGAAGATAAATTAATTATTAATGCAACGTGACTTATCTGAGCAAAGATACAATTGCTAGAATGAACAACAGGTGGTGCGATGCACGACGAAATCTTACCCAATACTTAGAACTTCATAGGCAATCATGAAAGTGTTCTCAATCTTCTATTAAAGAAGTGGTTGGCCCGTATAAATGCAAATCACGCCAGGTATGGAATTTTATGATCCAAATTGAAAGACTCAGACAAAGTGGACACACCGAGCAAATAATGCCAGATATAAACTTTTAATTTGAAAACCTTTAGTATGATTTGATGTTACTGATGTCTTGAATAATTTCGTATGTTTTCGATTGATGAAAGCAAAATATTTGCCCTGTGATATTGGAAAAACCATTTCAATCGAGCATTGTTATAATATATTGAGTAAATGGGTGATAATTTGACTAGCGATAAGAGAGTAAAAACTCACTTCAAAATGATGATCTCTTTTGAATCAGCTACGTGTTGAATCTTCAGCTAAATGACTCAAATATTTAGGGGATAATGGCTGAACCCTGTGAAACTCCCCTGACCTCGATGGAATGAGTGGTGAGAGGAAGCAGGAAAACGGCTTTGGGAAGAAGCTGAAGAAGCAAGCGGAGTATTTGAAGATCACTAGATAAATCAGCGAATGAAAGGGAAGTGGAAGTGGGCTGACACAGATTTGAGGCGGCTCAAATAGAGCCCATCTGGCACTGGGCAGGAATGCGCATTGGAGGCGACATCGCAACGATTAAGTGAAGAAAAACGGGTCTGAGAGATTCAAATCGAAATGGATGCGAAAATCGGCGGGCTTCATCTTACTAGCCGGACCCCGATTTGCGTAACATATTGGAATAACGCAGAATGGGGTTATAGCGAGTTTCAATTTTATTAAGTGCATTTTATTATGTTTGTTATTTTCCCAATTTGTGATCATTATTTATTATGTTGCAGATTGGAATTCGAAAAGAATATTGAAATTAAAAGTGGAGATACTGAAAATCTGATATGGGAATTAACGTGGAGTGAAAATACAACGACTTGAAGTGATAGAGGTTATTGAGCATTACGCTTCGCCATCTTACACGGGAAATGCTCGATAAGATTTGGCCTGAGTTGAGTAGATAACAACGTCGCTGGTAAGACATTGGGTTTATGAGTCTTGGTGCGTGTATCACATGCAGCGAAAAACTTCACAGACGGTTGCACATCGAGCTTTGTAATGCGGTGTTTAATTCTGTAAAAATATCTCGCGATCGCCGACGATATATTATAAATTATTATCGCGATTTTCTCGACTATCTGCGAGTGTTCTCTAATCGAAATATGTTTGATGCCATGGCATGATTACAACGAACTTGGAAGTACCCCGAAGTAAGAAGCATCTTTTCTTGACTGACTCTTATGCTTTAGCAAAATGTTTTTCTTCAAACCTTATGGACGCGGGGCTGTTTTCCTGAATGTCGATGGGTTTACGGACAATAAAATGGTAGATAATATCATTATCTGCTACTGACATTGTTCTCTGATTGTGGAGGAGAACATGACCGTTTGGCGTAATAACTAAAAGCAAGGGGCACTATCTGAAACATTTATGTCGATGATGAACGGGGCAAGCGGAAAGAGTGCGTATATATCAGAATCTTGAGATGCCATGACTTCCTAAAAATGATTGTTGGTTCGTGAAATAATGACAGGTACTCCATCACTTATATACGCATGATGGGAATGATTTTCCACTTCCAGTCACATCCAGTCATGCTCATAACATGCAGGAAGAAAACCACATTGACTCAGGATTGTTGCTTGTGTCAGCAATCTTATCAGTCATGTTTTGGGCGACTTTCAGGTAATGATCGTAAACATTCTGTCCTATTTCAACACTCTCAAAACTCTATAGCCAGTCTCTTTTTCTCGGTCCCGATGTATTCATCATAAGATCTAGGTGTTCTATAAGCGAGAGCCCTATGCGGTGTATCTTTTGAAGGATAATAAACAGAGAACTTTCTTTTTTTATCACATTGCTGGATGATATGAATCAATGTGTTGATACACAATTTACCTGATTTGGGAAAGAAAAAGAGAGACTGGCTAGGTGTCAGAACTCATGAAAAACTTCATCACATTTTTCTGCGGGAGTAGCGGAAATAAGTCACGCGATAAAGGTACTTTGTGAGCCTTGAACTCATCACGATTAACAGTGCGTGAAGCTTTGAGAAACGGAACACGCACGGTACCGCACACCTCGTCTGGCAGTGTGCGTGACGCCAGTTGCGGTATCTGACATATCGTCGTCGTTATATGCTGATCTTCGGGGATCTCTGGAAATGTGCCGAACGGGTCCGGCGTATAACTTGATGAGCGAATGAGAGGATAAGCCATTAGAAGAAATAAGATATTAGATTATAAAGAGCGATATAAGATGAATCGGGATGAAAAGCGATGAAGAGTATCATCATTATAGGCGAATTATCTTTTTAACTTTATTTTGGCGGTCATTTTCAAGAATTTAAGATTTCAGCGGTTGAAATACGGAGAATTTGAATTTATTGAGACAAAATTCACATTTAAAGTACAAATTCTAAAGTATTCTTATCTGAATATATCGGATTAAGTGCGATCACGTTAATAGAAAAATATAAAATTCTAAAATAATCAGTTAAATTTAATTATATATTTTTTTAATAAAAAAGCAATTAAATTATTAAAATGTGCACGTTTTAATGAAACTCTAAATTAATAACGAAGTGTTTAGGGGTCTTAGAAATCTTTCATTTAGGATTACAAATGATGTTGTTGACACCATTTTGATGTTTTCCTTCAAGTTGCTCTTGAGAGAGTGCTTTTTATTAAATTTTCTATCATACAACGTGGAGCTACTTGAATTTCATGGGTTTAAGACAAAATTTTGTTGGACTCATTGAGTTCTTTTTATGTTTTGGACCTATATGTTGTAATCATGCCTATTTTAATTTAAATGTATGTGCATTCATAACTAATTTAAGCCTACATTTAAAATTTCTAAAATGTTTTCATTTTTTCTTTCCCAATATTAGCACCTTTAATTATTGGACTAGTGGATACAGTGAAGTCAACTGAAGCAGCTGGAGCTTTTCTTTCCTGGTTTTGGTGGAGGGTGGGCTGTGGGTAATGAATGAATGGGAGATCTAAACTGCAGAAGGAACGTTGGGATCTGACCCCTTCCCAGGTTTATTTCCCTCATTTTGGGTCCTCATCAGTTATCACCATTTCTCTATCTCCATTTCTACAATCAATCAGGTTCAGTACTCTACTCTCTCACTATTTCTTTCTTTTTTTTCGTGGAGATTTTATGAATTATAACGACATGTGTGATCCAGAAGAGAGCACTGGGTGCCTCAGCACAGAGGAGTTCAAACTCATTGGTTTGACCGCTCAGGCGGGATAAGAGGCTTGTTGGGAGGAGAACATGTGCCCCTCTGAAAATTACAAAACTGACGAGTCACTTTGCTTTGGACTCAGTTCGGAATGCCGATCTCTCATTACCGGGACTTTCAGGCTCTGATCGGTTCTACTGTACGATTCGTGCCTGATAAGTTCATCTCATCCCACCCTCGGCTTTATTGCCAATGATGAAATGGGACTTTGACTCTGGTTTCTTGTTTCCTCATCTTCTATCTCAAGGCTCCACATCAAAGAACTTTCAGTACGAATCAGTGGTGATGACAACTAGTTGTTTGAGGAGAGGCTTCAGATGTCTATTCATATACAATGATGTAGTATTTAGTTGAAGCATGTAAAAAAAGAAAGCTCACAATAAGGTTTCATTTTCTTTTTACTGAATTTTATTTTATTTCATTTATTTGTTTCCTAGTGGCATTCACTTTACACCGATACAGGGACAGTGGATTAGATTACACATCTAGATCATGGTTGTTGATAATAGAAGAGACTTTTTTTAGAATCATGTGTGGGGATGGTGGAGAAATGTTTATCACTGAGCACACTCCATTTTTAACTATGTAGTATGCAGGCACCCGGAGGCCCTTTGATGAGCCAAAGGATTGTGTCAAGGCGACCTGGAAATTCTTTATGTACACGATCTGGCAGAACTCAGAAGCTTTGAGTTCTTCTGATTTAGGTTTGGTTATTAGAAGAAATGTTTGACGTAACAGAAGGAACTTTTTTGAAGTATCGTATTGTTGAATGGGGAAAATGTTTATCCACTTGGTACTTACTAATTCTTTAACCTTGACATCACTGGGCTATAGGCAATGACACAAAAGAAAGCCAAAGATTTAATATCAAAGGCGCTTTACAAGTCACATGTGTATGATAACGGAATAAAGCTTTGGTTCTTGTTTTGGGTTGGAGATTATTAAATATTCGTTCAATTGTACTCTTTAGCGAATTCAAGTGCGGATGGGGACTTTGCGGACTGGTGGCGGTGCTTGCGCTACAATCAGTTTCTTGCCTAACAATGGAAATGGTGGTTAACAGCCATGAAGCATAACTTCATTTGCGTGATCGAATAAACTTTGCACTTTCAATAGTGTTAAAGAGATGTACTTGAATGGTGAGATAACTATATGGTATCAACTGTGAAACGCCGCTGACAAAAGATGCATCAAATAACAGTTTGGCTCTCAGCCATTTAACCATGAACGACTGGTACATGTCTGGACCTTTCCGCTCCACGAGGTTGTATGAGAGTGGAGACTATCCTTCTAATCAAAACTTACTTTCATCTTAGGAGACTTAATATTGGGAAAAACAGCATTTGTGGTATTCTAATTCCAGCTTGTAATAAATTTCTTTTATTTTCCATACTCAGCCACTTTTCGCAATGCTTGTTTCCCTCTGAAACGTCGCTCCTGAGGCTCGGCCGATCTGAGGCTTTGTTTGTAACACCTGTGTATAACCTCATTTTTGACTTTTCTTGCATCTTTGGCATTCTCCTTTTCTTCAAGTGGTCACTTTTGAAGATACTCTCTGCTTTCAGCTACGCAAAAGTTAATCTTTGCTCCACTTGAGTGCATAAGCTTCGTGTGTGTTATAGGCGCTCTACGCACTTAACAAAACTGCCGGGTTATCATGACTAAAAATTTTGTTTCATGGTGCGGATTGCACTGAATTTTTCAATCATACAAGTTTAGTTTTACGTTCGATAAATTTCGAGCATGTAACATTTTCTATTTCAAGCCTGGGCATTCTTTGAAGAAAGACGTGTTTTCCTTTTCAATGTCTACACATTTCATTTCGAAATTATTGTGACTTCCCAACAGAGCTTTGCTTTGATCTTTCATTGGGGGTACACTTTGTCATATCACCCTGTGAAGCCATACCTTGATCTATACGATCAAACTAAAAGTATGAATCCCATTATCATGAAATACCCAAAAAGATTAGAATGAATTGAATCAGTATCACTCTAGTTTACCTACATGACCTTTGCACTGTTTCTAACAATCAAGGGCAAGGGCAAGGAGCATAATGTCCTTTGCTGAAGTACTCAACTTCAGTTTGTCCTCTGCCATGCCTGCATGTTTTCTTGCTTTCAAGGCGGTTTCTTCCTTATGTTTGGGGTCTTTCCTAGGTTACGAGACTTGGTTTTTTAAGAACATGAGGGTGTGGATCAACTCACAAACTAAACTGATCTCTGGCACAATAATTTGTCTTCATTGTCATAATACTTGACTTCAGGATTATCTTTGACAACATTTAGTGCCATAGTCTTTCCTTAATTTCACCTAATATCATCTTGAATGTTCTTAAAGGGTTAAATCTGTTTGTCAATTCTAAAGTCAACATTATTCTCACCTAATGGATGCTGCAAGTTTGCTACCATTGGAGCTTCAGAGTGCATTAGTATTTTATTAACTTGCAACTGGGATTCCCAGTTTTACCATTATCATTGCATTTGTTGGACTTGAACTGACATTAGCATTAAAGTTTTGAGACTCATAAACTGTGTTTGGCATTATTACGAGTTAGTTGTCATATATCAGGAGTTCCATGGCTGATCTAAAGACTGATTATTTAATTTCAGACTGGGAGAACTAGAGAGAGAAGGCGATTGGAGAAAAGATGAAAGATGAAGAGAGAGGAAGTGAGCAGTAATAATTCTCCTCATCAAATTTATTAGGAATTTGAACAGTACTCTGGTACATATATAGGAGAGTTGGCATTGACTCAAGAGCAAAAAACAAACAGCTTAACTACTTACTGTTTGGTAAATAACAACTAGTTTAATCTAGCCGATCTAGTACTAACTAATCTTTTAGACTTTAACTAGATCCTTTCTCGTAATAATATTATTCTCAAGCTCATGGGACTTGCACTTTTGTGCCAGTATTTGTATTTGACTTTGCTCCTTCCTTTTGTTTTACTGCTTCAACGGAACATATACTTGTTTCCATCTTCAATTGGGTAGTCATTGTTGTATTCATAGAAAATAGCAGTGATTGGTTGTCTTTCCCAGGCTTTATCACGGTGGTACAGAAAATGTGCATAAGTGCATTTGAATTGATCACATTAAAACTGCCAGGCAAAGAACCCTTTACACGCGCGCTCCACCTGGATGTGTTTTGGTTTTCTGAAGCGGCGCGTGCTTTAGCAGCTTTGGTCTTACCCGTTATGCGGTTCATCAGTTGAAATAAACTCTACCTACATGGACGAACAATTCGCGGTGTTATTGCCAAAATTAACGGGCCCGATTCCTTTATACGCGTCCAAAAGCACGGGTCTAAAGGCATGATTGTTATTTCACACACTGCAAGCCCGAGGCTTTCAGTGCGGCTCATTTTACAAGCCTTCCTTTCGCATGGCTGTGGAATCTAATTGCAAACGCATGTTTGGGTAATCGCATTTCTATATTCGCGATTCTCACTTATTCAAAATTCCTGATAACGAGAATTCGCGAAAACCGGCATTCTATTGCATGGTCGGCTCAAATGAACTAAAACCGAAGCTTATTCATATCGCCGGCAACCAGAAAACTTTGAGCGAATAGTAATCGGTGGTGAACATGGATTATGGCAAACGAGACCACGGCCAGTTCCGCTCTGCTGAAAGATGTCAGAATAGGAGTGAACTTAAAAACTCGAAGTAAGAAATACCCAATACAGTATCATGTATCGAAGGTTTTCAATCATATAATAAATAGGATATGTTTTCAAAAATTAAAACTTTTGATTAAAAAATAGATTACAGAACATTAAAGAAAAGGATTCACTTCTAAAAACATTTATAAATCATTTTAAATCAAATGCGATCCAAACAATTTTCCTGCATAATTTTGATTCAAACACTTTTATATCAAGAAGAAATTCAATCGGGTATATTTGAAATATATTTTTCTCTAGATCATCAAATATCGAATGGTCTTAAAATGTACAGGATATGGTGGTAGCGCAAATTATTCCTTTTAAGGGTGGATGAAGCCAAAAAGCCAATTCTTAATCTTAGCCAACCTCTGCTGCAGAAACCCTAAATTTGCCAGTTGGAAATCGAATACATTTGCTACTGAGAATGGCAGCCAGTGTATTCAGGAGTACAACCGAGCGAACCAAAAATGTGGCTGAATTATTAAGATTGACGATAAATTAGCTAGAAGTAAATCTTTCGACTAAAAGAATTCAAATCACTTTGGAGCATCATGCTTTCATACAAAATCCTTTATTTACAGTCCGGAGTATAACGAAATAAATAAAAAAATAAAAAAAAATTTCCTCTGACAAGAAGCAATATATAATTTAGTACAGAAACTTTCATCATCTCGAAATGATGTAAAAACAAATAATTATCTTCTAGAAAATCTACATTAATATCTGCCCATCGAGGATTCTCATTCGAAGCCTTGAAAAGAGCTAATAAGAGAAAGATATTATCATATTTCTCATGAACGAATATTTCTCATTCGGAATGCAGATTTTGGAAGAAGCAAAGGAGCTAAATTTGGAAATCTGTTAAAGGGATGGATCCTTAAAGCTCGAATCGTTGGGTCAGGGTAGGCATGATGTAACGAGAAGAAGAAGGAAGTGGGGGAGGCTGGCTGGATAAGGGTGGGTGGGGATCTTCTGCTTGCATCTGGAGCGGGAGATCTGAAAAAAGTCTGGAGCTGTGATGTTAGCTGTGGGGGTTTTGTGGCAATAGACAAGGAAGCCAATTACAGAGGTTAAGGGTCTCTTAGGCGGGGGAATCTTAGTAAAGTAGGGAAGAGCGGGAGCACTTTTGTTCATATTTTGGGAGGAGGGGAGAAGGGAGGAGTAAGGTTGAAGAAGCCTGGCTTTGTGCGAATAGCGGGTGATGTGCTGCTAGCTGAAGCAAATGTTAAATGCTTGAGAAAGGATGGATGGGATGGAAGGAGAAGCAGGAGGGCGAGAAAAGGGGAAGGAGTTTGTGAGACGGAAGAAAGGAAAAGGTGGTGCACGCGTTCAGGGGCAAAGTATGTTTGGCGGAGCTGCGCTGTCTTCGAGGCTAGAGATTCTAGGCTAAAGAACCATAGGTCTAGCCCGTCCCGGTAAGGTAAGCCCACCTGATGGGGCCTAGCCCGTCTCATGGGCGAAGCCCGTTGAGATTCAAGCCTTTGGAGCGAGCTTGACTCGAGGCTAAACTGAATCAGGCTTTGAGGCCAAAGGAACATTAGATGGGCAAAAGAAAAAGACGGTTTGGTGGCCGAAAGGAACGAGGAGGGAGCTTGCATGGAGTCGAGCCCACATGCGAGTACACATAAGCTCATAAAAATATTGTGAAGGGCAGTGTTGGAGGGAGGGATTTAAGCGGAGTGCATGGCGAAGGGTTCGCTGGGAGGAAATGGCGCTGGAAGAGCAGACGCCGAAAGGAAGAGCAAGCTGGCGGGGGCGCGCATGTGAATGATGAGACCCATTTTCTTACCAGTTCTTGACCCGCTTTCGGTACGGCGGGGCTCTCGAGAGATATGGAGCACAATTGAGGGAGGGAAGTTCACAATCTGTCTTGAGAAGGGAATTTCAAGCCACTATAATGATCTGCCACGGAGGAGAAATAATGAGAGGGTCAAACAATGAGAAAGGGAGAAATAATAAAAACTCGCAAACACTTGCGGAAGGGTGGATATAAACATGCGCTTTAAGGGAGGCTTAAGTTTGAAAGGACTTCCGGTAGTGTGGGTGAGGTGGCGAAGGGAGGTTTATTAAGTGGGCTAGTGTGATACCGCGCCACTGAGCCTCGGGAATCCTTATCATGTGGTTCGGAAGTAGTTTTCGGCTCCCGAAAAGGAGGAGGCGATTACGTTCTCTTGCCATTTGAAGCTGTGGGGATAACAACACTTGGTTCTGCAGTGTCTATGGGCCTTTGAGATTATGGGAGAGAGCCTGGTTTTGGGAGGATTTGGGTGCTATTATGGGAAGATGAGCAAGGGCGAGTGGTGCATAGGTGGGGACTTGACGCTCTGGATGTGATGAAAGGAATTGGGAGGGAGACCAACTAAGTGACAGTAGAAAGTTCTAAATGAAATATAGATGTTTGGCCACAGGATACTCAGCAGGAGGCGATACCATGTGGAAAAGGGGCTTGAACAATGTCTGAAGAATGTGGCAAGGTTCTGGATAGTTCTAAATCTGGAATGAATTTAGGAGAAGCAGCTAAGCCAGTGAATGCGAATCAAAGTTTTCACCCCCGGGATATCGACCAGACCATGTCGCTGATCCCCTGCGAAGGGAGGTGATGCCTTGTAAAGGGCCCTCGCACCCCAGTTTGGGGCTGTGTGTTTGGGAAGGCCTCGAGACTTCAGTTGAGGAGTGAGGTGGAGGAGCCATGGAGGTGAGAAAGGAGGCATGGAAGCTTTGCAATGTTAAACTTCTGAAAAATTGGAAGGCTTTGAAAACCTACACTAAAGATATGGGAGGAATAAAACCTCTTTTGAGCACAGAAGACGGTGAAAAGAGAAGCCATGAAGAAAGTTCAGGATGTAGGATGTTTGGAAGGAAGTCACTACTTTAAGGAAGAGAGTGAGAGGTAAGTTGTGAATCGTTGCTAGTTTGGGCATTCTTTGGAAGTGTGGAGGCAAAATCAAGAAATTTGGTTGGAAGGAAGGCGATAAGCATGAGGGATTCTTTGCCACTGGATGATGTTTCAAGAGGAAAAGGAACCATATAATAAAGATGAAGATAAATGAGAATTGGAGTAACGGAAGGATTGCGGGAAATTTACAGACTTTGGGATTATGGGTGCCTTGAAGTCATTGTTGATGGACATAGGAGATGGAAGCGAAGATGGTTTGACATTCCGAAGTAATGAGGGATGGGCGACCAGAAGCGGAAGAGAACCCTTCTGATCAGAGGGTTTTTATAGCTGCAGAGCCAACCTCGGTAGGGATAGGAAGCTCTGAGTCGAGATAAACTCTGATAGCCTTTTAGCGATTGTTGGGATAGACAAAGAGAATCGCCATGAGCTTTAAAGGTTTCACTTGATTACGGTGAGTTAAACCAAAGAAACAACCAGTGCCTTTTACGGTGCCCAGTGCAGCTATACAAGAGGGAGTGAGAGGATTTAGAAAGGACTTTAGACGATAAGTTTAGTTGGAAGTTTGTCTGAAGCTTTTTAACTTTCAGGTCTTTTCTGCTAACGGAAGCTAAAAAAGGTTAGCTTCGCAAGTTGATAAATAAAGCCCAAAATGCATTTGTTGAAGAGGAAGGCAAATCATGGATGGCACAACTGTTATGCGAGAATAAAGTCATTATGATGCAAATGTTGAAAGGAGAGGAAAGAGAAAAGGGGTGTTATTGCAAGTTAGATATTGAAAAGGCATATGACCGAAATCAAACTAGAATTACAATTTTCAAGGTGAGTCCATTTTGGAACAAGTGGATCGGATTGAGATCAATGATGCACCAACATAACATCTTTCAATATTCGACCTAAATGTCGCATTACAGAGGAGGTTCTTGCCAGCCCAGGGGCTGAATGAGGACCCATTTTCTCCATATCTTTTTTGTCATGGGAATGGAGCCATTCTCCAAGCCTAGTAGACCAAAACACGAGGAGGGTTCTTAGTTGGAACTCGACAATAATGCGAATCGCGAAGGAGAAGGCAGCGGGGATCACACACTTGTTGTTTGACAGCCACTTTAGTCTTTATGATGACCTTGAAGAGCAGATCGAGTCTTGGCTGGGACACAGGATAAAGTATCAGTCTGAAAATAAACTTGGGAAAGAGCAGTCTTTGCGGGTAGGAATGATGGAGAACCTAGAAAGATTTGTGTTTCTTGAATTAAGTTTGTAGGAAGGAACTTGCCTGTGCACTGCTTAGACTTCTATGGAAGAAGTACAAAATAACCTAGGTGTGGGATAAATTGAAGAAGATTTGGCTCATTGAGCGCTTTGGAAAAAACAATACCTCAAAGAGGAGAAAAATGACTTTTGATCAGGAAGTAAGCTCATTTACCCATCTCTAATCTTATGATTAACATACAGAAACACTGAAGAGAAAGAGAAAAAGAATTGAAAAATTATTGAGATAAAGTTGGAAAAAAATCTGAGAAAGGGTTTTCTTTGGGAATTAGAATGCACCCACAGACCAAGAGAAATTCATTCCAGTGATAGCCACAGGAGTGGGTTTCAAAAGCAAAGTGGTGGCACAGAGTGTGAGGTTGGAAAATCTGAGTGAATCCTTTGTGAATGAAGTGATTAAGGAGGGCTTGGGCTTCCCAGAGAAGATAATCCCGAAATGGAAGAAACTAATCAAGCTCAAATGAAATTGCAAGTTGGGAGTGGTTTCGGAAGGCTAAGGGAGTTTTGGGGTGGGACTTTGGAAGGACATTAGGAAAGAAGGCTAGCAAATGAAACCTGCATTTGCAAATTTAGTCTTTTGAGTAATGAGGCGAATAAGATTTTGGGAGTGGAATGGGAGGATCTAATTTGCACACATTGACTTTTCTTAATTCTTGGAATCTGAAAAGGAAGGAAAAATATAAGCAAGGGAAGTGTGGGAGTCTTCAGGTGAAGGTGGGTGCGTTTAAAGTTCTTCAGAGGCGTTGTGAGTGGGGCTGGATGAGGGCTCAAGGCAATTAGCTTTATCGGTAGTGGCAATCTTGAGAAGCGAAGGGTGGAGGGACAAATCTAGGGATGTGGATCAGAAGGCGTGCTCTGGTCAAAGCCATTTAGCACTTGCATGGAAAATGCGTATTGATAATTACCTAATAGGCCTCGTTGACGATTGGGATCCCTCTAAAGTAGCGTGTTTATGGAGTTTGTTGAAGAAATCTTGACCGGGACTAACTAAAGAGAAGGGGTTTAACGTAAACGGATGCCGATGTCTACCAGAGGAGGAAAATTTGCCGAATAATTTTATTTGCGCATGGAACTTGTCTGGGTCTGGAGCCTCCTCATGGAAGCTTTGTTAGGAATGGAATAAAGTTTGCCGCTCTCAGGTTAAGGACTTAATGATGGACCATCTATTTTCCTACTAAGAAAAAGAAAATTTACAGAAGCAGGGAAGGTAGCTACTGACCTCTCACGGAAAGTGTGGAGCGAAGAAATATAGCAACTTTTGACAAATCTATGAAACTTTACTCTTCATATAGGATTGCCAACCTCCTTCATTTCCTCTATCACCTCTTGGGCTGCCATGAATATGGGGGTAGAACTTAACTTATCAGTGTGAAATATGCATCTTATAGTTCTGAGTTTTTAGATTGGTAGAAATATACCATGACCTTTTCTTTGTATCTGACACAGTATACCTAGGTCTTGGACTTGTTTTTGTAAAAATGCATGCATACTACGAAAAAAAATGAAAATCGAATGGAATATTTTCTTGAGAAAATAATGGGATGAGTTATCATAATTAATTCACTAAATTACTCAGTTTGGGGCTCTTGGCTTGACGTGTAACTGTCTTCGATGTATTAAATAACATTAATATTTTAAATATCTATGACTATTAATAATTTAATTAAATGGGTTTTCAAAACTTGTGCTCAGGGTGATTCAGCCAGAATATGATTTCGATATTTATTTATTTTATATTCTTAATTAATTCTACTTTACTAAAAATAAATTATTATATTATATTTTTATATATGATATCGCTGTTATTGCACATAACTGAATGCCGTGATATGTATGAAAATAGTCTCAAATCATAGAAGAATATCTGACACTTGAAAATATATCTGGAATTCTTATCAAATATATTTATAAAATTTTGGCTTTAAATTTGAAATATTTGTTTTGCATTCATCACTCTTCCATGAATTTATCATCGGATCTTTATCTTTTTGTTTTGTTTTTCAAATAGTGAAATATCCTCAGGCATTTTTTTCCGGCATGCAAGTCATTACTGAGGCTTTTCGGAGTTTTCTGGAAACTTCATTGGAAAACACCCAGACTAATTTATTTTAATATTATACATAGTGCATTTAGGGCGAGGCGTCGGGTATGGCACCCCGGGGCCTGAGGCTCGAGGCGTACAGGGCACCGGCGCACTTAAAGCAAGGGCATTTAAATGCAAGCGCGATAAGTATGTTTTTACGTCTTGCAGAAGGCACCTTCTTTCCTGTCTGAAGAATAAAATTATCTCTAACTAGAAATATTATCTCATTCTTTGCCCAATAATAAAATATAATAAAGTAAGGAACATGCAACATTGTTAACCTAGTACTCCATGTGAGTGATGAAGTTAGAAACAAAATAACAAACACATTATTATATGAACAACATATCGTCACAAGGATTAAGAGATAAAGATGAAAATGACACTTCATAATATATGTATAAACGTCAAATCTAAATGCACGAGAAAATCAAGTCATCAATAATAATCCCGAAAGTCATGATGTTTCTTTCCCGCTAACGCTGAAGTAACCTCTCGATTGGCCAGTTAATATTCATCTTCATCAAATCAAAGGAAGAGTAAAGATTATCGTTTGACCTAGATGGTCTTGAGCTTTGGTTTTGGTGTTGGTGTTTGGGTGCAACTGACCTCCTTGCAGCATAAACCACTAAGCTCCTCGGCTCATTTAGCTCTTCTGGCATTGCTACTTGACCCATTATCTGCACGAACTTTTGGGATATCTGCGGCACATGCGTCTTCCGTTGTGCCACATCAACCAGCCCGATTCGCTATGAACTGATATCTTTGAGTAATGGGATCAATGGTATAATGCCCAAGTGTATCTTTTAAATCAAAGGATCCAGGTTAGCGCCAATGTACACGAATCATTGCGGCGTTGATGGTCGACTATTTCCATACTACTTGTATGAATCTAGAAAAAACAAATAGTTTTCATGATTATATCGATGTTTTAGTTTCTAAGGAATCTAAGTTACAAACCAAAGAATGTTGCAAAGAGTCTAGAACACAAATTGAATTGCATGTAAAATTGCTCACAATGTGCTTATTCTGAGATACTCGACGTTCCTTTGACGTTGCGGCTACTGTTAGGTTGAGAATCCTGTGATGCAAACTTGCAAATTTCTAGTACTTGATCGAAACGCCATGTTTCAGCTACAATTAATATAAATAGAGTATTAGTTGGAGCATTTCGCTTTATTTAGCGAAAGCGTATATATGAATTTCGTGCACTAATTAACAAAACTAAAGGGAAGGGTAACGGGTTTAGTCTTTGGCGTTAACAAAGCAAGCTCATTGCAAAAGATCTACAACGCATGCATGTACAAATCAGTTTGTGATATAATTTCATGCATTTCATCTATTTTCATAAATCTTGACATACAGCTGCATGTGAGATTTTGAATCGAATTAAAACTCTAATCAACATCATAATAAAGTGTGGGGTTCAAAAGAAAATCACGACTAAATACAAGAAACCCCGATGAAGTGAACCTCCACCTCTTTATCAATGATTTGGCGATTTTCCCTATCTTCTCTTCATTCCCATTAAAACTTTTGTGATGTTTATATGCTGCACATGGTATAAAATAACAGATCCATAAGAAGCCTTTTTCCACTATCCTTACCAAACGAAGCACTGTCTGAGAGACAACGACACCTTGAACAAAACACTAAGACATTCCACGAAGAAGAAGACATAAGTATATTCGACTACATTTTTTCCTTTTGCTCATTTGCCCACATTTCACTTTATCCCGTCTGGCCAATGTAACGTTTTCGTAAGATTTGTTTCTTTGTTCGTTGATCTGCGGGTTCAGGTGATAAAGGCGGTTGCAAACCTAGTCTTAGCAAAAGTCTTAACAACTCCTTTGCTTGATAGGAAGTAACACTCATCAACGCCTCATCATGTTAAGCAAACCCCGTTACATTATAGATGTAGCCACTTATGGATATGGCCCTCTCTATTGTCTTTTTGATGCGTGGTTGTTTTCCAATATCTTATAGTATCAAGTCGAGACAATGTGTAGCTTTTTATCAATTAATCCGATACAAATGTGGTTTTTCCAATAACCTCCTACATAATTTAAACATAATAAATAGATAATAGATGTAATCGCTTACATACAAAAGTAAATGAAAATTTTAAATTAAATTATAGTACACATAGCCATAATTTGAAGCATTATACTGTTATAAGCTGAACAACATTAGTTTCACCAACTTCCTCCACCCGACTATCAGTAATTCAAACAATTTCTCTCCAGTCTGCAGCCATAGAAGAAGCATCAATAGATTTCATAAACATGGTCCCTCTTGAAGAATTCACTAAGAAATTCACGAGACCTTTCCTTCCTATCGGTCATCATTGACATAATTGAACATGCATTTTCTTTAGTATATTGCAATGATCCTTCAATTGAATCCTTTGTGAAACCAATTCTTTTCTTGAGGTTAGTAACCCTTACATCATGAAAACTTGGTCCCTAGTAGCCCACCATATTGCCCGATTGCCTCGGCGTTGGTTGGAAACTAGCGTAGTTCACTTGCATTAAATGGAATCGCGGCATCGTACATCCGTCTACAAAATAGTATATCGGCTCTCTCCTTGGCCTCTTTCTTGTGACATTGTTGATAGTAGTTTGAGTATTTTTCTATTTTGAACAGCCATTTTACGGATTAGGGTGAAGAAATGATCCATAGAGACCTTTTGCCCTTATTCTCTTTATGCCTTCACTACCACTACCACCACTTCCCCCTCCATTTCTACCACCACTAGGAACATCCTTTCTTCCCATTTTGCTAGTAACCTCCGGGTCTTCATCATCTTCATCTTGGAACCCAAACATATCCTCATTCACATTATGACTTCCAAAACTCATTTTGATTTTTTTGAGTTTTTTGGCTAACATATAATCTTCTATTTCTTTCCTAACATGTTAGGACATCTTATACACTTTTAATTTCCTAAATCACCTCCTAACAAGATGTTGCTTTTGTCTATGCCTCCTTTAGTTACTTTATCACAAAAAATACAAATGAGCGTACTTGTATCTTTCTCATTTAATAAACGAGCATATTTCCATCCCGGATCTTTTCTTCCACTTGCGGCCTTTACTTCAACTTCAATCTCTTTGTCCATTTTTGTGTATCTTCATAACAAATCAACAATAAAATAACAATTATATTGAGAAAAAATGAAAAAATATACATAATATATTATGTATTATAAATCTATAAAATATAAACATAGTCAATGTTTGCCAAACAACTAAAACTGTTTTAAATTTTTGTTCTATTTGTTTCATAATTTTTCATAATTTATTTTCTATTTTTTTGTTAATTTTCAGATTTTTTCCTATTTTGTACATTAATTTTCTGAAATTTTGTATTTTTTTAAAAAAAAGTTTAAAACAGTTTTTAAAATGTTTCTCTACTTTTATAAGAATTTTAAAAAATGTTCCTCTATTTTTAAGAATTTTCTAGGAATGTTTCTCTACTTTTATAAGAATTTTTTTCACAACAAAAATAGGAAAAATGAAAAAAAATATCTCTTGGAGTCTTCTTCTTCTTCCCTCTTCAATCCAGATTTGAGAGTGTTTTTGAAGGGTTTTTTTGAGGGTTTTAGGATGTAATCAGGTAAGAGAATGTTTATAGGGCTTAGGTTGGGAACACACAAAATGGCACGATCGTTTTTGGAGGTGGTGTTTTTTTATTTAAATCAAGCACCCAGAAAGCAAAGTCGTTTTGGGATTGTTAATTAAAAAAAAGGAACTCCAAAACTACATTGTTTTAGGGTGTTTTGATTTTAAAAAAATTAAGACCAACCCAAAACGACGTTGTTTTGGGTTAGTCTTAGGAGCCACACAGGCTCCATCTTTAGTAACTAACTTCTCGGCCTTGGACCACTCTGCCTCCCAGCAGCCATTATAAGATTTCTCCATTTTAGAAATGACGAAAAGCAAAAAGAGAAGAAGCAGGGAAAAAGGAAGAAGGGCGTAAATGGTGGCGACGGTGGAAGCGGATCGATTCAGTGCCTCCCCTGTGCCTCACACAGAGCGGCGTTTTCATCGGGAGTGGTGGTGCCTGAGCTTTAGGCGTGCCTTTCATAACTCTGATATTATATGATATTAACTATAACAATATGTCCCTTTTGGCTTTTTATTAAATGTCCCTTTTTGTCTTTTAAATCTTCAAACCAAAAATCATGACAAGATTTCCTTTTGACTTTTCAACTTACTTGTCACATACCTACAATTCATTCCTACAATTCTCACTTTTTTTTGTATTGATTCACAATCTCAAAATATGTGATCTCCTACTATGTTTCTTTATTTATTTTTCTATTTTTTTCTTCTTTTATTTTTACTATACTCCAATTTCTTCAGGGTTGATATAAAATTAAAGAAAATTAACGAATCTATACCAAAGAAATCTAGGAAAATAATAGGGAAAAAATATTACCCTTTTCAGTGCCTTATTAGATCGGCTTATAGGTTTTTTGAGGATTTTACGAACAAGAAAACCACTCTTTGGGGAAGAACGAAAAATAATATATATATATATATATATATATATAATTTTTTTTCTTATTCACTGTAGTAAGATTTAGGAAAAATCTTACCTCTTAAATTTTTTTCTTCAAACCTAGCATGAGTTCTGATCAAGAAGAGATACGTGAGAGATCACGGATCAATGAATAATCAAATATTTTTATTATTTTTTCTATTTATACCTAGTGTTTCGTGGGAAAATTACCCTTATGCCCTTCTTTTAATGTTTAAAAGAATTTTTTTTTTTCTACCCCTTAAAAATTGTAAGTTACCATTCATTTATTTTTTATTTTGAATTATTTGATGTTCTGAAATATATCTTGTTGATAACACAGGAATGGCAGCTGAAACATTTGCAGCTGCAGCAGGAATTGAGGTTTATAAAGATGGGAAAAGCATAATAAAGACAATTGCTTACTGGAAGGATCTGAAAAGAAACTATGAAAAACTGATGCAGGAAGCAGGAGAGCTCAGGGCAACGAAGGATGCAATATGCACAGAAATAAGCAGATTTAGATTAACACCGGACATGAGAAAATGGATTGCAAAGACCGGAATGATTGAAGAAGAAGTCACAGTATTAGGAACCAAATATGAGAAGAAGCAGCGATGGAGATTGGACTGCCTTGTAAATCTCAGTAGAGACATGGCCGAGAAGTGTAACCAAGTTCGTAATCATCGGGCAGAGGGAAAGCTTCAGCAAGCGACATTGGTCATGGAATTGCCAGAGCCTGTCAGAAAAATACATACACTTGAACTACAACAGAAATCATATTTGCACGGACGTGTACTACTTGCATTGGGGTTTCTAGATGATGAAAAAATAAGAAGAATTGCAATCTGTGGAATGGTGGGAACTGCGAAAACCACAATAATGGAGAACTTAAATAATCATGAAAAAGTTGCCAAAATGTTTGATATGGTCATCTGGATAACGGTCTCAAAGGAGTGGAGTGAAAGAAAGTTGCAAGATGCAATCCTACAACGGCTAAAATTGGATGTGCAAGGCATTACTGATATTGAAGAAGCTGCTTTGATAATATCTGAAGAACTGAAGGAAAAGAAGTATTTGATTCTTTTGGATGAAGTGTGGGATATGATTGATCTAAACAGAATAATGGGATTTAATGACAACAAAAAGGACAGCAAGGTCGTGTTGGCGAGTAGATATGATGATGTTTGTTATGGCATGGAAGTCAATGACATAGTTGATGTAGAACCATTGTCACCTACCAATGCTTGGAAAATGTTCAATGAAAAAGTAGGCCACCTCATTTCTAACCCCTTAATTGAGCCAATAGCTTGGCTTGTGCTTAAAGAGTGTCATGGGTTGCCACTACTGATAGACAAAGTAGCAAGAACTTTCGGAATGAAGGATAAAAAAAAATCGCTTTGGGAGGATGGATTGAGACGTTTGCAAAGATGGGATAGTATCAAGATTGAAGGCATGGATGAAGTGCTAGAACGCTTAGAGATTTGTTATGAGGATTTAAAAGATGGTGAACAGAAGGTGTGCTTTTTGTATGGTGCATTGTATCCTGAAGAAAGTGAGATCTGTGTAGATTACTTGCTTGAGTGTTGGAGAGCTGAAGGTTTTATTAATCATGCAAACAATTTCAAACAAGCACGTAACAGAGGGCATACGGTTCTGAACAAGCTCATCAAGGTTTCATTGCTAGAAAGAAGTAATAAAAGTAAATGTGTTAAGATGAACAAAGTGCTTAGAAAAATGGCCCTCAGAATATCATCACAAAGTGCAAATTCCAAAATATTGGTGAAGCCACATGAGGAGTCAGAAGATTTCCCAAGGAAGGAAGAATGGGAACTTGCCAATCGGATTTCTTGGATGGATAGCCCAGTAAGCACTTTGCCAGAAACAGTAGATTGTCACGATCTCTTAACGTTGTTGCTTCAAAGAAATAAGTACTTGACTTCTATTCCTGAGTTGTTCTTCTCATCTATGCGTCGTCTCCAAGTCCTAGATCTCCATGGCACTAAGATTTCAGCATTGCCTTTATCTTTATCCAATCTGATTTCCCTCAAAGCGTTATATTTGAATTCTTGCCCTGATTTGATTGAAATCCCAGCTAGTGTAGAAGCACTTAAGCATCTTGAAGTTTTGGATATTCGGAAGACCAAACTTAATTTACTCCAATTTGGAAGTTTAATATGGTTGAAGTGCTTGCGAATATCAGTATGTAATTTTGAAATGGGAAACCATACTGAAGCACAAGTTTCAAGGTTTGATACGTTGGAAGAACTGAGCATTGATGTTGGTTCATCCAAAGAAGGGTGGGACAAGATTGTTGAAATGGTAGTAAAGGAGATGGCTATGCTGAAAAAATTGACTTCTCTTCGATTTTGCTTCCCTAAAGTAGATCACCTTGACTTATTTGTCAAACACAGCCCTGTGTGGGAGAGGGATTCTTATTTTACATTTCAATTCTCTGTTGGTTTCCATGACTCAGCTTGTACTCAAATTCTTGAGTCTATTGATAATCCAACCTACAACATCCTGAAGCTGGTCAATGGCCAAGGTGTTGATCCTGTGATTGTCAAGGTGCTTATGAAAACCAATGCATTTGGGCTAATTGACGACAAGGGAGTTTCAAGTCTATCAGCTTTTGGTATTGAGAAGATGAACAAAATGTTTAATTGTTTGATTGACAGATGCCATGAAATCAAAACCATTGTCGATGGTCATAAAACATCAGAGGCTGTGCTAAAATGGTTGGAAAATTTGTGCATAAAAAATGTTCCAAAACTGGAAAGCATTTGGGAGGGACCTGTTCATGCTGGAAGCTTGGCTCAACTAGCATCCATCACATTATGTAAATGTCCGGAGCTGAAGAAGATATTCTCCCATGGCGTGATTCAACAACTCCTTCAACTGAAGCACTTGAGAGTGGAAGAATGCTATCAAATCGAAGAGATCATCATGGAATCCGAGAACGCACAATTAGTACTCCAAGCACTTCCAAAGCTGAAGACCCTAATACTCCTTGATCTTCCCAGACTAACAAGAATTTGGGCTAATGATTCATTGGAGTGGCCATCTTTGCAGGGGATCGAGATATCTATGTGTGACATGTTGAAGAGCTTGCCTTTCAACCAGGTCAATGCAACCAAATTACAATCCATCAAAGGACAACAGTCATGGTGGGGAGACCTGAGTAGCTAGACGTGCCGCAAACAAGATTACAATCTCTTTACATCTGTGACGAGCTCAGATTTCATCCTCTCCTAGCAGTTTCGTTATAAAGGTGATTTGGTGTTTGCTGCTTCAGTGTCAGGTTTGTTTGTAGGATTCAAAAAGTTTGCAACTAGTACTGTATTTGATGGGGATTTGCTACTCTGGGTTGTTTTAATTTGTTTCAGATTTGCTACTTAAGTTTGTATTTGTGCTAAGATTGCATGTTGTATTTATTTCCTTGTATCTTGTGTAATATTTGTACTTTCGACGGCTAGTAGGCGAATCTTAGCCATGGCTGATACTGTTTATGGTTGAACTGCTGTTTCATATACTGAAGGTTTCCAGTTGTAGCCATCTTAGGTTTACGTGAATCATGAGTTTAGACCAATAGGTTATTGAAGTAAAATAATGCAAGTAGTCACGTGAGGCATAGTTGACGTATATATAAACCAAATCTGTGTGAAATGGCGAATATGACATTGAAATTCTTTTTAAGTTAATCTCCGTCATGTTATGGCGTTAAGCTTGAAAAAATTCCCAATATTTTGACATTACTGGACGTGCGCGTATTAATTGCTCGACTATTTTAGTAATTTTTAAAGTACATAACAGATTCAGATCTATTCCATATTGTAGGATCAGTTAAGTATGTAGATTTTGTACCATGTAATCTAAGCCCGGCCCTTTTAAGCTCGGATATGGCCCAATAATTGAAACTTGGGCTTTGCGTTTGTACCAATGGGCTTTTTAATCTCTAAGACTTCGTTTGGAATCGAAAAATATTAGGGAAATAAAAAAATTTCTAAGTAAAAATGATTTTTCATATTTTGTTTTATTGTGAAAAATATAAAATGATGTAAATTTTGTCCTATGTAACCTGAGCCCAGCCCTTTTTAAGCTCATGTCTAGCCCAGTCATTGAAATTGGGCTTTGCCTGAACTCGGTTTTTAGGAATGGGTTTTTAATCGTTTAAGGCTTCTTTTGGAACCCGAAAAATACTAAAGAAAGAAAAAAAAAATTAAGGACCAATGATTTTTTTATTTTTGGTTTTTGTCATGGAAAATATAAAAGAAAATTAAATATAATCAAAATTCCTTAAAAATTATTTACATATTATAAATTTAACTGATGCTTTATATAATGCGAAAAACGAATAAAATGGGTTTTTATTAAATATATATAATTAATTTATTAAGTTTAAAAAAAAAAAAATTTTCCTTCAAAAATTATTCCTTTAGATTTTCCTATTTATTTTCTTTCCTTAGTACTTTGAGTTCTAAACCAAAAGACTCACTATTTGTTTATTTGATTGAATTTCTAAATGTTTCCAATATTTAGAGAAAAAAAATCTTTTTAATCTATAATGCTCTTGTCCACTTTCTTTTACTCCATTTAATTTGTGGCCTTTGCGACACGGAGTGCTCGATACCACTTAACTATAGCCCCCATGTGGGGTGCTCTAAATCTGCATAAAAACACATGGCTCATCTTTTACTTTTTAATCTCATTCTTTGTTCGATTCGTATATTAAACATTTTAACTTGAAAATATAATGCTGTAGTGGCCAGTTACAAAAATATATTAGCTCAGCCAAATAGAGAGTGTTAACATTATAGAAATTTTACATTCTTTAAAAAGCAAAACATATACAAAAAATAGACGAAGCGCTCGCCGATTGGGCACCTGGTAATGTGTTGGCGCGGTTCTTGATGTGGATTGTATCAGAGACCTGGTTTCTACTTCTCTGTACCTGCGGATAAAACACCCACGTGCTAAGGCATAGCTTAGTGGGAAGTAATACATGTGGGCGACCTCTAATAAGGTCGTCATACTTTAAACAGTACATATAAGCTTTAACGTTCGTTTACATATACACATGTTTATACATGTTTGAACATGTCGTTTATAGATATCTTGCATATATCATACTTATTCGTGCTTTATCGTAGACTTTCATTTCCATATCATATTTCACATTTACATTTTTATAACATACTTATCAACATGTAGCGTATCATCACATAGCAATGCTAGGCTTACCGTATTAGGTCGTATCGTTTGCGTATTAACGTCATTTATCTTGTACTTCATGCACATAAATACCTTAGAAGTGGTTATGAGAACTATAAGGACCCGAAAGTGCTATAATCATTGTACGAGACAATGAACTACTCTTGACACAGTCACTATTATTAATGTAAGAACTGATCTGAAATACATAAGTGTGAAATATCTTTGTTATCATTGTCTGAGACAATGGCGTTGTTATAATTGTATGAGACAATGTGATCATAGGGCGAGAAGGAATTTATAATGACTTCAAATGGGGCCAATGATCGATGTCTTTGCGGAGTCTTTTCTCCCCAATAGGCATGTCATCTATCCTACATCGAGGTTCTAAGCCAGGGCGATCCATTTTTATTTCATTTCGTCATTATCTCATGTGCTGAATAACTATTATTATCAGGTAATCATATATGATATTTATGATTCTTGTATGCATATTTACCCATGAATAATTTAAACATTTGTATATGTTTACTTATGCATTATTTGGACATTTGGAGTCAATCCAATATGTATGGGTGTACGAATTATCATTTAATAAATAATCCCTTAACGAGGGCAACATTACATTTAACATTTAGCAAATGAGGGCAAGAAACAATGTTTGCCATTGCTTCCTGTAAGCGGCGGTACATAACATTTTCATATAATTTTTTATGCCCCAATACGAACCCTTTCATTCACTTATTAGGATCCCGGTTGTGTGGAAGGTGTTAGAATGACGAGACTTATTAGGATCCTCAGTGATCGATGAGCTCGTTAGAATTAACGAAGGGAACCATAATAGGACTAGAGAGTGCGCTGGGCGCAATGCTATGCCTAGGTGGAGGGATTCCCAGCTGGCGAACGTTACTTTGTGCTTAGGCCCGGACGAAAAATTCAGAAAACTTGGGTTCGGGTTCGCCTAGGCGGAGGCGGAGCTCCACGCCTAGGCTTGCACTCCTACGCCTAGGCGCAGGGGTGTCGTGTTTGACGAGAAATGACGATTTTTAGCCCGTTTCAAGGAATTCTTTTAGCAAACAAACCATTGAGAAACAAAACTTCAAAACTAGCAAACCAATCAAAATACCTGTGAAGGTTAGGGTTTTCCTAACCCAACTTAGCTAAGTATTTCCAAACATATAGGTTCCAAACATCACAAAGGAGATGTTCCAAACAAGATTTCCAAACATATGTAGATTCCGTACCATTCCATACTAGTATTCCATACCTTGGCCTTTCTTGAACTTCTCTTCTTCCTTTTTCCTTCTTCTTCTTCTTCTTCTTCTTCTTCTTCTTCTCTTCCTCTCCCTCTTCTCTTCTCTCTTTCTCTTCAAACGTGAACCATAACCCTCAAGGCTTGTTTTCTTAAGGCTTGTTTGGTTTTATCCCTTTTTTTGGCCTAATTTTTAGCTTTTGTAATTTGGTCCATCAACTCTCTATTATTTGCAATCCAACTTATCTAATTTCCACTTTATTATATAATCTTCATAATTATGACCCTTAGGTCCTGGATTTGTAAATTACTAATTTACCCTTAACTCTTGTATTAATTCCGGATTTTTACTTATTTTATTTTTAGCATTATTTTATTTCGGAAAAATATATATTTACTTTTATTACATCCAAAATATGTTATAAAACTGTCAGGATATAAAGCTCCAATATTGGAAAAAAAATTATGTCCAATATTTATTTAAAATTACTTTCTAAAATCATTGTGAACCATGCTCTTAGTTTATAATATTTTATTAATAGCACTTTTTAATTTATTACTTAATAATTGTCAATTGACTGTTTAAGAATTACTTGAAGTAATTATTGGATTTGTAGTGATGATCTTATAAAACTTTCGAAATACCTAAATTATATAAGGATGCTCTTTCAACTATAAGCAAACACTCTCTTTTAGGTCTTTTTACTTTGCATTATATCATAATATTTTGTTTTTTTACAAATTTGTCCTCAAACCCCGGACCTCTCCGGCCTCCCCTCCCTATACCTGCTTAAGCTCTTAACCACTTTAGCTAAGTCTTATTGACATAAGCAAACACTTTTAATCTTCGTACAATATCACTTTCAAATAAGCTCTTCAAAATTATTTGATAAATTAATTTAATTACATATTTATATGTCCATCATGTTTAGTTCACGTGGTAGAGCACTCATCATTTCAAAAAAGTCAAGGTATAAGGAAGGGAGGGTTGCAGATCAAGTCTGATAGGGATGAGTATCGACTCTCCAGATTTGTTTAAACTATACGGTTTCTTCCCTTTCCTTTAATGAGACAATTCGCGTTGGAATTGATAAGGAAGAGAGGCGCCACTTTATCATAAAAAGGGACCCTCTCACATCTTGATTAGGAAGGAGAAAAAGGAAATGTAGACCTCGCCTGCAGCAAAGAAAGTGGGGGAGGCACAATAGCGCTTAATTAAATATTGTTTTAGGAGAAAAGTTATAAGACAATAGGCCTCTAATTAGAGGCCTAAACTTGTTTATGAGTTTTTGGTTTTAAGAGAGGATAAGCCATCTCCTTAAAAGGAGAGACTCAAAACTCTAATAGTTTAAAATTTTTAATAAGTTGGACTTAGAGGTCCAAATTTTGGGAAGTGATCCGGCTTTAGAGACAGTCTCGGCTTGGGAGATAACTCGACCCGGGGAGTTGCCCGTCTAAAAGGTAAGTTTTCTTGACTTTCTTTTTATTTAAAAATTATTCTTTTATATAGTTATTTTTTAATTAATTATCTTGTATATAATTTAATTTATTGTTATATTTAATTAGTCGTTTAATTTATAGTCTTATTATTTTATTTTCCTTGTAAGTATATTGTTGCTTTTTGTTTATTTAATTAAATTGGTTGTTGATTATTTTGTTTAATAATTCAATTTATTTTTCCTTAATACATGAACCATCACTCACCCTTAATTTATTAAAATCCCAAAATTTCAAAAATTCAAGTTCTAAATTTTCATTTCTCAATTTTTAAGTGTTCAAATTTCAAAATTCAAATTCTAAAATTCTCATTTTCTAAAAGTTCAAATTTTCAATTTTAAAATTCAAGTCTTCCAAATCTCAAATTTCAAATTTTCAAGGTTCCAATTTTAAAATTACAAATTCCTAATTTCAGAATTCAAGTGCCATAATTTTAAAATTTAAGTCCCTCAATTTCTAATTTCAATATTTCAAGTTTATAATTTCTAAAATTAAATGTCATAATTTCAAAATTGAAGTCCCTTAATTTTTTAATTTCAAATTTTCAACAATCCAATTCCCAAATTACCAATTCCCAATTTCAAAATTTAAGTGCCCTAATTTCTAAATTAAAGTCCCTCAATTTCAAATTTCAAATTTTTAAGTTTCCAATTTTAAATTAAAGTCACCCAATTTCCAACCCAATTTAAATGTAATTTCAAAATAAAAAATTATCAATTTCAAAAATTCAAGTGCGCTTAATTTAAAAATTCAAAATAAACTAATTTTAGATTTAATTTTGAGTTTTAAAATTTCAAATTCGAGTGACGCATATTTGAAAATTCAAATAGCTCAATTTCCAATTTAAAAATTTTAAATTCAAAATTACAAATTTTCAAGTCTCAAATTTATAAAACTCAATTCCTTAATTTCAAAATCCAATTTCCAAAATCCCAATTTAAAATTCTCAAACTTAAATTTCATTTCAAAATTCTCAATTTTCAAACTTCAAATTTTCAAAATTTCAATTTCAAACCTGTTTTCAAACATTCTAAACACATGATTAATTCTACAATTCCTATAAAATAGAATCTTGGAGAGTTAATTTGTGTAATATATAAATTGTCTCGGGTGGGACCCGACATTCCATGTATATTTTTAATAAATGATTTGACATATCATTTATAACGAATTTTTAATTGAATGTGAATAGTTTTTATTTTGTTATTTACTTCTTGTTGTTTCCCTAGTGGTAAACACAACATCTGTCAGAAGTAAACATTTTTCTTATCTGACTTTGTTTGATTATTTATTTATATATGTTTTACATGCTTTTGTATTGTTATTGCTTATCTTAGGTATTTATTAGTTGATTAGTCAAAAATCATACTTTATTTAGTTTGTTTAGTAGAAGTGCTTGAGCTTTAGGGGCTTAGAGGGTGTTACGTTTTATCGTGCGTACCCGATCGTAACATGGGTCTGACCTAGACTCGGTTTCCCAAATATGCATTTTAACATCATGATTCGCATTTAGAGTTTTAACTTTATTTGTTTTCCTATTAACGCCAAAAGCAAAATGATGTGGCTAAACGGATTTTCCAAAAATGGTTTTCAAAGAAAATAAAAATGAGTCTCATGCTTTTTAGCGGAAACACGTAATAACAAAAAATGCGGGATCCACAAATGAATTATTATATTATAATTAAAGTGTTTAGGCGCAAAAGAAATGTATATATATATATATATATATATATATATATATATATATATATATATATATATATATATATATATATATATATATATATATATATATATATATATATATAATTAATTACTTTGCAACTTAAAAAATTAAAAATGACTTAAATAACTTCTTTTTATTTTTTGACAAAACTTAAATGACTTATTCATTTAATTTTTACATTTATTTGTTTGTGTCTTTATGTGCATTGTAGATGATAAATCATGTTAAGAAACATTTTGACATGGGATGTCAAAAGATGCTATTGGCCATAATATAATGAGATATTTCTAAATTATTGTTTAAATCTTATACTCTTATAAATTGAAAATACAAATTGTGTTATAAAACCACAGGTTTAAGATATAAATTAAATAAATAAATAAAACATCAAACAATGATGGGGAAAAATATTGAGCATCTTGTAGTTTTTAAAACAATTATAAATAAAATTGGAAAAAAAATTAGAAATTATTTTCTAATGGTGTGTAGAACAAAATTTTATTTAAAAAGTGAACACTTTCTTACTATTTTTAGTATTTTAAATTTAATTTTTTTTTTTTATATAATTATTATTAAAAAGTCATAAAAAGTAAATTAAAATAATTCAAAGGTATTATTTAGAAAATCACATTGTGGAACACTCTCGATCAAAAGTGTATCGTGCAGGCAATTCGGAGCATCTCAGCATTTGTTTCCTTGGAAGAATTCTGTGTTGATGATGATTGTCATGGAGAAGGTGGTTACCTTGGAAAAAATGACTTCTCTTCAATTTTGCTTCCCTATATTGGAGTTCCTCAAGTTATTTGTTCAAAAAAGCCCAGTATGGAAGAAGTGTTAGATTAATTCATTAATTATGGATTAAACATAATCATATTACAATTTTAATTGTATAATTATATATGTTAATTATGGGTTATTTATGAGATGCTTTAATAGCTAGTATGGTCAGTAGTTTATCGTGCCACTTGCTTTGGTAAACTTAAAATCAATACATTTTCGTTAATTTGTAACCCATGCGGCTAATTTTGCTTTATATCTCTTGTGTTGTGGTATTCTGTTTTGAAGTGGCAGGCAATGTTTGCACGATAGATTACGCAACCATTTAATGAATCTATCGAATTTCAGCTTTGATACGTGATATGGAGTAAATAAATGCTTTTCATTCTTGACCGTCAAAGTTGGATTGAGGACTAACAATGACTTATTTGTAGCTTGACCCTTTTCCACAAAATAGCTCATTTAGTCATCATAAAGATATAACAAGAAGTAGACTTATTATCATCCACACAGCCTGCATAATCGAAATCACTAAAACCAACCACCTCAAAAGTGTCAGTATGCCGATATGTCAACATGAGATCCTTGGTACCTTGAAACTTTCTTAACCGCTTTCCTACCCAACACGCCGACAACAAAAGCAATATTAGGGTGTGTGCATACTTGAGCATACATCAGGCTGCCTACAACTAAAAAATAAGGGACTGTTTTCATCTGATCTCGCTCAATATCATTCCGAGGATATTGACCTTTGATTTTGTTTATTAATTTCATGTTTTTGGGGATTTTTTTATGGGAATATTTTTGAAAACAAATAATAGGGACAATATCTACATAATTGGATCTATATGATTGGGTCGGTTGTTACATTAAGCCCTTTTGAGAAGTTCATTTTAATTCTCAAAACTTCTGCCATTACTTCCTTCAGTCTACTAGTCTGAAAAACATGTCCACTCCAAAAAAATTCACTAGTCAACCTTCTGTTATAAATAGCGGAGAAGGATACAAGTTAGCTATCACAGACTGAATTCCACTAGCTCATCCTTCCAACATATTTTGGCAATGGAACTCCACAAAACTAAAGACATAGTTAGGGAAAATGAGGAGAATTGTGTAGCACTACTCAAACTAGAGTACAATAAATAAAACAATCTGATTATAATTAAATTCAGTACCTATGAAACTGATACATATATAGCACCACCAAATTGTGAATGCAAAAGCATAGTCCAGGCTTACATTACAATTTACTTCATAATCATTTTTTGATACAAGTAGAGTGTTTCGAAGATCCCGAATCCGCTTACCTTTTCTACATTCATGGCAATCAAATAGGGCATCAAGAACTACAGACAATGATTAGAAAAACAATCAGTGAGCTTTCATGAAGTATACAAGCATGAATATATAACTGAGCTTCCAGTCCAGAAAGTAGCCACTTCATTTTTGTCTTTCCAGCAAAAAGGAGTCGTCTCCTCAATCTGTCACTCACAGACACCAACCAAATAAAAATGAGACGGAAGAATAAGAAGTGCACCTAGAGTTAGAAATTTGACACACATGATAAAAGGGGAAATTAAGGCCTGTTTGTTTACCCTTTTTGGAAATTGTTGGAGTATAACATCACCATCATCCGCATCATTTTCATTTACAAGGGCTTCATTTTTGTTACTATCTTGTAATACACAAAATTTTAAATTCTCCACAGTCTTGATCCCAAATTCAGACAAACTAGTTGCTGTTAAACGATGACCAAGAAAAAATGCAGTAGCATGCTGGAGTACTTGGTTAATTTCGGTTGGAATGCCTTCACCGTTCACATACTTCAAGCAGCTTTCTCGTTCTTCAAACTTAATGGCTGATGCATGTGGCAGCCGGGATATTATGCCCTTCAGATGATTGCCAACAATAAATTTAAAGTGCATCCATGACAAGTTCTGTAACCGATTTAAGCAAAAAGCTTCCTTCAAAATATCTTTGATGCTTGCATTCCATCTCTCATCCTCTGGATTCACATCTATGCTTAACTCTTCTAATTGAGAAAGTTTGGGTATCACATTTTGGGGAATGATTCTATTAGCTGGATTGTTTTTTCTATTTCCATTAGCTGGGAGATAAAATGACAGTTTCAAACTTGTCAAATTTGTCAATTTCCCAACAGTAACAGGTAACTTTGTGATTTCAGTCTCTTCAAGATCTAAGTACCTCAAGAAGACAGAGTTCTCCAATCTCAGCTGGTAGCTCCTTGAATAGTTCACAATTTCTTAAGATGAATTTTCAAAGTTGAACCAACTTAAAAAGGGATTTAGGCAAAGATTTTATTTTACTTTGGGACAAGTTTAGGATTTGGAGGATAGGCATGCATTGGAAAAAAGATGGAGAAATAACTCTCAGCTGAAGGTTACCTTGTAAGAACAATGCACTGAGTAAAGGGCAATTCGGATTATCCGGTAGCTTGGGTATTTTATTGCTCATCTAATACATCCCGTTAGCTTCCTCCCATGTCTCACTCTTTGGTGCCTCTACGAGTCCTCTTCCATCTAGTTCAACAAGTAGTATTGGATTCATTTCAGCTGTATAAAAATTCACTAACTCCGTATTTCATCCGGCATTCGAATTGACTCTCCATTCTGAAAGCTATCCAAAAAGTTGACATTGACAAGTTGTTGAACAATATGTTATCCTTCATCCAGTGTTCCAATTAAGTCTTCTTTCATCCACCTTTCAAGTAAGTCCACTCTGTGTGTTCCCTCCATCTTTAGGTAAGATGCAAAATATTTTACACATTTATTTGCAGCTGAACCTAATTGCCCCAGAACGAATGCTAATGCATTAAGCAAGTGTGACGTTGTGGGTAGAAAGTCGATCGCCGAGATGCATGCCGCCAGATGGAAACATCCTTGACATCTTCTAAGGCTCTTGCTATTAGAACAGTGGCTAGCAAATGGCCACAACATTGTCTCAACAAATGCACAGCAAGTGGTTGGATACTTGAAGAATGCACCACTCATTTACCAACATTCCTGCAAAATAAGTTCCACGATAACTAATGATCCTCCCTCCTAATCTCCAGATCCACTGGAACATCTAAATATGAAATCATCGCAAAATCTGACACGCTTGAATTAACCATAAATTAACCATCTAATGCCGGTCAAAGCTATCTTTTGAGTTTTGTCAGAGTTCCACCAGCCATTACCCAGGTCATGCAAATATATTGTCTATGGAAGGAAGTGCTCAACAAGGATTAAGAAATTTTTGCTTCTCAAATATTCGTCTGCTTTCCCCTCCTGGATTTTGAGAAACCCAATTCTTCTATGATTCCGTCCTCTACACCTTCAAGTTCCAGACAGTATCAAACATTTGTCTTACTGGTGGAAGCTTCTTGAGTTTGCACGGAGTTGCTTCTGAAATCATAATCCTCCTGATTTCTAGAATTTTAATATATTGTAAGATTTGGCGAATCATTAAATCATCGACACACAAATCCAGCATTGCGTTCCTAGGTTTTGTATCCCCTCCTGTACTGGAATGAAAGCTTGAAGATCATGGATTGAATGATCAAGCAATCTATAGATTTCAGAAGAGAGCTCTGCAACATTCTCTTCATTCTCCAGCTTGTGAAGTGATTCTTTGACTTTGAATAATCTCCAAAACATCTAGAATCCAGCCTCTGTGTGTTTCCATTAATGTTCCGGGAGTTGAAAGAAGGATATGATAAAATAAGGCACACCATATCCTTTTTCCTGTTCAATTCCTTTAAATTGTTCCTGATATCACTTCTGTGGAGGATGAAATGCAAGAAAAAAAAATCATTATAGTGATTTGAGAACGCAGTTCTGGGAGACAAATTGTAGTTGGAAAGTTCCTAGCCGGAATGCAATTAAATTTTATGATAAAGTGGAAATTCTTTGGTAGAGTTGAAACAAAACTATTCAAAATTATTTGTATAATTACAAGAACTTTTTTAACAATAGATTAATAAATGAAGCACTTTTGTAGTACTGTTTTGTAGGGCAAGTATAAAACACATTTGTTATTATTAAAGTTACATGACATTTAAAATTTAATTACAAAATTAGAATATCATAATAAATAAAAAAATTTATTACAAAAAATATATAGAAATAAATATAAATATTTGTATTAATAAAATCTAAAATAATTATTTTTATGATTATAATTATTTTTTAAATATTTAAAAAATATTTGAATTAATGAATAAACATATATAAATATTTGTATTGATAGAAATCTAAAATAATTATTTTTATGTTTAAAAAAATTAAAAATATTTACAAAAAGATTTGATTTAATGAATAAGTTTTATGATCTTTGGTATTTTAAGGAAAATAAATAGGTCTTTTAGGAATGCTTAAAAACTTTAGAAGTGTTTAGAAATTTTTTAAAAAATAAATAGGTATTTTAAGGAAAATAATTATATATTTAGGAATGTTCAAAAACTTTTAAATTGTTTTTAAAACAAAAATAAATCCTAAGTGTTTCTAACAAAAAACATTTTAAGTGTTTTTAAAATTTTTAAAAATGGTTTTCAAAATATTACCAAATACCTATTTTTTTAAATCTTAAATATGCTTTAAAATGTTTTTAGGAATATCATAGAGTTTTCATGTCTTGACATCCAAGACCTAGTTTGTTATATATGGCAATGGGCCAAACCGAACGATCCAAATTCTTGAGTTTCAAAGCCCAAAACCCTTGAGCCCAACACCTATTAAATATCTCATTAACCCCTGCTAGGCCACACCTATTAAATATATTTATACAAGTAATGAAATATATTATTGATTTTTAATTATATATTTTTACTTTAAAAAAATTATTTTATATTTAAAAAAATATAAATTATATCTATGACATCACCGATTCGACCACGGTCTAATTCCCGATCCAACCGTTGAATCGGATAACTTTTTCGATTTATTGATCGGTCCGATTTTTAAAACATTGTTATTTAGAGCTATCTTCTTGTTTATCATGCTCAAAATTAGATTAGATTTGATTAGTATTAGATAGCAGGCCTTGTGATCATAAAAAGTAAGAAATAAAACATGAAAAAAGTGGAAAAATATATTAGGGTCTATCTTTTTTACTTATAATTACTTTTATTGTTTATAAAATGAAAATAATAAAAAAAACAGATGATTTTTTAAGAGTAAATTTAAGTTGCTTTAAACATGTCTTTGAGAAATAATTAAAGAATGAGGTTAATAAATACAAATTATGTTAGAATTTTTTTTTCTTTTTTAAAATTTTAACATAATCTTAGTTGAAAACAGTGATAAGATTATGCTCTAAAAAGTCATGTTTTTTTAGGGGAATTATGTTTTATGTTAGTTGGTCCTCAAAATTCACAAATAATTCACCATTTGTATTAAATATTATATTTTCTTTTTTTTTGACATCTATTCGGATACATCATACTAATATGTTCTTTTATAAATTTTTATTGACAAATAATTCTTGAACAGATATCACAAATCTGGACCCCCTCTCTATGCTCACCTAAGATTTAGCTAGGTTTTATTGACAAATATCACAATTTTATTTAAAAAGAAAAAACTAAATCTTAGTGTTCTTACAAAGTTACCATAAATTATCACATAAATTTCTATGATCTATTTATTTTTTAAAATTTTTATATTTTAATTCTTTGAATTTTTTCTTATATTTTAATAATATAAAAATATATATAAATTACAATAATCAGTATAATACTAAATTTATTTACTTAAAATTTTAATTATGTGATCTATTTTTTAATTTTAAGGTCTACCCACCCTAAACCCTTCAAACATAATTCTCTTTTTATTTTATATATATATACACGATAAGAAACAAGGCATGAACATGTTCCTTTTAATGTTTGGTAATAATGAACATTAAACTTGCATTTATACAACGGAAACTTACACAGCATGGTACCGAAGCTTTCTCCACAGCCGGCGTGTCGTCGACGACGGGAGAGAAGGCTTCTTTTCCGGCTTTAAACGACCTAGATCATCCGATTTCAGAGAGCTTTTGCTCCCATCTGCCTCTTCCTCATCCATCTCCGGTAGAACTCACCGGAACAAAACTCTACTCTTTCAATTGCTTTTTTCCATTCTAATAATTAATTTCTTCAACTCTCTCTTTCTCTATACTCGAAACCGCTTGCTGCCGGGTATCCAAGATTGGATTTTTTGCATGCGTTTTTTCCTGTAACTGCTGAATTTTGATAGGCCCAATTTTAGCACAACTTCACTGAATTTCCAATTTACTGTAGGATTTTCAGCCAAGTTTTGGAATTATAAAACTGTCAAGTTTTCTTTTTGTTGAATGGTAGTGTCTGATTATGGTTTAGAAGAACTTTATGGAAATTCATTATAGGGGCTTTTCCGACTATTTGGACGGTTATTAAGAGTTCAGTTCTCCGAATTAAGCTCAATCTAGGGTTCGTCTATTGCATTGGTAGCCTTACTGTCAATTGCATTGGTCCGCACAAATTGGTGTTTGATTTTATTTTTGTTTGGTTTTTATTTCATTGAATTCGATTTAATTTTTAAGTCTTGCTAACAATACGGGCTTTTCTTTTCTCTGGCGAGGGATTTTGTTTATTTGATCCATCTATTGTTTCATTCGTTACAAACCCTAGTTTTGAAGGAGATTAATACACAAAGGGGGAAAACAATAATACGGTGGGATTGATTTCTACTCCCTGTTTTGAGTTAAAGCCAGATACTGGTGGTAATGATTTACAAGAAACTCTGAAAATTTTGTGGTGTTATTTTTGTTTGCTCTCTGAACTTGAGTGTTTTTTGAGTTGGATTTTTCATGGTTTTCTCTGCTTTTTTTTTTAAAAAAAAGTCCTAGGGTTTGCAGTTTATCACTCTGTAGAGATACTCCGGGATTAAGGTGCAAATAGGATGACCGGTGACATTAAAATTTTGTAGCATGTGATCTTTCTGGTACATTTGGTCAAAGACAATTTGGTTTCATCCATTAGGGTTGTGTATTTCAGTAAGTGGAGGGACAATAGATAAGAAATGAAGATGGGTTCTGCGCACTGTGGCATCATGGAATAAGGAGGTTGGGTGGATCGCTTTGATTATTGGAGAGGTAACGATGATAGGGGTGGCTTGCAACGTGAGCTATCAGTAACAAATTACAGTCTCATCTTTTTTGTCTTCAGGATCCTTCTTGGATGAATATAATTACTACTTTCATGGAAATTAATGGTTGGCTTGAAGATTTGGAGGTAGATTATGGTGGATATGGTACAGGTGACATTGGAAGGAGTCAGGGGAATTATGATTTGTTCACTGGCTTGAATGTTAGAATACGAACAATGTTATAGAGGCTCTAGATTACTGCCTGGGAAATCTGGTTAATGGATAAATCACATAGCTTGCTGGGTTGGTAGGTGCACTGATGAAAAGGAACTGGTTGACCCATCTTGCAAATCAGGGGCATGGGTCATCTGTGTTGTGGAAGATGTTCTGAGTTTTAGGAATGAAAAGGTTTGTTGTGCAAGCTGTCAAGATGAAGAATTCCAGGATGCTGATGGTTGTTGCATTGATATGGGCAGCCCTCGTATGCAGCCTGTTCCTTTTCTCCTTAGTTATCTAGTTTTGGTTTTGTTCTTATTTCATTAATTTGTTTTGGTTCTATTTTTATTTAATTTAATTTTTATTTTTCACATTTTGCTGATAATACAAGTTCTGGTTCTTTTCTTTGGTGAGATTTGTTTATTTGATCCATTTATTGCTTCATTCATTGCAAACTGTGATTCTCAAAGCAGGTTTGTCCTCCCAATCTCTATCATTCTGCTAGGACTCTGCAAAAGCTATTTCACTACCTCTAGCCTCTGGAAGTTTAACCACGAAGATCTCAATGGTGCCCAAGCCCAAGCCAAAGCCCACAGTTTCGTCACCGTCACAGCCCCCACCTCCCATTGAAGATCTCTTCACGTCTCTCAACCTCCACATTCAGCGATCCCAATTCGACCAGGCTGTCAAAGTTGCAGATCAGAGTCTGTGATCACAAATTCCTCCTTATGTGATCTCAATTTCCTCCTTATGTGATCTCAATTTCCTTAATTTGCATCCAATTATTTAATGTTTGTCTTCTGTTTTCATGTTTATTTGCAGTTCTCCTGGTTGCACCCTCCGATGAGGATGCGATTCGGTGCAAGGTTGTGGCCTTGATCAAAGAAGATAGGATTGATGATGTGCTTTTGGTAATTCAAGCTTCGCATAGGCTACCGGTTGATTTAAGTTTCTTCAAGGTAAAAATTCAAGCTCTAATTTTGTTGGTTGGGTTTATTCAAACCTCATTTAGTTGAAATTATATGATGGATGAGTTAAATATTCATAAAATTAATATTTATGACTTGGAAGGCTTATTAAAGTATTTTTGTTCCCAGAAAAATTGAGGCAAAATGCAGAGAAAGAAAAAAGGAAAAGGAGAAGGAGGGAAAAAATTGGAAGGAAATAAAAAAATAAAATTAATTCCAACATATTATTTTTATTTATTTATTTCAGACCCATTTTATTTATTTTTAATTCATCAATATAAAGATTAAATAATTTAAAAAATATATAAGTTCCTAAAGTAATTTTATTTTTATTTTTAAATTTTCATTCATGACTAACATAAAAATAGTTTTGTTTCTGATTTCTCTGGAATTTTTCAGGGATAAACATAACCTAGTCATTTGATTTTATCTGTACAGTTGGAATAATAGTGGAGCTAACAGATGTTGTGCAACATTGGGATAGGAAAAAAAAAAAGGCTGTGTAGTTCTCTTCTTGAAGGCCAAATATTCATTATTTTCCCCCTCTATCAAGTGAACCAGTTTCATGGGCTTATGCTGCACTTAGGTTTGAATTTGTTTGCTATAATATGTAACTAATCCTGATTCTGAATGTTAACACATAATGGTTTATGGAAAGAAGATGAATGTTTTGGAGATGGAAAATAAAGCTAGCTGTTCATGTTTGATGGATAAAAAATGCAGTTCTAAACACCAAAAAAATGGGAGAGGAAAAACCAGAACTATCTTTGGAATCTGTTTTTGCTCTGGGTTTGAAAGAAAAAAAGGAAATTATAGTAATAATAAACAATTAGAAAGTAAAGAATTGGAATCCATAACCATGAACAAACTGCAATATGAAAGTTAGTGAAGGAAAAACATGCACATAGGCAAATCTCCAATAATTGAAGGCTTAGTTTTGAATCTGCCATTGGTAAAACTAGAATTGAAACTCCAAACTGGATTTAAGATTTTAATAATTTTCCAAGTCTCAGCTACTTAGCCTGTCTGTTGTGTTTTTCTTTCTAGAAATTTTGTGTCTCTCCTTGGTGAATTATTGGATTTTAGGGCTTATCAATAATTGGAAAAAACATTGGTTTCCCACAATGTATTTTATTTTTGGTACTCGAGAACAAATGCAATGCAAATCTTTCATTAATGTCTTTATGTTTAATTTATTTCCAAACAAACAGGCATACTGTTTGTACAGGCAAAACAAGTTGGATGAGTCTTTGGAATCCTTGAAAAGCCAAGAGGGAACCTCTGCTACCCTGTTGTTGGAGTCTCAGATTCTGTATCGCTTAGGGAAAATGGATGCTTGTATTGATATTTATCAGAAACTTCAGAAATCCAAGATTGACTCATTAGAAATAAACCTTGTTGCTGGTTTGGTATCGGCTGGGAGGGCTTCTGATGTACAAGGAATGCTGGATGCCATGAGAGTTAAAGCTACTAGCAGCTTTGAGTTGGCATACAACACTGCCTGTTCTTTGATTGAAAGGAGTAAGTACAAAGATGTTGAACAACTCTTGCTGTCAGCTTGAAGGTAATTTACATGTTCTCTTATTGAAACTGATTATAAGAAAGGATTTTGCTTTCTAATTGCTGCATAGTGCTTCGGGATTATTTTGTGAACTCGTTTTTGAGGCTGTGAACCTTATCCACTGACTTACTTCTTATGCCATTTTGTCAATCTATTGTCTCATTTGTGCATGGAAATCATATTTCAACTCTTGTTGCAATAACTAATAAGGCTTTGTTGATTTGAGATATGAGTGGAACACAAATGGCTTCATGCTTTGTGTAACCTTGACATACATCAATGGTGCACTAGTAATTAGAAAGATGTTACACCTAACAGTTAGAGATGTAGTTCTGATTGTAATCAGAGAGATGATTTTGCCTAATACAACTCAATACATTTGTTTTTTTTTTGATGGATAAGCAGAGCAGATATATTCATCAAAAAGAAGGTACAAGGTGCCCCTAGAGAGTATAAAGGACGTATACAGAGGGGAACCAGGAGCCAAAACAAAAAGGGGCGCAAAACAAAAAACAAACCAGCCCACTAGACAAAGCTAGGGAATACACAAAATGCCTCTAACAAAAGAGTGCTCAACATCTTGAATCAAGCTAGCCCAAGAAGAGATAGATCTTAAGAAGCAAGACTTCAATCTAGTCCTAGAAAAGCATTCGTCTTCGAACACTATTCTATTCCTCTCCTTCCAGATTGTCCATAACATACAAAGAGGAACTGCCCTCCAAAGCTTAGATTCCTTTTTCCGTAGAGGGAGACGAAGCCAACCTTAGTAGCATCGTAGGCAATAGTTTTTTGTCTTTTTTGAGAACCAGACCAAGGCATTTTGGCCCAGTTTGGAGATATGCATCCCCTTATAATAGACTCTAGTGTGTATATGTTCATTTGTATTTGCCTTGTTGATTTGCAGTAGGTCAATATAATTTTCATTGACTTGTATGCTCCTGTTCATTTATTATTATTATTATTATTTTATGGGGTTGATGGCTATCTACAAGACACATGGTAGTGCTTAAACTCAACTGTCACATACATGTGTCCTTTTTACTCTGAATATCTCCATCGATTTATTTGTCTTTTGGCTGTACAGGGCTGTTTGCAGGACTTGTTTCTTCAATCAGAATGTCCTGTTGCTATTCTTGTTTATGGCATGATTATAGTACAAGCTTACCAATATAAAAAAAACGATTATAGTACAAGCTTCAGCTACATTTTGTATTACAAAGTTAATAATAATGTCTGTGCACCAATACTGAGGACACAGAATCAGTATGTAATGACACTATACGTGCTTGTTCCTGACTTGCTCATCATAAATTCTCTTGTTTGGTTCATTATGTAGTAGTTTGTTAGGGCCTTTTGATGATTTCTTTTTTGTACATTCTATTGTTGTATTACTTTTCGGATTGTATGGAAACTGAGGAATGAAAATTTGCTGGATGCTAATATACTTTTCATGTCAGGGTTGGTCAGGAAACATTAATGGAAGACAATTTAGCTGACGATGATATAGAGATTGAACTGGCTCCAATAGCTGTCCAGTTGGCGTATGTTCAGCAGGTAAATAATGACAGGAAGCGATTTTTTTTGTGTTTCTTTAGGACAATATTTGTTAGCCAATAATGGAAGTTAGCTTATTTTATCAGCTCCTTGGAAACACACCAGAGGCCATGGAAGCCTACACAGGCATTATTAACCGAAATCTGGCGGACGAATCATCACTTGCTGTGGCCATAAATAACCTTGTTGTATTGAAGGGTCCAAAAGATATCTCTGATAGCCTGAGGAAACTTGACCGGCTAATAGAAAAAGGCAATGGAGCTCAGAGATTTCAGCTTTCTAATGGACTGGAGTCCAAGCTTTCACCAAAACAAAGAGAAACAATATACGCTAATTGTGTGCTTCTACTATTACATTCAAATAAGATGGATCAGGTCTTTTATTTGCAACCTTGTTTTTTCTACATGATAGTTCTTTTTTGATAAGGGTAATACCCCTGTTGGCTCCCCATCTCTATTTCATTACCTCTTATTAGTGGAATTTGACAGGCTCGAGAACTTGTTGCTGCACTGCAAGACATGTTTGCAGACAGTGTGATGCCAGTTCTGCTTCAGGCTGCTGTTTTGGTTAGAGAGAATAAGAGTGGAAAAGCTGAAGAAATATTAGGGCAATTTGCTGAGAAGTTCCTGGATAAGGCCAAGGCTAATTTTCTTGCAAGGGCACAGGTTGCTGCGGCAGCTGGTCACCCTCAAATTGCAGCTGAGTCCTTGAGTAAAATAGCAGACATTCAGCACTTGCCTGCCACAGTTGCCACCATTGTATCCCTTAAAGAGCGTGCTGGGGATATTGATGGTGCTGAAGCTGTTTTTGATTCTGCTATCCAATGGTGGTCAAATTCCATGACAGAAGACAACAAGCGCACTGTTATAATGCAAGAGGCTGCTTCCTTCCGCCTGCCATGGCTGAGAAGGAGGCTGCCTGTCTGTACGAGGAGCTTGTTAAAAGCCATAAAAGCCTACAGGCCTTGATCGGGCTGGCAACTACAGCTGCTTGTGTGGATGTTGACAAGGCTGAATCTTATGAAAAACAGCTAAAGCCGTTGCTAGGTTTGAAGGGAGTCGATGTGGAGAGCTTGGAGAGGACTTCTGGTGCCAAACACGTGCAAAGCGATAGTCATGTGGAGTGTCACTGAAGCATACGAAGAAAGTAAGAATAAGGACAAAGCAAAGAAGAAAAGAAAGAGAAAGCCAAGGTACCCTAAAGGATTTGACCCTGCAAACCCAGGCCCCCCACCAGACCCAGAGCGGTGGCTACCCAAGAGGGAGAGATCTAGTTACAGGCCCAAGAGGAAGGACAAAAGAGCCCAGGCGAGCTCTCAAGGAAGCAAGAGAGTTAGAGAAAACACGTAGTTATTGGTACTGACACTTCCGCCAATATATCAAATTCAAAATCAGACCAAGCTACCACCTCCAAAGGTTCCTCACAGAGTGTGGCTCCCTCTCAATCCAAGCCTTCATCCAAGTCATCAAAGAAGAAGTCTAGGAAATAGTCAGGTGAGAAAAGCAATAAATTTTATTTTGATCATCTTATGAATGAACATCTTGTTTTGAAATATGACTAGACCGCTGAGATTTTGGTGATTTATTTACAGCATCAATGTTGAGTTGGATCCAGGTTTGAATGTTTGAAGAAACGCAACAGCCAAACCCCTGATGTGATGATTCCTATCTAGCCTGATTATTGTGGAGTTTTTCGCTGTCCTCGCCAAAAGATGCTCTCAAGTCTTGATTGACAAGTAATTTGAACTTTTGTCTTGTTCCAGGGAGGATTGGTCTAAGTTTTTGCAGTTTGAATTCTTGTGCTTGAAGTTTTGATGTTGTGAGGGGAAGTTGTACCTCAGATGAGACAATCTAAACACTGTAGAGATTGTTAAAAGGTGAAAGGGCATCATAGTCTTTAGAAGATCAATCCAAGATAAAAGATCAAAATCTAGGGCCTTGATTAATAATGTATTAGGATGGATACTACAGCAACTAATCTTATTTTTTTTCCAACCCTTCAATTCTTTTTCTATGTCACAAACGATGAAGTGTTCGGATAAATATGCGCGCACCCTCAACTAGCTTGACGCTGCTTATTAATGCAGAATCCTCAAATGGCCTTCAAGGATCCCAATCCGAATTGGCGACCATTTGGGAGAGTAAATCCAAGGCTTTTATATGTTTGAAATTTTTTTAATTATAACAGGGAACTTTTTGGGAAAAGTAGGTTTCAAGTTACTAATTTGAAAATCACAGTACATACATGGATCATAAAAAAATGGATTTAAGTGGCTCAAGTAATTAGGAAAAAAATGATTGTGAATCAGCGAGGGAATGTATAACATAACTATTAACTAGGGAATGTATTAGCTTAGTTATGGTGGTATATTTATTGATCCATAATTATTTTTTCCCTTGTAACCTTGTCCACTAAAATCCAATTCTTCATGACCTATCTTGAAGCGTACTTTTTCCCGAACTGTTTTTTTGCTATGACTACACCACCCATTTCAGCAAAATGGGATGAGTGAGAAACGTGTCCATTCCATTGCCCACCCTCCCCTCCCATCCCATCCCAGGAAGGGAGAGAGAGAGAGAGAAGTGTCCATTCCATTGCCCACCCTCGCCTCCCATCCCATCCCAGGAAGAGAGAGAGAGAGAGAGAGAGAGAAAGAAGTGTGGAGGAAGACAAGACATCATGAAGATATTCAAGAAAGAAGCTTGGGTGGGGGGAACCGCCTGGAACTTGTTTTGGGATCATAATACACAAAGAAGGAAGAAGCCAAGTCAAAAAGCAGAGGCATCTGATCACTTCTCTTACATTACTATTACTATTTCTATTCTTGTTCCCCCACAGATATGTCAAACTCATTACTTTAGTCATCACAAAGGTATACGTACTACCCATCTTAATGATGTGTGCACACATGTCACCATGCTATGTCACTTTTAAGTATATTTGAAAATTCTATTTTCCCCATTATCTTAAAACTATATAAAAAAAGTTCAAGGGTTGAACTGGATTGAAAAAATTACTTGATGATTAAATGAAAAAGTGTTCAAGGGTCGAATTGTAATTAGATATGAAAGATCACTAATAGATGATCGAATCAAAAAAATCCCTGACCCATCGATTGAAGAATCAATAGGTGAATTTCGATTTTTAAAACACTAATTTTTATTACACATTTAATATATAAACCATGTTATAAAAGTTGAAGCAAGAAGATATTGTGGTAGTAGCTTGGAGAAGGAAGGTTCCAAAACTTGGTCACTCGTTTATGAAAAATTTAATATGCTTGGGCATTAAGTTTTCTATAATGTATTATACTATTCATAAAATATTAAAAAGCTCACCTTAGACTTTTCACCAATTTTTGCCATCAAGTGGGTGTGGGTCCTCCACATACCCATCTTTCTGTCCAGCCCATTCCGCAGCCCTCCCTTCCTTATCAAAACACCATGATCATAATACAATTTATGTTTTATATATATATTTCAAAAATAATAATTTTTAGTTCAAAACATTTTATGAAATTATTGATAAACGTAGTCTTACTTCTAAACAAATTTAGGTAACTTTTTTATTTGTTTTTTAAACGGGAAAGGTATATATCAAGTTACCAATTTAAAAATAATTATACATATATCGCTAAGAATTAAATTTATATGGTCTCAATGTACTACCATAATTATCCATCGATATCATAACTAATCTAATATACTATCATAACTACCGACATGCTTAAGATTCACGAAAGTTACTAAGAAGATATTTGTTGGGCCATGATAATATATCGACTTATCTATAATTATTTTTAAGAAGAACAACCATTTAAATCTAATTATCGGGTGATATACGATAATTATTTTCAATTAAGAGCTGGATATATGAAACACATTTTTTTCCCATGTTCATATTAAAGATCTTTTTTTAAAAGTCACATTTTTTTTCCAATGTTAGAGATTTTGAACCCCAAGGAAATTTAATTTTAATTGAATAATTTATTTAATGATAAGTTTATCAATTCGAAGATACATAATATTAAATTTTGTAAAAAAATTGAATTTTTTATTTTCTAATTTTGAGAAAGAATGTACACAATATGCACTTAAAGAAGGGTTTGAAAATTAATATTTTCTCCCTTAAACTGTATTTGGTTCCCACAAAAAAAAAAAAAAAAACAAAAGATATCAATTTTTCTCATAATCACCTTCCGTACCCTTCATGCTCAACGGAACCAACCATTCTCTCTATCTCGGAAGGTAAAAAGTTAGAATTCCTCATTTCCATTTCATCTGTTCTGGATCTGATTTCTCGTAGTTTATGTTTTAATTATTTTATTGTTTCACTGATTTTTTGATTTGTTGTTGGGAGACCTTGTACTCTTATCTCTCTCCGAATGCGTGTTGTCCTGATTTTATCGATCTTTTCCTGTTTGATTGGATGATTTGTCGACTGATTCGAAGTGGGTGTTTACCGATTTTCTTCTTTCGTGAAAATGGTCAATTCAATCTTGTTTTTGCTTTGGCCGTCGAAAGTGTTTGGATCTCTTCCCCTTTGACCTTCATTGAGATGACCACAAAGTCCAAGTCTTCGAATGTTTTATTCGAAAAGTTGATGTCCCTCTTCCAAGTTCCAAGCCCCAGCTTGTTCAGGTTGTTAACTCGGAAATTATTATTATTATTATTATTATTATTATTATTTTTACATAATAACAGTCGAGGGTATTCGGCCAACTTGCACATCTTAGTTAAATCCTTTAATGACCACTAAATCCTTTTGTTTAAATTAGTGATCAAAATAAACTAATTATCGTATGTTTTATTCGGAAAATTGCAATCATAATTCGTAGAGTTATTCATAAAAAATAATTTTCCACGAAGGTAGTTGGAAATTATATCTGTATCGGAGATGGAGCTTTCTCGTCGGTAAATGGGTGCAGGATTTAATTGTGGAAGGAGAAGGGAGGGAACAAAAAGAATGAGTGAGAAACTTATTTTAAAAATAATGACGGTAGTGTTCCTAAATGGGGTGGGCCGGGCAGATTGAAATTAAACCAAACCCGATCCTGAGTTTTTAAAATATTTTTCGAACTCATTAAAAACTCGATTACACGAATATTATACATGTCCCATTAGGAATGAGATGGACGTGTACAAAAAAAACTCGTCCCATTGTCATTCCTAGAAGATAACCAGCCTTTCCATCTCATCCCATTGAATTTATAAAATAGAATGGCAATATGTTTTTTTTTTTTGGAGAATAATAATATGAATTATTTTCAAAAAAATAGTATAGGTTTGTGACGGATCGAGCCTTTTTGAACCGGCCTTATTACCAAAGTTAGAAATATCGGTTTTGACGGATATATCGGTACTTGGATTTTACGGATATGTCGGAGATATATCGGTGGATATTTTTACATTAGTATCGATGTATCATAATTAACAAAAATACTTTAAAATTAATGGAAATACTTTGTAAAAATGTAAAAAAGACATTAATAATCAAATATACACATTGAGATTACATTGCAATGAGTTTTTAAAACCAAAATGAAGATCGATGTGGCTCCATTGCAACATTTGATAAAGGGATCCCATCTTAGTGAAGACAATACTCATACCAGGACATGGTGTTCCGATAGTATTGATTATAGGATCGAACATGCCATGTATAAATGTCTTGACTTATACTCACAACCTCTCCATGGTTTGGAAATTTAGGGTTCACCCACATGTTTGTTTGAAATCCTTGATGCATTTGATATGAAATGTGGAATGACATTTATTTAGCATCAGGATAATTTATCATTCCATATTCTTCATCAATGGAAGCCAAAGGATAATCTCACAAAGATAGAGAAAATGTTATTGGCTATTGGATGAATCACGATTGGAAATGCCAATGCTCATGGACTCAAAACTAGCTGAAAATAAATCCTCATTGTGGTGTGCCATCCTTCGTTTTTGACCTCTATATGGCTTTCCAATGGCTCCAATACTTGGACCAGCTCTCTTAGACTCGTGGCCTTCATCTTGTGTAGCATGTGTGAAATCATCTTCACTAGTGAATGAACTCAATGGATATTGACTTATTTGTCGATCTGCAATATCCCTATAATCATTTTCAATATCATTATCATCATTGATCCTCCTTCCTCTTGAGTCATCATAACCTGTAGTAGAAGTACCGACAAAATTAGGTCTATTACTATGTTCAACACTTGAATCAAAAGAGGGTCGAGAAGTAACAATAGGCTGAAATGAGCCTCGTGTGTCTTGACTGAAACTTTCACTATGAATTTCTTCAAACAAAACACGTTCAACATCAACATCTCCTTCTCGAACATGTGCAACAATTTGTGGATCAGGATTTCTATCTTCATCATCCAAATGGAGAGGTCTAACCCATTGGAATAATTGATTATCATCTTCTTCATCAAACTCGGCTGAAATGTTGAGTAAATCAAGGTAATTCTTGTCAGCAACTTTATCGGTCTCTGCTTGCATATCACGTATCTTTAATTTCATGTTATAGTAACAAAAAACTAATTGTTGGAGCCTATGGTAAACAAGCCGATTTCTTTGTTTTGTATAAATTAGAGCAAATGTGCTCCAATTTCTCTCACACGCTGAAGAAGATGCAGTTTGAGAAATAACCTTAAGGGCCAAATTCCTTAATGTGGGAGCGTGGTTTCCACACATAAACCACCATTCAGTTGCAATAAAAATAACTAACATTCAAAATCTAATAATAACATGATAATAGACTTTACTTTTAAAGTTTTAATGAAATAACATCGATCAGAACCGTATTTAAATTTCTTTGAGGCTATTGCTGCTCTATCACTGAATCCTCTTTACGCAATTCGAAACATTATAAGTTGTGAATTAAAAATGCACTTGTCAAATCAATATAAGTGTAAGTGTAACCAAATAAATTGAATTAATTATTAGAATTGTAACTAATTGATGTACTTCATTTCCAAAATTACCAAGGCCTACGTAGTAGAAGATACACTCAAGAAATACTTTATGAACAACTCGAGAAGCCTGTATCACTACGAACACCAGGTCTATAGTGAAATATTGGATTCAAATTAATAATATGCTACAAAAGTGATTTAGAATTAGTATGTGATAAAAGGAAGATAATATACAATAAATGTGATTATAATATCGCTTAGTTACCTGCTGCATGAAGAGGGTGTTCGAGGGTTGTATCCCAACGATATGTAATGATTGTTTTGACCCAATCTTTGGCATTGAGTTGATGTAAATTTTGCTTCATTACCCGAATCAACTCATACACAAATGACATTATTGAGACGACTTCGGAATCAACAATGCGAAAAATTGTATATAGTGCCTCATAGATTGACACTAACTTAGAGACCTTCTCCCAATATGTATGATTAAACATGAGTACTTCAACCTCATGTCCAATGGTCGATCAACTAAGCTTGTAAGAAGCCCATTCATCACTAATATAGATCTTCTTCAAATCAGTCCTATTTTTTAGAAGACTTTCTAGGGCAATGTAATTTGTCACAAATCTTGTTGCCCCCAGACGCACAATATCTCTACCACAAACTTTTCTCATTTTCGAAAGCAACCAACCATGATTGTAGATGAAGTTGGTGATTTTTCGTGCATTGGTAATCAATTCCAAAACAGTAGCTCTTTTACTAATGTCTTCAAACATCAAGTCAATGCAGTGTGCTGCTCATGGAGTCTAATATAAATTGTACTTCTTCATTAACAACTCCATTGCCCTCACAAATGCTGATCTATTATCTGTAACAATTTGCACAACATTTGCTTCACCAACTTCCTTGATCACGTCCTTCAACAAACCATAAATGTATTTGTTGTCTTTTTATCTTGTCTGATGCATTAACGACTTGAGGAATATTGTGCTTCTCAATATACTATGAAATTATTGATGCTCAATTTCATGGCCACATCCATTCATCACACACAATTGTCCATCCATAAGTCTTCCATTTCTCCCTTTGATGTTCATAATCTTCCATGTCTTTATACTCATATCCAAGTATTGCTTTGATTTCATATGGAGATAGTGGCTCGTTCCCATGCCTATAAGTAGAATTAATGGAATTAATTATATGGTTTTCAATTATAATGTAAGATAATAATTTTATTAGAAACTGAAAACTGATTGTCACATACCAGCTTGTTGTGCTCCAATAATCACATTCTTGAAGTGGTGAGAGTCTGCTTTATGAGGCGTAACACTCTCATATATGAAGAACTTATTGATTAGTCGACCCATCGTTTTTTTAATTGCACCACATTTGAAAAGATTTTTAATGTTCTTTTGTCTTGCTGTTGAAGATTTGTATAATGATGGAGCAAGAGGTAGTGATAGATCCGACTGTCTCACACTTTGAGATCTTTGCATGTGGCTTATTGGATCAGTCAGTTGTGATTGTGAAGACTCACTTGTTGAAATATCTCAATTAGAAATCTAAGTGGATTCGTTTATTTTATAAAAACTAATTTAAGTTAAAGATTTACCCATTTTTCTTTTGCCTCTCGTAAATCCTTCTTATTATGGCCGATTCCATTCACTAGCTTTTGATGCACGACATGCTGCTCGAATTTCAATTCTCTCATCAGGGGCCATGTCACCTGGATACATATATACATCCTCCTCCTCTTCCTCCTCATCCTCATCATCATCAATGAGATGTACGTCACTACAAAAAAAATAAATTTTAGTGACGGAAATTTTTGACTGAAATTTCCGTCACAAAATTGTGACAAATTTGTGACGGAATAGTGACCGAAATGATAGAAATTTGTTTGTGACGGATTTGTGACGGAAAATTGTGACGGATTTGTGACCAAAAAAAAATCCGTTAATAAATTATGGCGGGACGGTGGCGCAAAAATTTTAAAGATGGATTTGAGACTACTTTGTGACGGATTTTTGTGATGGAAAACAATCCATCACAAATCCGTCACAAAATAAATTATAAAGTTTAAATATCGTTTGTGATGGACGATATTTCAATCACAAAATAGTGACGAAAATGAATTCCGTCACAATTCCGTCACATTTTTGTGATGGAATTGTGAATCCGTCACAAATTTGTGACGGAATTATCATTACGTCACAAAATAGTGACGGAATCACAATTCCGTCACAATTTTGTGACCAATTTGTGACGGATGTCTATAAAAAAAGCTTCAATTTTTTCAATTTGTATTACACTATTTCAAAATATTTAATATTAAAATATTATAAACTATTTGGAATTTATTATTAATATATGTTGTTCAATTTTTTTTTCATTTTTCAAAATTGTGAAATTTCAATATTTTAAATTATATATAATTTGCACCGCGTATAGTCATAAAAAATAATAAATATAAAAATAATATATATCATGCTACGTATGTTATAAAAAGCTCTAAAATTATAAAAATTTGTGATATTTTAAAAATAAATTTTTATTTTAGCCACTCATTGGGTCAGCTAATTGAAGCAACTTGTTAAACTGTATATTCGACATCAATTTGAGCTTGTGTTAATTAAAGAATAAACTATCTTTATGTTTCGTCAATCAATCTTAGCCTCCTTGACAGGTTTTTTTGAATATTTTTTTATTTATGAATATTTAGAAAAAGTATATAATACAATTAATTTCAAATACAAAAATAAATTTTTATTAATAGCGATTTGTCAAAAAATAGTGACGGAATTATGAATCGGTCACAAATTTGTGACGGAATTATCATTCCATCACAAAATAGTGACGGAATCATAATTCCGTCACAATTTTGTGACCGATTTGTGACGGATATCTATAAAAAAAAAATTTCATTTTTGTTTTTTAATTTGTATTAGACACTATTTCAAAATATTCTAATATTTTGAAATATTATAAACTATTTGGAATTTTATTATTAATATATGTTGTGGAATATTGTGCAATTTTTTTTTTAAAATTTTCAAAAGTGTGAAATTTCAATATTTTAATTTGTATATATAATTTTGCAATACTGCATAGTCATAAAAAAATAATAAATATAAAAAAATAATAATATATATCATGCTACAATGTTACAAAAGTCGAAATTATAAAAATTCAGATATTTAAAAATAAAATTTTATTTAAATCCAATTATCAGACAAAGCTAATTAAAGCAACTTTGTTAAACTCAGATATTCGACATTGACTCGACAGTTAATTAAATAACAAACTATTCCTATAAGTTGTTGAATCAATCTTAGCCTCCTCGGATGTTTTTTTTTGAATATTTTTTTACTAAGAATATTTAGAAAAAGTATATTATACAATAATTTCAAATAGAAAATAAATTTTTATTATCGGGCCGATATGTCACAAATCTGGCCACAAATCGATCACAAAATAAATGACGGAATTAGACCGTTGGCCAAATTTGTGACGGTTATCGTCTGCCACAAAATAGTGACGATCACAATTCGCCACAATTTTGTGACCGACCGCGACCAATTTGTGACGATATCATAAAAATTCAATTTTGTTTTTTAATTTGTATTAGACACTATTTCAAAATATTTCAATATTTAAAATATTATAAACTATTTGGAATTTTATTATTAATATATGTTGTTCAATTTTTTTTCATTTTTCAAAATTGTGAAATTTCAATATTTTAAATTGTATATATAATTCAGACCACAGATAGTCATAAAAATAATAAATATAAAAATAATATATATCATGCTACGATGTTATAAAAGTCGAAATTATAAAATTTCAGATATTTAAAAATAAATTTTTATTTAGCCACCATTGGGTCAAAGCTAATTGAAGCAACTTGTTAAACTGTATATTCGACATTGACTCGATTGTGTTAATTAAAGAACAAACTATTCTTATAAGTTGTTGAATCAATCTTAGCCTCCTTGACAGGTTTTTTTGAATATTTTTTTATTTATGAATATTTAGAAAAAGTATATTATACAATTAATTTCAAATAGAAAAATAAATTATTATTAATAGCGATCCGGTCATTACAAATCCACAACACCCACACAAAATAGTGACGTATTCAGAACTGGCCAAATTTGTGACCGACGATCATTCAGCCATGTAATAAGATGAATCACAAACTGGCCAATTTTAGACCGATTGTGACCAATTTTTGACGGATATCTATAAAAAAAAATTCATTTTTCTTTTTTAATTTGTATTAAACACTATTTCAAAAATATTCTAATATTTTAAAATATTATAACCATTTGGTACCTTTATTAATAATATATAAGTTGTGCAATATTGTAGTAATTTTTTTTTTTATTTTTCAAATTGTAAAATTTCAATATTTTTAATCAGATATATAATTTTGCACTGCTGCATAGTCATAAAAAAGAATAAATATAAAAAAATAATATATATCATGCTACATTGTTACAAAAGTCGAAATTATAAAAATTTGTGATATTTAAAAATAAAATTTTATTTTAGCCACCATTGGGTCAAAGCTAATTAAAGCAACTTGTTAAACTGTATATTCGACATTGACTCGATTGTGTTAATTAAATAACAAACTATTCCTATAAGTTGTTGAATCAATCTTAGCCTCCTTGACAAGTTTTTTTTGAATATTTTTTTATTTGGCGAATATTTAAAAGTATATTATACAATAATTTCAATAAAAATAAATTTTTATTAATACGAGTATGCCATAAATCTGGCCACAAATCGATCACAAAATAGCGACGACTGCGGAATCCAAATTTGCGACGGAATTAACATTCCGGTCACAAAAATAGTGACGGAATCACAATTCCGTCAAAATTTTGTGACCGAAGACCAATTTGTGACGGATATCTATAAAAAAATTCAATTTTTTTTTAATTTGTATTAGACACTATTTCAAAATATTCTAATATTTTAAAATATTATAAACTATTTGGAATTTTATTATTAATATATGTTGTTCAATTTTTTTTTTCATTTTTCAAAATTGTGAAATTTCAATATTTTAAATTGTATATATAATTTGCACTCCGCGCATAGTCATAAAAATAATAAATATAAAAAATAATATATATCATGCCACGACAAGAGTAAAAGCCGAAATTATAAAATTTGTGATATTTGAAAATAAATTTTTTTTAGGCCACTATCGAAATAATGCTAATTGAAGCAACTTGTTAAACCGTATATTCGACATTGACTCGATTGTGTTAATTAAAGCACAACCATTCCTTGTTACGGAATCAATCTAGCCTCCTTGAAAGGTTTTTTGAATATTTTTTATTTATGAATATTTAGAAAAAGTATATTATACAATACTTCAAATAGAAAAATAAATTATTATTACTAGCGATTCAATACAAATCGGCTAACAACACCCATTACAAAATACCGACAGACCATAACTGGTCACAAATTTGTGACCGACTTATCATTCCGTCACAAAATAGTGACGGAATCACAAATCCGTCACAATTTTGTGACCGATTTGTGACCAATTTTTGACGGATATCTATAAAAAAAAATTCATTTTTCTTTTTTAATTTGTATTAGACACTATTTCAAAATATTCTAATATTTTGAAATATTATAAACTATTTGGAATTTTATTATTAATATATGTTGTGTAATATTGTGTAATTTTATTTAAATTTTTCAAAAGTGTAAATTTCAATATTTTAATTTGTATATATAATTTTGCAATACTGCATAGTCATAAAAAAATAATAAATATAAAAAAATAATAATATATATCATGCTACAATGTTACAAAAGTCGAAATTATAAAAATTTGTGATATTTAAAAATAAAATTTTATTTTAGCCACCATTGGGTCAAAGCTAATTAAAGCAACTTGTTAAATCACAGATATTCGACATTGACTCGACACAAGTAATTAAATAACAAACTATTCCTATAAGTTGTTGAATCAATTCTAGCCTCCTGACAAGTTTTTGAATATTTTTTACTTATGAATATTTAGAAAAGTATATTATACAATAATTTCAAATAAAAATAAATTTTTATTAATATATACGTCACAAATCTATTACAAATCGATCACAAAATAAATGACGATCAGAACTGTCACAGTTTTAGACGGACCATCATTCCGTCACAAAATAGTGACGAATCACAATTCACATTCTTGTGACCTAATTGTGACCAATTTGCGACGGATATCTATAAAAAAAAAAATTCACTTGTTTAATTTGTATTAAATAATTATCAAAATATTCTAATATTTTAAAATATTATAAACTATTTGGAATTTTATTATTAATATATGTTGTCTAATTTTTTTTCATTTTTCAAAATTGTGAAATTTCAATATTTTAAATTGTATATAATTTTGCACTCGCGCATAGTCATAAAAATAATAAATATAAAAAAAATAATATATATCATGCTACGATGTTATAAAAGTCGAAATTATAAAAATTTGTGATATTTTAAAATAAATTTTTATTTTAGCCACCATTGGGTCAAAGCTAATTGAAGCAACTTGTTAAACTGTATATTCGACATTGACTCGATTGTGTTAATTAAAGAACAAACTATTCTTATAAGTTGTTGAATCAATCTTAGCCTCCTTGACAGTTTTTGAATGCTTTTTTATTTATGAATATTTAGAAAAAGTATATTATACAATTATTTAAATGTAAAAATAAATTATTATTAATAATGATCCTGTCATTAAATCTGGCCAACACCCACACAAAATAAGGACGTAATTGTGAATCTGCCACAAATTTGTGACTCCATTTATCATTCCACAAAATAGTGACGAATCACAACCACACAATTTTGGTGACCGATTTGTGACCAATTATCTGACATTCATAAAAAAATTCATTTTTCTTTTAATTTGTATAGACACTATTTCAAAATATTCTAATATTTTGAAATATTATACCATTTGGAATTTTATTATTAATATATGTTGTAATATTGTGCACTTTTTTTAAATTTTTCAAAAGTGAAATTTCAATATTTTAATTTGTATATATAATTTTGCAATACGCATAGTCATAAAAAAATAATAAATATAAAAAAATAATAATATATATCATGCTACAATGTTACAAAAGTCGAAATTATAAAATTTGTGATATTTAAAATAAAATTCTTATTTACAATCATTGTCAAAGCTAATTAAAGCAACTTGTTAAACTGTATATTCGACATTGACTCGATTGTGTTAATTAAATAACAAACTATTCCTATAAGTTGTTGAATCAATCTTAGCCTCCTTGACAAGTTTTTTTTGAATATTTTTTTACTTATGAATATTTAGAAAAAGTATATTATACAATAATTTCAAATAGAAAAATAAATTTTTATTAATAGCGATATGTCACAAATCGGTCACAAATCGATCACAAAATAGTGACGAATTGAATCATTATTAAATTTAAGGAGCCATCATTCCGTCACAAAATAAGGACGGAATACAATTCCGCCACAATTCTTGTGACCGACCACACCAATTTCATGACGATATCTATAAAAATTCAATTTTGTTTTTTAATTTGTATTAGACACTATTTCAAAATATATTCCTAATATTTTAAAATATTATAAACTATTTGGAATTTTATTATTAATATATGTTGTTCAATTTTTTTTTCATTTTTCAAAATTGTGAAATTTCAATATTTAAATTGTATATATAATTTTGCACCGCCGCATAGTCATAAAAATAATAAATATAAAAATAATATATATCATGCTACGATGTTAAAAGTCGAAATTATAAAAAATTTGTGATATTTTAAAATAAATTTTTATTTAGCCACCACTGGTCAAAGCTAATTGAGCTGAACTGTTAACCCAGATATTCGACATTGACTCCTCGATTGTGTTAATTAAAGAACAAACTATTCTTATAAGTTGTTGAATCAATCTTAGCCTCCTTGGACAGTTTTTTTTGAATATTTTATTTATGAATATTTAGAAAAGTATATTATATAATTATTTCAACAGAAAAATAAATTATTATTAATAGCGATCTCGTCACAACGGCCAACACCGGCCACAAAATAGTGACGTAATTGTGAATCATCACAAATTTAGACCGATTTATCATTCCACACAAAATAGTGACTGAATCACAATTGCGTTACAATTTTGTGACCGATTTGTGACCAATCTTTGACGGATATCTATAAAAAAAAATTCATTTTTCTTTTTTAATTTGTATTAGACACTATTTCAAAATATTCTAATATTTTGAAATATTATAAACTATTTGGAATTTTATTATTAATATATGTTGTGCAATATTGTGCAATTTTTTTTTTAAATTTTTCAAAAGTGTGAAATTTCAATATTTTAATTTGTATATATAATTTTGCAATACTGCATAGTCATAAAAAAATAATAAATATAAAAAATACAATATATCATGCTACAATGTTACAAAAGTCGAATTATAAAAATTTGTGATATTTAAAAATAAAATTTTATTTAGCCAATTATTGGGTCAAAGCTAATTAAAGCAACTTGTTAAACTGTATATTCGACATTGACTCGATTTATGTTAATTAAAATAACAAACTATTCCTATGCTCGGGCTTCGAATCAATCTTAGCCTCTCGATAAAGTTTTTTTGAATATTTTTTTATTTATGAATATTTAGAAAAAGTATATTATACAATAATTTCTAACAGAAAATAAATTTTTATTGAAGATGATATGTCACAAATCGGTCACAAATCGATCACAAAATAGTGACGGAATTGTGAATCCGTCACAAATTTGTGACGGAATTATCATTCCGTCACAAAATAGTGACGGAATCACAATTCCGTCACAATTTTGTGACCGAATTGTGACCAATTTGTGACGGATATCTATAAAAAAAATTCAATTTTGTTTTTTAATTTGTATTAGACACTATTTCAAAATATTCTAATATTTTAAAATATTATAAACTATTTGGAATTTTATTATTAATATATGTTGTTCAATTTTTTTTTTCATTTTTCAAAATTTTAAATTTCAATATTTTAAATTGTATATATAATTTTGCACCGTCGCATAGTCATAAAAATAATAAATAAAAAAATAATATATATCATGCTACGATGTTATAAAGCTCGAAATTATAAAATTTGTGATATTTGAAAATAAATTTTTTTAGCCACCACAGTCAATGCTAATCAAGCAACTTGTTAAACCGTATATTCGATATCACCATCAGGTTAATTAAAGCACAAACTATTCCTATAAGTTGTTGAATCAATCTTAGCCTCCTTGAAAGGTTTTTTGAATATTTTTTATTTATGAATATTTAGAAAGTATATTATACTAATTATTTTCAAATAGAAAATAAATTATTATTACTACGACATCCGTCACAAATCTACAACAATCGGTCACAAAATAGTGACACTGTGAATCCACAAATTTAGATCGACTTATCATCTCGTCACAAAATAGTGATGAATCACAAACTGGCCACAATTTGTGACCGATTTGTGACCAATTTTTGACGGATATTCATAAAAAAAATTCATTTTTCTTTTAATTTTGTATTAAAACACTATTTCAAAATATTCTAATATTTTAAAATATTATAAACTATTTGCAATTTTATTAATAATATATGTTGTGCAATATTGTGCAATTTTTTTTTTTTATTTTTCAAATTGTAAAATTTCAATATTTTTAATTGTATATATAATTTTGCACTGCTGCATAGTCATAAAAAAGAATAAATATAAAAAAATAATATATATCATGCTACATTGTTACAAAAGTCGAAATTATAAAAATTTGTGATATTTAAAAATAAAATTTTATTTTAGCCACCATTGGGTCAAAGCTAATTAAAGCAACTTGTTAAACTGTATATTCGACATTGACTCGATTGTGTTAATTAAATAACAACCATTCCTATAAGTTGTCAATCAATCTTAAATTTCTCGACAAGTTTTTTGAATATTTTTTATTTATGAATATTTAGAAAAAGTATATTATACAATAATTTCAATAGAAAATAAATTTTTTATTAACATGATCACAAATCGGTCACAAATCGATCACAAAATAGCGACGGAGCTAGAATCATTACAAATCATGATTTAATTAGTCATCTGCCACAAAAATAGTGACTAATCACAATTCAATAAAATTTTAGACCGACCAGACCACGTGACTGGGATATCTATAAAAAAATTCAATTTTGTTTTTTAATTTGTATTAGACACTATTTCAAAATATTCTAATATTTTAAAATATTATAAACTATTTGGAATTTTATTATTAATATATGTTGTTCAATTTTTTTTTTCATTTTTCAAAATTGTGAAATTTCAATATTTTAAATTGTATATATAATTTTGCACTGCTGCATAGTCATAAAAAATAATAAATATAAAAAAATAATATATATCATGCTACGATGTTATAAAAGTCGAAATTATAAAAATTTGTGATATTTGAAAATAAATTTTTTTTTTAGCCACCATTGAGTCAATGCTAATTGAAGCAACTTGTTAAACTGTATATTCGACATTGACTCGATTGTGTTAATTAAAGCACAAACTATTCCTATAAGTTGTTGAATCAATCTTAGCCTCCTTGAAAGGTTTTTTTGAATATTTTTTTATTTATGAATATTTAGAAAAAGTATATTATACAATTAATTTCAAATAGAAAAATAAATTATTATTAATAGCGATCTGTCACAAATCGGTCAACAATCGGTCACAAAATAGTGACAGAATTGTGAATCCGTCACAAATTTGTGACCGACTTATCATTCCGTCACAAAATAGTGACGGAATCACAAATCCGTCACAATTTTGTGACCGATTTGTGACCAATTTTTGACGGATATCTATAAAAAAAAATTCATTTTTCTTTTTTAATTTGTATTAAACACTATTTCAAAATATTCTAATATTTTAAAATATTATAAACTATTTGCAATTTTATTAATAATATATGTTGTGCAATATTGTGCAATTTTTTTTTTTTATTTTTCAAATTGTAAAATTTCAATATTTTAATTGTATATATAATTTTGCAACTGTATAGTCATAAAAAGAATAAATATAAAAAAATAATATATATCATGCTACATTGTTACAAAGAGTCGAAATTATAAAAATTTGTGATATTTAAAAATAAAATTTTATTTTAGCCTTATTGAGTGAAAAATTTAATTAAAGCAACTTGACAAAGCTTGTATGTCGACATTGACCGATTGTGTTAATTAAATAACAAACTATTCCTATAAGTTGTTGAATCAATCTTAGCCTCCTTGACAAATTTTTTTTAATATTTTTTTATTTATGAATATTTAGAAAAAGTATATAATACAATTAATTTCAAATAGAAAAATAAAATTTTATTAATAAGCGTCTGTCTGTCGGTCACAAATCAGTCACAAAATAGTAGCGGAATTGTGAATCCGTCCTAAATTTGAAAGCGGAATCTAATTCCGTCTGGTGACGTTGTGACAATTTATGACGGATAATAAAAAAAAATTCATTTTGTTTTTTAATTTGTATTAGACACTATTTCAAAATATTCTAATATTTTAAAATATTATAAACTATTTGGAATTTTATTATTAATATATGTTGTGCAATATTATGCAATTTTTATTTTTAAATTTTCAAAATTGTGAAATTTCAATATTTTAAATTGTATATATAATTTTGCACTGCTGCATAGTCATAAAAAATAATAAATATAAAAAAAAAATAATATATATCATGCTAAGATGTTACAAAAGTCGAAATTATAAAAATTTGTGATATTTGAAAATAAATTTTTATTTTAGTCACCATTGGGTCAAAGCTAATTGAAACAACTTGTTAAACTGTATATTCGACATTGACTCGATTGTGTTAATTAAAGTACAAACTATTCCCTCTGAGTTGTTGAATCAATGCTTGCCCCTTGACATGTTTTGAATATTTTATTTATGAATATTTAGAAAAGTATATTATACAATTAATTTCAAGCAGAGAAAAATCACAAAATTTTATTAATTGCGATGTGCAAATCGATAACAAATCGATAAATAGTGACGGAATTGTGAATAAGTCAAATTTGTGACGGAATTATCATTCACGTGCAAAATAGTGACGGAATCACGATTAAAGATCTGTTTATGACCAATTACAACGGATATCTATAAAAAAAAAATTATTTTTGTTTTTTAATTTGTATTAGACACTATTTCAAAGTATTCTAATATTTTAAAATATTATAAACTATTTGAAATTTTATTAATAATATATGTTGTGCAATATTTTTTTTTTTAAATTTTCAAATTGTGAAATTTCAATATTTTAAATTGTATATATAATTTTGCGGCTCTTTGCATAGTCATAAAATAAAATATATAAAAAAATAATATATATCATCTTCTGATGTTACAAAGAAATTCAGAAATTATAAAAAATTTGTGATATTTGAAAATAAATTTTTATTTTAGCCACCATTTGGTCAAAGCTAATTGAAGCAACTTGTTAAACTGTATATTCGACATTGACTCGATTGTGTTAATTAAATAACAAGCTATTCCTATAAGTTGTTGAATCAATCTTAGCCTCTATGACAATTTTTTTTTAATATTTTTATATTTATGAATATTTAGAAAAAGTATATAATACAATTAATTTCAAATAGAAAAATAAATTTTTATTAATAGCAAACATATCATAGGCTAATTAAATCGGTCACAAAATAGTGACGGAGATTGTGAATCCGTCCTAAGATTTGTGACGGAGTCACCAATTCCGTCACAATTTTGTGGCGGAATCTAATTTTACCGTCACGCTATATTAGATTTGTGAGTATGAATATCTCAAAAAAAATTCATTTTGTTTTAATTTTTATTAGACATTATTTCAAAGTATTCTAATATTTTAAAATATTATAAACTTTTTGGAATTTTATTAATAATATATGTTGTGCAATATTGTTTTTTTAATTTTTCAAATTGTGAAATTTCAATATTTTAAATTGTATATATAATTTTGCACTGCTGCATAGTCATAAAAAATAATAAATATAAAAAAAATAATATATATCATGCTACGATGTTACAAAAGTCGAAATTATAAAAATTTTGTGATATTTGAAAATAAATTTTTATTTTAGCCACCATTGGGTCAAAGCTAATTGAAGCAACTTGTTAAACTGTATATTCGACATTGAATATATTGTGTTAATTAAAGTACAAACTATTCCTATAAGTTGTTGAATCAATCATAGCATAACTTGACAAGTTTTTTTGAATATTTTTATTTATGAATATTTTAGAAAAAGTATATTATACAATAATTTGGAAAAATAGAAAAATAAATTTTTATTAATAGTGACCTGTCACAAATCAGTCACAAAATAGTGACGGAATTGTGAATCCGTCACAAATTTGTGACGGAATAACAATTCCGTCACTATTTTGTGACGAAATCACAGTTCCGTCACATTTTTGTGACCCATTTGTAAAACTTGAATTTGTGACGGATAAGCATAAAAGAATTCATTTTTGTTTTTCATTTGTATTAGGCATTTATTTGAAATATTAATATTTACTAAAATATTATAAACTATTGGAATTTTATTATTAATATATGTTGTGCAATATTGTGCAATTTTTTTTTAATTTTTCAAAATTGTGATATTTCAATATTTTAAATTGTATATATAATTTTGCCTTTGTATAGTCATAAAAAAATAAATATAAAATATATATATATATATATATATATATATATATATATATATATATATATATATATATATATATATATATATATATATACTATATATATATATATATATCATGCTACGATGTTACAAAGTCGAAATTATAAAAATTTGTGATATTTGAAAATAAATTTTATTTTACCACACTCTCGTAGGTCAAAGCTAATTGAAGCAACTTGTTAAACTGTATATTCGACATTGACTCGATTGTGTTAATTAAAGCACAAACTATTCCTAAAAGTTTTTGAATCAATCTTAACCTCTTTAACAGGTTTTTTTTTATAATATTTTTTTATTTATGAATATTTAGAAAAAGTTTTTTTGAATAATTAAAGCACAAACTATTCCTATAAATTGTTAAACAAAGTGTAACTTCAAGTATGATAAAACCCCTATCTCACGGTGTTTGTCGAAACTCCAACTTTTTGGTGTCCACGCGTAGCTCTCATCGCATAGATCAACTTTATCTTCAGTCCCGACGAAAACCTACGGTCCGATTTTCGTAGATATGAGAAAGAAGCGAAGATAAGAAAAAAATAAAATTAAAATCCTTTCTCCATACGCTCTCTCTCTCCCCATGAATAATGGTATCTTGCAGTTGCTTTTTTTTTTTCCTTTAATTATTATTATTTTTTAATAATAATAATAATAATAATATTATTATTATTATTATCATTTTAAATACATGGTTCATATTGTTTCATTCGGTTAGTTTACGTCACCAAATTTTTATTTCTTTTGAGTTCAATTTTTTAAATGAACTTTGCTCACGCCATTTTCAGACTTAGAGATTTTCGTAAATCTAGATCACGAAGTCACTAGCGATTTATCACCCAGAAATTCATAAAATATTGTGACTATCTTAGAATTCGACGAAAATTTTCTGGGTCACTAGATTTCGCGAGGCAATTTGCAGCGCAATCGGATCATCCGAGATCTAGAGAATTTTGATTTTTCAAGCGAGAGTACCGTTTTACATTTTTCGGAAAAATTGAATTTTCTCGGGTTTTCTTCCCTTTGGTCCAAAAAATTGGGGGCGAAATTTACGGCCTTTCAAACCTCGAGAAGCCCAATCACTATCCATTCAATGGCCTTTAGGCTAAAAAATAACACATGTAGGAAAATTCCCTCTCATGGTTTGTGGCTCAAGAGATTTTGGTATCGTGTAGCGCCGTTACATGTATATCAATTTTGCCTTATTACTGATAAAAACCTATGTCCGTTCATAGATTTCGAAAAAGCGAAGAGAATAAAAATTAAAATTAAAATCTTCTCTCTCTTCGAACAAAATTCCCTTCTCCTTTTTTTTTTTTTAATTTCGTTTTTTTATTTTTATTTTATTTATTTATTATTCTTATTATTATCATTATTTTGGATACATGATTCATATTACTTCATTAAGATCTGTTTCTATCCCAAAACAATTTATTTTTTTTTAGTTCACTTTATTTTAAATGAAACTTAGTGGAAATCGTTCATAGCTTAGAGATTTTGTAAAAATCTTGTTCCTAAAGTCACTAACGGCTTATGACCCAGAAAATCGTAAAATATTATACTTGTCTCGGAGTGTGTGAAACTTTTTGGGGTAAACATATTTCAGCGAGGCAATTTAGCAGGCGCAATCCGTTTTGTCATCCGAGATCTAGAGAATTTTTTAAGCTTCTCTGAACCATTATGACAATTTATTATTATTATTATCATTTTATCATTTTTAAAAATTTCTAATTTTCCCGGGTTTTACAATTTCGAGGTAAGTGATCCGTTGAGTATCTCTGAATACCGACCACCAATCTTTAAATTCAATCGAACCTAGTTGTGTTGATACTTGGCATTCAATTTCCCAAAGATTTAAGGTTAAAAAAAAGAAAAGAAAAAAAGAAAAGAAAAGAAGAGAGTAATATGAATGATTTTGTAAAGTCTGCAATTCAAAAAGTAGAAAATATTTGTAACATTTTATTGGCCAGTTCCAGGTCAATGGGACCTCTAACTTTTCAGACAAACATCATCTTTGTGAGGACAATAAAAAGGAAAAATAAAAAAACCTGATAACTTTTTCCACACGATTTTCCCCAAATTCCCTCTCAACATTTCCCGCCTACGTTTCCCACTCTCCTGCAGCTGAGCCCTGGTTCTATATCAGCCACCGGCTAATGGGCTTCAAACAACAAGCCGCTGATCCTGCTGCCGACCTTAAGAACCGGCGACGCTTTGGATTCTTCAATATCGGTGAGTCCATTTCGAATTCTCTATATGCTTAGTTTATGTTTTCGAAGACGTTTCATATTTAGCTATCTCCTCCTACTTTATAATTTTGTTTTTTATCTTCTGATTTTTAATGGTTGTGATCTCTTGAGATACGGGGTTGAAGCAAGGGCGCATCAAATTTTTGGGTATGATTTTTTGTGTTTTTTTTAGAGAAGAATGTATGATTGGTTAGTTGGTGGTACGTGGTTGAAAGTCATGATTAATTTATTTTCGGTTTGATTTTTTTGTTCTGTTGGCATTTGATATGCTCTTTTGGCCCTGGAATCTCTTTTGGAGCAAAGACAAACTTTGTGGAACAAAATAATGTAGCCTGGAAATAGATACACACAATAGCAAAGAATTCATAAACCTACATATTAAAGGAAATAAAGGCTTAATCCAAGAAATGAACATGAAAGTATCTGACATGAGGAAAAGGGAAAAAAATAAGTCTATACTTCTTCCAATTAATGAATTTCATAATAAAATAAATGAAAATGAACACCACCCCCCGGGCACCAACAAATTAGTAAACTGAATGAGAAACCCTCCCATAATACAAGCAATTTCATAAATTTTGGTGGCAGAAGAAAACTTAAAACGTTTTTTTTTTATTTCTAATCATTGTTGCTCAAAATAGTCATAAAACAAAATTTATAAGTTTTCTTTATTATGATGGGAGAATTGAACGAATTAGTAGCTTCTAATGTACTCATATCATTTATAACCAACAAAAACCTTTCAAAGATAATATAGCTCTAATAAAAAAAAAAAAAACCTGGATCAAATGTGAATAATAGCGCTCTTGAGGCCAAAAAAACCATTATTTAGACATATGTTATTATAAAGTGTGTAATTAACTCTTGGACTATTAACATGGTTGGATGTATTTTATTATGAGTATGGATATATATGGGCGGTAAGGCTATTTTTACTTATTATCTTTCAGTAGAGGTCATTGTATTAAATTGGGCCATGTTGCCATGGTTATCTGAGTTGTATTTTGGAGTAGAGCTCCTAGGTACAAGGAATACGCCCGATTTTAAATCCAGTCCGGAAAAGGGGACTCAATGGTGTGGTGTCGGGTTACCCGACATCCATGAATCTTCCGTGGGTTGACGGGTTGTCAACGGACCCCCGGGTTTTGGGGCATCACATATACACTATTTCAAAATATTCTAATATTTGAAAATATTATAAACTATTTGAAATTTTATTATTAATATATGTTGTGCTATATTGTGCAATTTTTTTAATTTTTCAAATTTTTGATATTTCAATATTGTAAATTGTATATGTAATTTATAGTGTTGTAAAAATTAGTATTTGCGTACTTGTAATAATGTTATTTTTATTAAATTGTACATGAGTATATAGGATTGGGTGCTTGAGCTCATGGAATTGTGACATGTTGTAGGAACTTGCTGGAATAGAGTAGTCGTTGCTTAATTTATTTGCGTTATTCGTCATCAATTTTTTTAGTTTACGTGCGACAACGAGTAATGTTATATTCAGAGTTAATGAATATACTTTGTTTATTTTAGAAATGGTTTGTAATTTCAAAATCTATTTCGGACATTAAATTTTGTCATGATTCAATATTGTTGAAACTCATAATTGAAATTTTATAAAAATACATGAAACATATTAAAATAAAGTACCTTTAAATCATTTGAACAAATTAATTATGTTTGACATATGGTTAAACTTGATTATTATTTACATTCCAGATAAATATAAATATGAGTTCAGATAGGCAATGGATGTATGCTAGATTGGACAATGGATGGATAAAGCCTGAATTTATAATAGGGGTTGAGCAGTTTGTGGAATTTGCAAAAATGCATCCAGAATGTATGGACGGTCAAAAGATAAAGTGTCTATGTAATCATCGCAAGTGTCAAAATAGGAATTATTTAGATGAGGATACTGTTAAAGTGCATCTTGGAAGAAATGGATATGTAGCAGATTATTATCGTTGGTATCATCATAATTATTAATTTCTATTGTTATATTTAACAAATAAAAATATTCTTATTTCATTATTTATAATTATTTTGTATTGCAGAAGAGGTACACTTGGGACTCAATGGACGAAGAGGCTATTAAGAGTCAGTTGCAGCAAAATGTTAAAACGCAAAGACACCAAACATGTCTACATTCGGGAGGCATTCTAAGGATGGCAAGCCCAGCTTGTGTGTGACCCAAGAAATTTAGGATAATTGGCAACAACATTGAACACCGCAGTAATGGAAAGAGAGAGCTCAAAATCTAAACAGACCTGCCTATGAGACCGGTGGTCTGCATCGGGTTTAACTAAACATACATGTGGATCTCGCATCTATGGTGGAGCATTCTTTAAAAATGGTAAATTATTAATTATTTAGTGCTATATATATATATATTTTTTTTTTTCAATTTAAACTTTTTAAACATGTAATTACTAGCTTATTATGCTTGAAGACTGAAGAGTTGCAACGTCGGCCCAATAGTTGGGAGTTATTCAAGAAAGTGCACATGAAAAAAGATGGAACATTTGTGGATGCCAAGTCAAAGCAAGTGAATGTAGGTTCATCTTTTATTATTTAGTAATTTTAAAGTTATTTTAATAATTGTTAAATCATAAATTTTAATATTAACTTGAACAATTTTAATTTAGATCGTATGGAGGAGTTGGTGTCTTCGCTGCCTTTAGATGATGGCGTTCACAACCTCCACCAGCTGGATACACACTTTATTTTGAGGTCGTAGGTGGAGTATAAGAGGAGACGTGTATATGGTCTTGATCACGGCCGCATCTATCTATCCTTCCTCATGTCGAGTACCGAGTCACACTCACAAGATCCGCAAACAAAGTTGAGAGATTGTGCGTGCAGGCTTGCAAACAAGAAAGCGTAGATGGATAGAGCAATTGGTCGAAGTTAACTAACAAAAGAGAGCTGCTACGAGATGCAAGATGCATTTAGGCGTTTCATGAAAGCAAATGCAATATAGTCACCGCCTAATGGATCATGATCTTCGCACCTTAAGCTTGGCAGGATGACTTTTTATTAATGTTGATGTGTAAAACATAAATGTTTTATTATTAGTTATGCTTCAATATATAACTTTTTTTTTTTTTTTTTTTTTTTTTATGTATATTGTTTAATGTTTTAGCATATGAAAGACATTTTTAATTATTGAATTTTAATTTTTTTCTAATTTTATTAAAGTGTATCAAAATATATTCTAATTAAAAATAACATTTAATTTATAATAATTATATAAAATATAACAATATGACAAAAAATGAATAGTGATCGAATAGTGATGGAATAGATAAAACGTGCTATTGACGGATTTTGTCACTTCAATCCATCACAAAATTGTGAAGGATTTCTATCACTCAATCCATCACAAAATTATGACGTGATTTTTTTTTCACTAATCCGGCTGCCAATTTGTGATGGATTTTTGTCACTATTCTCACAAATTTTGACTAAATACATTTTCATGATGGTAAATTTAGCGATCGAAATCATTTCCACACAAAATTTGTGACAGACATAAATACAAATTGGCCACAATTTGTGACAGATTTTGTAGGATCGTAATTCATATCAAACACAACTGGCCACAATTTTGTGACGGAATAGCGACAAAAATCATTCACAAAATTGTGACGGAATAGGGACAACAATCCGTCACAAAATTGTGACTCGAATAGTTGATAAAAATTGGCCACAGTACCAGACGAATAGCGGCTGAAAACTGGGTCACAATTTTGTGACGAAACATCTTCCACCATTGAATTTTTGTGACGAAAAACTATTTTCGTCATTAATATTTTTGACCGATTTTCGCCAAAAACTGGCTACAAATTTTGTGACGGAAAATTCCGCCACAAAATCTCTGGCGATTTTACTAATATTGTGACTGAAAATTCGCCACAAAACCGCTACTAAACATAATTTGTGATCTAAATTCAGACGGAAATTCCGTCACTATTTTTGTTTTTCCCCAGGTGATACTACACCCCCATTGTGCCTCGAAACATCAAATTTCTTCTATATCTATTGCTTTCTTCGCTTTTGCTTTATTTTTCTGGTCTAAAAGTTGCCTCATTTTTTGTTTATCTTTCGGAGGCACATTTGGGTACTTTTTTGTATTTGAGTGGGGATCCAAATGTGAAAGGTGAAATTTAAAGCGAGTGATCCCACCACTCTTTATCTCCAAACCACAATAATTGCATATTGCACCATTTCTATTCCCCTTCACATGTGTGCAATATTTCTATGCTGTATCTCGGCCTCCAATATTACTTTCACTATCCATCCTATTAAATTAAACTTATATAAACTATATTATTATAAAATTCAAAATGAATTTATTTTCATATAAAACTACAAATTTATAATATGCATACACAATATTACCTAACATATAATCCTAACTTCAAATATTAACTAACTTGAAAGTGCTTGACTATTTACATATTATTATTTCATATTTAAAACTTAATTTAAACTGACAAAGCTTCATATAAAACTATAAATTTATAATATGCATACAGAATATATTAAATCACATATAACTTTAATTTAAAATATATTAACTAATTAATTTATTAATATATTATTACTAAATTAAACTAATCTTAAAATATGAAAGCTTCGTGATAAACCATAAATGTATAACATGCATGCATACAATCCAATATAATTTCATTTCAAATATTAATTCAACATGAAAAGTTAATTAATTAATATATTATTACTAAATTAACTAATTTAAAATATGAAAGTATCATATAAACTATCAAATTAAACTAATATATAGTTGTTTAAAGAAGACATCACTATTATTAAATATATAATCTAATATGAAGCTATATTATTAAATTTCTAATACTATATAAACTATATTATCCTATATAATCTAATATATTTCTATTTTATTAAATTTATAATGTAAAATGAAATTATCAAATAAAACTAAGATATTACTATTAAATGTATTATACTATATAAAACTATAGTATTATTTAATAATATACTATATATGACATTACCTTAAACTAATATAAAATTATATTGTTAAATTTATAATCTAATATGAAATTATCAAACAAAACTAATTTATAGTTATTTTAAAGAATACATTACTATTAAATTTACTATACTATATAAAACTATAGTATTATTCAATAATATACTATATATGACAATACTCCTTTAAACTAATATAAAATTATATTGTTAAATTTATAAATCTAATATGAAATTATCAACAAATCTAATATATAGTTATTGGTTTTAAAGAAGACATTACTATTAAATTTATTATACTCTATAAAACTATAGTATTATTTAATAATATACTATATATGACATTACCTTAAACTAATATAAAATTATACTGTTAAATTTATAATCAGAGAATAATAAATTATCAAATAAAAATAATATATAGTTATTTTAAAGAAGACATTATGTAAAACTCGGAAAAAATTCAATTTTTCTTAAAAATGGTAAAACGGTAATTTTTGGTTGAAAACAAAAATTTTTCTAAATCTCGAATGATGAAACGGACTTCACCGTTGAATTCTTCTCGCGAAATCTAGCCATTCGCCGATTTCATCTGATTCCAGATAATAATTCACGCCGAGGCACCGGTGTTTGGTGACACATGGGATGATCAAGGCGTGGGATGCCACAGACACCCCTAGGTATAACGGGAACGGGTCGCCCAAATTTCTGCTGACGCGGTTATCTAATTTTGTCATTCTTCAAATAAAAAAAAACAAAACACAAGTGTTTAATAATAGTTAATGCATAAATGATAGAACTTAGACAATATAATAATATTTAAAGTCTTAAATAAACGTAAATAATGCTAAACATCATTATAAATTTATAACCAAACTAACTAGTAACTATTAAACAACTAACTACACTACAATCACATAATAATTCAGGAATTAATGAAGTACCAACCACAATCAAGTTCAAAGCTCTTCACGATAAAAATGAAACATCAAATCATAAGCATTGTCAAAGTGTATAAACAAAACTAATAAAATAACATGTTCATATTCAAAGTACTAAAAAAATAAAGTTACAAATAAATTATATTTTAAAAACTACAAATCCAAAGTTTCAAATGAAATCCACTATGCCCTTAATCTTTATCTTCATTAATATGATCACTATAGGATTTAGAAAAAAATCCCAATAAGTCATATATATATATATATATATATATATATATATATATATATATATATATATGTCATTTTTTAAAAATTAAAAAAAAATTTCACAATAATCGGCCCGCTATCCCTAACTCCGATGGGTCATGGGCCAATTAAGTCAGCCAGGCTCCGATTTTATTCGGTCGCACTCTCACGTACCCCAACCCCAAAATACCCGCTAATTGATTCGTGCCACAAAGAAGCCGAGCCGAATCAACAATATTTATATACCTGTTCTCCACCGCCGTAGTCAAGCCACCGCAAAGATGTCTGTGTATGAACACGGATGAGTTATCCTAGGAATGACGGTATAAGTGTGTGTTGCAAGGCTTTTTTGCTTGGACTTTTGGATTTTTTGTTTCAAAACAAGTGGAAGTTTGAAAAACTCCAATAACTCAGAAAGACTCCGAAAAATGAAGCCAGAAAAGTTAACTTCAAGATTTAGGTCACTAACTCGTACTTAGTGGCAAACAAGTGTCCTCGGTTTTATCCCCTCGCTGCTATGACAAGCAACCTATAGTCCGCTCTCACACCCGGATCTATGTTTAACTAGCAAACTCACCCTAAAATCAACTCCTATTCGAAAGCTAACACGTAACATGCATCTATGGCCCTTTACGCCTTGAAACCCTAACATTAAATCATCACTTTTGGCTCGTAAAGACCATCTAAACCACAAAGACATCTAGCAATGTTATGCACCGTGTGATCCCAAAGCATGGTAAGTATTGGCCAAATCACTAACATTCAATGCTATTCAACTATATTTTGAGAAAATGGGGAGCTATAAATACAAGATCGTGAACTTTTAACACAAGAGGACAACCCGCATATGCCCCACCACCAAGCTAGCTTCCTTCTCTTCAAAGAAGAGGCTTAGCCAAACATCTCTCGAGAGTTGTCATCCTCGGCAGTGCCTGGCGCCAAGAAAATAAGGGAAAGAGGAGAGAGAAGAGAGAAAAGCAAAACCCTAACTAAACTACGAGACAAAAATAAAAACTTACCAAAAATTTCTTCTTCAATTTGTTGCCTTTGGTTACAAAATGGGAGGGGGCTTATATAGGCCACCCAATGTATGAAAATACTATAAAGCCTAACAATTTGGCTAAATTTAAGGACAAGGGAGTAATACACCAAAATTGAAGTCGGTTTGCATTAATTACAAAAGCATGACAAGGCAGTGAATTTCGCTAAGGCTCAAAAATTTCGCTAGGCAGCGAAATCACCAAGAGATAGCGAAAATGCAAAATTTCGCTTAGGAACAAAGGTTTCGCTTAAATTCCCAAGCGTCTAGCGAAATTGGTAATTCGCTAAGATTTACAAATTCGCTAAGGTTACCGCAATCCCAAATAAATTTTCGCAATCTAGCTTAAATTCCCGGGATTTGGCCGATTCATCACTACATTGCTTCCCGTCCTCTACGTATCAATTTCCATCACTACTTCTTCATTCTTCTTTGATTTTCGTCCTGTCATACGATAATTGAGTTCAATTCCTTTCATGATTCATCATATGTCTCGGAGTTATCAACTCCCAAAGCACGTAAAAATCTCGCAGAAACAACCAAAAAATAACCTCTAACCAAGATAAGTGATACTAAGAAGACTTAAACACTTCAATTGGTAGTAAATGACATGATTAGTGCGCAGCAAAAAAGCACTCAAACCTATCTACATAAAGTCTAAAATAGCACTGGGTACTAATCACACCCCCCAACCGAAACGTTGCTAGTCCCTTAGCAATGCAAAAACTAAAAGGATATGTATGCAGTGATTTTCAAAAAGTTTATGATTCAAAAGGGTTTATGTACATAAAAACATTACCTTTAAACTGAAAAATTGACACCAAGCTTGAAAACCGGCATGAAAGAACCAAAACCATACAAGAATAATTTCAGGTCAACATTGGTTCCATGATTCTCAACTTGAATTTCCACCTAAGTCTAATGGTTCATTATATAACCAGATTACGCCAATAAATTGCAAAATTGTCCACTCCCCCCAACCTAGCACTGACATGGCCTTAAGTCTTCGAACAACCTGGTGATAGGCTAGTTACTCTCTTCTCTTTTATTCAACTACAATGTAGGGTGCAATGTTAAAAACTCGATTTCACCAAAGTCCGTGTAACGGGGGTCCACTGATGACTCCCAACCAATTAAGGTTTAGGGCATCAAGCCAAAAGGATCACTTGACCACAAACCCTACAAAGCCACCCTGACTCGAATGACTCAAAATCAAGCACCTACAGGTTAAACTCTACCTATCCACCCATGTAACGAACACTCAAATCGATGACTCCCCAACCAATTAAGGCTTAGGGCATCGGGTTTCAAAGGCTGCCATACACCCTCTGACCGTGCTCTAGTTTCAAGGCAAACTTCACGACTTTATTTTTTCTTTTTTCTTCTTTTCTTTTTCTTTTTCTTTTGCTTTTTTCTTTCTTTCCTTTTCGGGAAGACTACATTGGTCTTCAAGTATGTGGGTAACACAAACCTATCTTAGGTTGTCAACATGCCTAAGGCCGGCTATGCAAAGCTTGGGGGAGGCAAACAAATTCACAAATTCTATTGAAACAATCCGTGTGCAAAGTAGAATTAGCATAAGGGAGAAATTTTCAAGTTGATCATGCTGAAATTTCAACTGACCAAAAATTGAATCAAACATGGAATTTGTTCTAACATAAAGGCGACAACGTATTTCAAATTTCCAATAGAGCACCAATTGTCCACTTGAAGCAATTCAATTGTCTTTAATTGAAAAGAAACCATTACCCAATATGGAAATACAAAAGTACTTTTACACCAGATAAAGATGGGCATACTTTACTCCGCAATCAAGCATCGCTATCGCCCACAAAAAGAAATCAATCATTAAGCTCTAATCGATATCACCATTTTTAAACACACGGCGCTTTAAATAATTCAAAAAATGAGAATGGCTGGCCGGAACTAAGCAAAGAGCTACCCCGAAATTTACAAAACGTGGGATTCGTGAGGTCCATCGAGCACTTCTTCCTTGATGACCCCGTCGCACTGATATGGTTTTACCTCTGGCCCAGGCTGACTTTGAATACCTCGCCATCACTGGGATCAATGCGAAGTCAACCTCCAACCATTCGGGTATGTCATCGACAATGAATGGACCCGCCCATCGAGATTTGAGCTTGCCTCGAAACAAATGTGGAGTTTGAGTCATATAAGAGGACTTGGTCTCCCTCCTCAAACTCTTCCCGCTATCATTTGGTCATGCCATTTTTCGATCTTTCTTTTGCAATCTTGGTATTCAAGTAGGCATTATTCCGTATTTCTTCCAATTCATTATTAAAGAAATCTCTTCTCTCCAAATTCCACTTAGGGTCTCATGTTTAGCTCGACGCCCACCATGCTTTGTACCAATTCCACCGGAAGGCATGATGCCCTACCATAAGAATCAACCGATAAGGACATTCCTAGATTGTCTTGAAAGTCGTTTCATGTGCCCATAACGAATCAAGAAGCTTTGATGGACCGGGCCTTTCCCCGGGTATTAACCACCTTCACGCAGATGGTCTTAATTTCGTTGGTGAGTTCCACCGCCACTTGTTTGGAGGATGGTAAGGGGTAGCCACTTTGTGTTTCACACCATATTTAGCCATGTGAGGTTTTCAAATGGTTTGTTACGTAATGCAAATCTCCATCGCTAATAATAATGGCTTTCTGCACTTCAAACCCGAAAGATATCGCTTTCAAGAATTTGAGTACCACCTCTATGGTCATTGGTCTTGCAGGATCGCCTGCCCATTTCGAGACATAGTCCACTCCCACCAAAATGTACGTATGACCGCTATGAAGTGGAAAGGTCCCACAAAAATCGACACCCATACACACGTCGACCACCAAATGGGTCTTCACGGCATCATATGACCTACGAGACAATTTCCCTTGTGTCTTGGCATCCGTCACACACCAGCATTACTCTTGGTATGCTTCCTGAACAATGAAGGCCAATAGAAACCCCAACAAGTAACACCTTCATCGCTGTCTTTTTGAGAAGCAAAATGGACTACCACAAGCACTCTCACGGCAATGGTTTAAAAATTCGTCGTTCCTCCTCGTGCACACATTTCCCGATGATTTTATCTCGCACAAGACATATTTGAATAGGAAAGGCTCTTCCCAATAATAGGAACGGATTTTAGCAAAGAAATATTTCCTATCCCGTCTTTCCACTCTCACCGGATTTCTCCTAGTGAGAAAAATTGGCAACGGAGCATACCAGTGGAGCCTTCTCCAACCCGGTGATTAGGGGATTCTTCAGAAATTCATCATTAATAGGTGGATCGTGAGTGTCGTGGCTATAGTTAACTCCTGACAGATGATCTCACCACATTTTCCACCCCTTTCTTATCTTTAATTTGCAAGTTGAACCCCGAAGTACGTAACCCAACTGGATGAGTCTTGCTTGCATTTCTTGCTTTGTCAGAGATATTTCAAAGCAGAATGATCTCGTAAAATGACTATATCGTCCCAACCAAGTATGCTCGAAATTTATCTAAGGCATATACCATCGCTGCCACTCTTTCTCTCAGAGTGGTATAATTCCTTATGCTTCATTCAGGGTTTTACTGCATAATACACCACATGAGGTTTCCCATCTTCTCTTTGGCCAAGTACCGCCTTCCTATAGCAAGAAGATCACTCGCAGCTTATCACATCACCTCAAACTAAGAATCGCCAATTAGGTGCCTAACTATCGGGGCAGAGTCAAATGAGATTTCGGGGCTTCTTCAAAACTCTTCTGGCAATCTTCCTCCCAAACGAATTTGGCATCCTTCTCAAGAAGCTTGCATGTGCTTCTAGCAATTCCTTGAAAAGTCTTTAATGAACCGGCTTCCAGAGAAGCCCCGCATGACCAAGGAATTGTCTAATTGTTTTCACATTTGTTGGGGGCGGCAATTTGGAAATAATGTCGATCTTGGCTTTATCAACTTCAATTCCCCCAAGTAGAAAATAATGTGCCCCAATACAATTCCTTTGGCTTACCATAAATGGCATTTCTCCCGCTTAAGCACCAAATTCTTCCCATGCACCTCGCAAAATGGCTTCCAAATCGTTAAGCATCTTCAAAAAATCGCCCCACATATAACGCGTGTGGATATCATCCATATACCTTAATATCACCATGTCACCCAACATACTGAGCATACATCACAAAAGTGGCTGGGGCGCAAAGCCCAAAAGGCATCCTCCTATAAGCATACGTGCCAAACACAAGTGAAAGCTGGGTCTTTTTCCCGATCTTCTCGCAATTTCTATCCTGAAGTACTCGAATACCCATCCAAAAGGCCAGAAGGGGTGTCCCTAAAACTCTTCAAGGAGCCGGGACGATGAACGCAATGGAAAGTGGTCTTTTCGTGTCACCTCATCGAGCCTTCTATAATCTATACACACCTCCAATCGGGTTGTGCGCCCAGACAATTCTTCACCCTTCGCTTTTCACGCTTGTTACCCCCGATTTCTTAGGCACTCACCGAGTCGGGCTAACCCATGTGCTATCGTAAATGGATAATGATACCATTGAGCAATTTCAAGACCTCCACACTAATCCATTTCGTGATCGATTTAACTGGCTGGTCATGCACGCCTTACTCCTTCTGGGGCCAGATGTGATGAGGCAAATGGACGTGGTTTATGCCTTTCTCGACGAAATTTTCCATCCCAATGCTTGCTGTTTTTCGGAAGGTGCAGAGATTATGCTCTTTGCAGTGGTTAGCAAATAAGAAATCACACTGGCACGCCTTACTAAGCCCAAAAAATACACTTTAAATCACCTTGGGGAGGGTTTGAGTTCTAGCCAAGCAGGTTCCTCGGGTTCATTACTACCACGAGGCAAAAATTTCTATTCTTCTTCTCCAATACTCCTCGTGACTAAGCTCATTTCTCAAATTCGTTACTTCACAAGGCAATCTGATAACTCAAGTTAATATCTCGTGACTTGCCGTCATTAGCCCTCGTTTCTTCCAGAATGGTATCTAAAAATTACGTATCTTCTTCAAAGTCATCCTCCTCGTGAGTGATATGCCTTTTACCCAAATGAAAAATATTGAGTTCCAAGGTCATATTTCCAAATGTGAGCTGTATGACTCCATTCCAGCAATTGATGATCGTGACGAAGTAGCTAAAACGGTCTCCCTAATATGATGGGCACATGATTAGTCCTATTGCAATCGGCTCAGACGCTACCGACAAAATCTACCGGATAGTAAACTGGCCCACTTGTATAAGAACGTCCTCAATGGTTCTTTGGTATTTTAATAGACCTATCAGCGAGCGAGTGATGGAAGTGGGTTTCTACCACCCAAACCCAATTGAGCCAGACATAGAATACGGCAACGTATTCACACCAGCTCCCGGTGGCCCACAGCTGCTTTCCTCCACGCCGATGCCTCCAATATTCACCGAGATCGTAGGACATCCCTGCCAACCTATATCACCGGAGTCTTGCTCTCTATAATGGCACTAACTTGCTCGGGCTAAAAGGCCTTTTTATTTACATTAAGACTTCTTTACCGTAAAATGCAAATCCTTTAAGAATTTTGGCGTAGGTAGGGAACCTCGTTTTTAATCATATCGGCAGAGGAATATCGACTTTCACTACCGCAATACTTCCAACATTTCTCGTTGCCACGCACTTTTCTTTCTTCTGAGAACCCCGCGAAACCGGGAGGGGGTATTCTAATCTTTTTACCTCTTCCTCGCCCATCGATCGTTTCTTCCTAAGTGGCTCAGCCATCAATGGAGTCCGACTGGATCGGTTGGGTACCGTCGGGGCTTTAATTCCCTACCACTTCAGAAAGTCACAATTGCCTTAACTTCAGCTTGCATTTAAGTCCCTGGTCAGCCTAGTTTCATTCAATTACTTTCTCGATGATATTTTTAGCTTAAAAGTCATTTAATGATATGGGTTTTCGGTGTCGTGACTAGTTGTGATTCGGGCCCCCAAGATTTTTGGATCGAATATTGAAAATTCCGGATCAAGCCAAATAGCTCGAAGAATTTTTGGGATCAAGTTGGGATAGCTTATATCAATTTTTTGATCGTGCTTAGACAAATCCCGATTAAAATTTTCAAGACTATTTTCGGACGGTCTGGACATAATTTTCGGGACTATTTTCGGACAGTCCGAACTAAAATTTTAGATCGTTGACAAATTCGTATTGAATATTCTGGACTGCTTTCAAACAAGCCAGTCGAATTTTCGAGACTGCTTGCGAACAAATCCGACAGGATTTTTCAGACTATTTCGAGCAGTCCGGGGACTGGATTTTTGGGGATCAGGCGCTTTTTTTTATGTGTTACTGCAAAATTTGAATAACATGTCGGTCAGAAAATCATGTTAATGCATGCTTATGGATGTATTGACATGGAATTTTTTATGGATGTAAATTATAGGTAGAAATATAATTATCCATGTGTTGAATATGTTGCATGTAGTTCTCATTTTGCATGTAACATGTTATAGTATGAAATGACATAATTGCATTTCATATGCACGTGGACATCGCGTCAAGTCGGGTGTGTGTGCATGGTATTGGTTATTCACCATTCTTGGTGAATGTGTAAAACCCGAGAAAATTTCAATTTTTGGAAAAAGGGTAAAATCGTAATTTTGGTAAAAATCCGAAATTTATTCTCTAGATCTCGGATGATGAAGCGAATTTCACTGTTGGAATCATCTCGCGAAATCTAACTACCACGAATTTCTGGGCTCGACTCCCATACATTGGAGTTGACATTTTTCGAGGTATCGCTCGTGTCGTGTGTGAAACGACATGTGTGATGTGACGAAAGTCACTTATAACATGTACTCATGTGATACATGTTGCATGAGTAGAGAAATGATGGAAATGGACGGCCGAGATAGTGTAAAATGTCGAAAATCCAAAGCTTGGGGACATAATTGGCATATTGAAATGTTTAAATGATAATAAGACAAAAACTGTAATAGTGTCGTCTCCTACCTTTATTAAAAGAAGCCAAAACGTGTAAAGGCGTAAAAAAGTGATGCAAAGAGTCATTTGTGTTTTAGTGAGAAAGTATCAAGCTTCTCTCTAGATTTTTATGCGATCTCACCGTCGAATTCTTCAAGAAAGAAGGAAAGTCGGTTTACGCGGAGAGTGCCTATGCGCCGGGCTTCTGGCTTAAGGACTCTCTACAACCTACGATGGCAGGGGTTTCATCCTACTTCTTGAGTTTTACATCTTGTTTAAGTGTATTTATGTGATGCTTGAGTTGATTTGAGGCCGTGAGTGGTCAGCTTGATCCGTCCCAAAGCTTGGAAATCGAATTGATAGAAAATTTCAAACCCATCGTGCGGTACCCTCCGTGACCGCCCACCGTCGCTTCAAGTTGTTGATTGTAAAATTTTTGAAACAATTTGCATTGTGATGTGTATGAGGCCGGAAATGACCATGAAATTCGGGTTCACAAAGTGAACTGAGGATTGGATGTTGGCCGTTAACAGTAACCCGAGGGTTTTACTGTTCACGTGAATAGTGTTCACGAAATAAATTTTATGGAATAATGTGTTTGGTTGAGTAATTCAAATGGAATTGCTCGTGGTTGTTAATACCGCGAGCTAATTTTCGTGTAACGATTTCATAAATCGCATAACACGCTTGTGTGATTAAATTATGTAAATGTATATCATGTTATATATGTTTGCATGTGTTATATGAATTGTATTGGAATTAGCATCATGCATTCCATATGCACTGGGGCACCTTAGAATAATAGGAGTGAGTGCATGAGGTGGTTCTTGAGAGAATTGTTTCAGAGGGTTGAATAATAATAATAATTATCGGAGTGTGTCCATTACAATATCGGAGGGTAGTCCATATAAAATATCAATCGTCGGAGTTGGCCTAATTGATATACATCGGAGGGTTGTCCACTAAATAGAACACTCTGGAGTCCACCACTTAGATCAAGGGTTGTCCACAATTAAAACAAATATCTTTGTTTGAAAATAATGTTTCATACGTGGCTTAGGTAAAGGTAGTCGGTGGTGACTCTGGGTATGAGTTGATCATGTAGACATTCGCAGGATCACGCATTTACTTGAATGTATGTTTTCATTGGAGCATTGATATGCACTTAGGTGGAGAGTAACCCATTTAGGGTGATTTCACTATTGAGCATTAGCTCACCCTGTCAAGGGAATTATATTATTTCAGGTACAGGGAGAGCACGAGGAGACGGCTCATCATAGAGGCCGCTTTAGAAGAAAATCGGGTTATGGCTTTGTTTTTATGATGTATTACATGTATTAGAATTCTAGAATTTTAATATATGTTGTATAAGAGTAAAATTTGAACTCTTGTAACTATGGTATATAGTTGGTACGTTTATGTAACACTCGAATATACCCTAAATTCACCGCTATCGTTACATAATGAGGGTAGAGAAGACTATGCATCGGGAATATGGAAAGCTTAGTCATGCCATTAAGTTTATAATTAGCATTCATGGATATGTGATATCGAGGCTTGTTGTAGCATCGAGACAGCCGGGTGGATGCAAAGAACATGAATAACACCACATAGATCGCTAAGAGCAGCAGTTGTATGCTGCTTCAAATGTGATTTTTTACTGTGAGTCTTCATTCCTAAACAGGTTGCAATGGTTTGAGGGTATAAGAGCTGCCTGCTAGCATAGAAGGTACACGATAAAACATTCATTGCCGTAGGGTACATTACCGTACAAAGCCGATCTTCGACAGCTTTGTATTGTGTGGGTCGTACATGTAGCAGTAATGAGATCTCCAAGATATGTATAGGTACAGCTGAGGGACACCATCTCCAATGGTGTTTTTATATATGAAAAGACTTCAGCAGCTATGAAACGTTGCATCATGTAGTCTCGGGCCTCTCGAGAAACCGGCTCTGATCCAACCAAGTCTCCGGTGCGAGACCATACCGATGCTGGGACTTTCATTGACCGGTTCTTTCTCAGAGCTGAACTTGTACCTGTGATTATACAAACAATTTCTGTAACAACAAAAATTATTTTCATATATAAAAGAACTACCACTGGAGTGGTGTCCTTCAATATCTATATACATATACTGAGTCCCATTTACTTATACATGTACATTTTTTTTTCTAATACAAAACATCAGAGATCGCGGGCTGGGGTCACTGCAAGAGCACCTATCTCCTCGAACCCGGCCTCGCTTCCTTCTCGATGTGGGATGTCCTGTCCTTTATCCTTGTCTTCTGCTTCTATCTTAGCAGGATCAACTCTTATACCCTCAGCAGACACAATATGGCCTAGGAATGAGACTTCCTTTAGCCAAAAATCACATTTGTTGAGCTTAGCATATAACTTCTTTTCTCTTAACGTCTCTAAGACTATTCTTCGTGTGTCGCTCATGTTCCCTGCATCCCAGGAATACACCAGATGTCATCAATAAAACCACAACAAATTGATCCACATGTGGCCTAAACCCTATTCATCAAATCCATGAATGCCGCCGGCATTAGTCAACCCAAATGGCATGACCTTAAAACTCATAATGACCATATCGGGTTCTAAATGCGCTTTCGCATCTCCTTCCTTACTCCTCAACCCAATATACCCCTAGCGCTTAATTGCTAGTATAATAAAAGTAAAAGTATATTTATCCGGAATAAAAAATAAAGTATAAAATAAAAATAGCAAGAACTTGAAATTAAAGATAAATTAATAAATTACTAATTCATGACCCAAGGGTCATAATATAATGTCTTACATATGCCAAAGTAGGAATATGCATAAGTTAAATTAAAAGTAAAAAGAGAGAGTTGGAGGACCAAAGAATAATATAAGAAAGATATTAATAAAATAAGGAAGAAAAAAATATGGAAGAGACAAAGTGTTTCGAGGAAAAGAGAGAGAGGGTTTTTGAGTGGAAGGTGGATAGGGGATTAAAGAAGACCTGATGGAAATGGAGAAAGAAGAAGAAGAAGAGAAAAGAAAAGAAGAAATAAGGAAAAGAAAAGAGAAGGTTACAGGTATGGAACTATGATTTGGTATAGAAAAGTATGGAACCATGAATATGTGTATGTAAACTAGGTGTGTACGGATACATGTCTTGGGTTGTATGGAATTTGAGTATTGGTATGGAATTACTAAGTTTGAGTACGGATACATGTCTTGGGTTGTATGGAACTATGAGTATAGTTTTGTCTAAAAACTATGGGAGTATGGAAATCTAGTTTTGGAATAGAAAGTTTAGATACATGGCTTCTCTTAGGAACCTCTATCTTGCATGTATGGTTTGGGTTTGGGGAACTCTTAAACTCATTTCTTGTAGGGTTGAGTTAAGAAGAGCTTTATGCCCTAAATATGTGTTTGAGAAGGGTCTAGTTGGTGTTGAACCTAGTAAAATTTATTGTCGATCATATGCAGTATCCGGACCTTAGAACGAGTTTTAGGTCAGAAGTAAAGGGAATAGCGAGTCCTTGCAGAATTGTAGCCACATCAATGAACTTGATGTTAGGCTTTTGAATTTCAATTCGGACTCATGTATTCAAGTTATGATCTTTTTACTCCTCGAACAATAAATGGGTGAGTACTCTAAACAAAGGTTCGGGTTGAACAAGATTACAAACAAAGGTTTCGCCACTTCAAGATGTACTCGCCAAGGTTGGATCGCGCATGACCTCCAACTTTGAAGGTCATATCTCCTTCGCTTTGAACTCCGGATTTGAGTGTTCTCGACTCTATGGAAAGCCCATTGAGTCAAGAATACATTCATATGCCCGAGAGGATAGTAGATGTCAGACTGAGGTGTTAGAGCGAGCTCGCCCACATGACAGCTCAGCCATCCGCTGGCCCGTGTCAGCTCAAGGCCAAGATCGACCGTGCATGACCTCCAACTTCTGGCTATCACATTCCTTCGTGCTTGAACTCGATTGCGTTCGACTCTATGGAAATCCCATTGAGTCAAGAATCCATCCATATGCCTGAGGAAGATATTACGTCGATCATGTCGTGATCGGAAGCTCGTCACTTCGCCAGTACCGTCACCAGTCAGCTTGTCAAGATCGACCGCGCATGACCTCCAACTTCTAAGGTCATAACTTCTTCTTGAACTCCGATTCGAGAGTGTTCTCGACTCTATGGAAAGCCCATCGAGTCAAGAATTCATCAATAGATAGCATGATAAGATTGAACTCATATTAGTTCCAGAAAAACACGGAAAACATTAGGCAAAGATAGGTAACCACAATTATTTGTATTATGAACTATTATGAATTCATAAATAAATTTCATAAGTGATACAAAGGTAAGCATAGTTATTTATGCATATAATGAGATATGAAAATATGATTGTATATATATATATATCCCATATGAATACCAAATGACAATAATTATTCGGGAATATGAGATATATACTGAACATAAAATACATATTGATTGTCTTCTTAGAACCTGGTAGAGGGATAGATGGGCATGCTCTATTAGGGAAAATAAGTCTCTGGCAAAGATACAAATTATGATATCGAGGCCCCGCTGTCGAGGAAGGACATAGATCCCTGCTTGATCACTGGCCCCAAAGGGTCACCAACGCTCCGGCCCTCATGGAATGTAAGTCACCGGCCTCTACGCTGACGATACCTTCGCATAATATATTGGCAAATACTACTGCCTCATGGATCAATTGCCATACTGAATATAGCGCTCCGGCCCTCATGGATTATAGCATCTCGTATCCACTTCTATGTTTATGCATACGAAACATAAAAGAAAATGACGTGTATATGCAAAGGAAGCGACAGAGAAGACATGACATGATATGAGAAGCACAAGATCGCAGCGTGATGATGCGATACGCTACAAGAATAAGAAGTAAAGTAATAAGTTGACATGAAAAGTATATGGAAGATGATAAGAAATGAAACTCAAGTTATGAAAAGTATATATATAAGGGAGAAATGACAGAATCAGACATGCTATATGTGTTATATGCATTTGTATAGAAGTGTGATGACCCTTACTTTAGGTCATTCATGTGTATTACTCCCACTGTTGCAAAGCTTAGCACGTGTTCAACTGCGGTAGGTACGTAAGAGGAAACCATAGACAGACAATCCACATTAGCGCCAAAGGCCACATACAATAGGGTGCTCACCGGAAGACCTTAGGTCTATTTTGTATATGAAATTTTGTAACCAATGTAAATATTTGTAGATGTTGAACATTTCCATATCGGAAATTTGTATTTATATTTTGTAATCCGCTGCTGCACAATACAAGTTAATTGTTTAACATTATATGAATATGTAAGTGTAAAGGTTATAAGTTTAAAAAAAAAAAAAGAGTGGACCTCACTGACATCCTACGCCGAGTCAGCGCTACGCGCTTTATGAGTATATTGTTTTATGGGCCCAAGTGGCCGCTTTTACTCATGTTATATATTATAATGACTCCGGTTGTGGGACATGTTTGTTCTCGAGCAGAGCTCCCTGCTACAAAGCGAGACCATTTCGATTTTCGTGGAGAGATGCTCCAGTCACCCGACATTCACGAGTGTTTCCACAAAGCTGACGGTAGTCAACTAATCCCTGGATTCGGGGGCGCCACAAATTTGGCATCGAGCATAGGCATATCAATACCTAGGAAGCTCAGGTTTGGGTATCCATCACCACTTCGTGTGGTTCGATATAGGTTTAGGTATGAGATTATCTAGTAGCTGCACTAACAAAAAATCAGAACATCGCATGCATGTGTTTTAGGAGATTGTTCATAAATTTGATAATGATGTGATCATGTTGATCAGAATTGTGTGCATATATGCTTGGTTGATAGCATAGGATGAAGTGTGGAAAATTTTAGGAGTTTACAGTGAGTAAACTGGAGCAAAGAAAATAAATAAACAACAATTTATTTGATTTGCTGGAGAATAAAATAAATTTTTTAATAAATTTTATAAGAACATCAGGTTAGTGTTAGATAAGGAGGTTTTTGAGGTTTTGACAAAATGGTCCGTATAAGAATGTGAAAAAAAAATATTATATGATGAGATGAAATATTTTTCTAAAAGTTTTACAGTGTGTAAAGTTGAAGAAAAAGGAATAAAATAATTTTTTATAAATTTATTTGGGGTGTACTGGAGAATGAAAAAAAAAAGGATGAATATAAAATTTTGGGACATTTTCCAGTAGCTAGAAATAATGAAAAAAAAAGAAACGAAAATAAAAAATAAAAAATTGGAGCAGCTATAAAAATTTGTCGGGCCATCGCTTTCACCGCGGTCACGATACGCTGGCAATCAGACGTGACATGGTGGGCTTGAAGGGTTGTTTTTTTGTATTGCAATACATGGTGTATCATAGGCTGGGGAAAGGACATTAGGGATGAGAACCGTATTGCAAATACGCCTCGCTGTATCGCAAACTCGAAAGGTAGTCGGGACGGGTTTGTATCACGATACACCGTGATCAGATTGCGGACCGCCAGGCAAGCGAAGCCGGGCCGAAGCCAGATCGCAATACGCCTAGGTGTATCGTGACGTGGGGTAAGAGGCGCCGGCCGTGTCGCAATACAACCTACCGCCTCGATGGCAGCACGGCGCCGCGCGGCGGGGGCGCAAAGGCGCCACAGTAGGCACCGGGTGCAAGCGCCGGGAAGCCGCATGCCAGCGCCACAGACACGGCGCATGCGCCGCGACACGGTAAAGGGGCAATAGCTGCGGCACGACGTAAAGGCAACACAGCTGGGTGCAAAGCCTCGCGGCGCCGCAGACATCGGCCGAGGGCCCGCCACGCACACTCCGGGCCGGGCCAAAGTATGCGCCAGGCGCGAGGCCCGCGCGCCGCAGGTCGAAGCCGCGGAAGCCGGCACAAGGTGCACTACGCCGCTGACTCCGCATCGCTTCGAGTCACTTTTTGGCAATCGTTTATGAACACTGTTCATCACAAAAAATTTTCGAATTTTTTTTATTAAATAAAATAAAATTAAATCAAATAAAATGAGACAAAATTTTTGAAAAATGAAATTTTCAAAAAAATAAAATTATTGCGGATAAAAATGATTTGATATGTGGAATGATTGTCTCGCATTGCTTGTAAAATGCAGTGGACATCGATATGAATCAAGTTTCGTACATGAATAAGTGTCTCGTGGCCGTTTATGCCTTAGATACTATATTGTATTAATCGCCATTTGAACTCGTAGATACAGTAGAGGGCGAGGACGAGGGCGTCCACGGTACCGGGTCGCCCACCGACATTCGACTACCACCGCATTTGATTAGCGTGCCTCACGAGGCCGTAGGTATCGCAAATGGGCGCCTATAGCACCGACTAGCATAGCGTGTAGTCGTGGAGGGTCCTAGTAACCTCCTAGAGGTTTAGTGGCACATCATCCTCCTACATTCACAGGAGGAGATCCCATGGTGGCACTCATTGGTTTATGCAGACGAGAAGGTGTTAAGCATGAGATTACCTCTTACACTACCAGATTAGGCTACCGCTGCTCCGGGCCTAGAGGGGCGAGGCCCAAGTACGTGGAATTTGGGGCAAGGACTCCTAGGAAACCTAGAGGGGCATGACATGGGTAAGAGTAAGTTATTTGATTATGGTGCTCGCATTCATTCATCACTGCACGCCTGGTGATGTAGCTCGGGCTGTAGGTCGGGTGACCCAGAGGAGCTCTTGTATGTGAGTTCTTCCCTAGGATTGGGGCCAGAATGTGGATGATATGCCTGGCTGCAGCAGACTCGGGACTCTACTCATAGTGGACCCGAGATCACGGATACGCCAGAGTTCGATGTCATCCCGTGAACATCATTGGACAGCTTACGGTTGTTATCGATCGTGAGCGCAGGGAGGCTACCGCCTACACGTTGCGGATCCCGCATCAGATGGTGCTCAGGGGACAAGTATGACATCTCATTCTAAACGCTTTATGAGTCCAAGTGTTCAGACGCTAGCTGGTTGGCTAGCGAGCCTACTCCTGTAGGACGAGGAGAGACTAAAACTTAGATCTACCTCGAGTAGTCAAGTAGTATATGGATGTTTTTCCAGATGAGCTACTTGAACTACCTCCACAGAGGGTTGTAGACTTTGGGTATCGTTACACCCTCAGATTACTTTACTCCATCTCTATGACTCCGCACAGATGGCACCAACTGAGTCATAGGAACTCGTGAGTCCACTGGCCAGGAGCTACCGGGACAAGGTTCATAAGACCGGAAGCACTTCACCATGGGCGCGCCCAGCCTATTTGCGAAGAAGAAGGACAAGACCCTTTTGACTGCGGTATTGACTACAGAAGTTGAAATAAGGGTTGGTTTATCAAGAATTCCAGCACTCATTACCGAGGATTGACGATTTGTTTGATCACGAGAGGAGCGCGAGTCTACCCAAGATAGACCTTCGTGACCGATTACCATCAACTCGAGGGTTAGGAGATAGATATTCCTAAGACAAATATGACGCCAAGTATGGCACCTTTGAGTTTACTATGATGCCCTTTGATCGGGATTTAACGCGCTTTGAAGATTCATGGATTTCATGCATAGGGTGTTCCAACCCTATCTAGATCAGCTTATCATGGCCTCGTGGATGACATTTTGATCTACTCCCACTGGGAAGTGGGAGCATGAGTATCATTTAAGGATTGTTTTGCGCTTGCAGAGACCATTAGCCGTATGCCAAGTTCAATAAGTGCGAAGTTTCTGGGCTACTAAGGTAAGATTCGGGACACGTGGTGCCAAGATCAAAGTGCCGCTGACCCGCAGAAGGTCGAGGTCGTGGATGGAGTTAGAGAGGTCAAGTCACCGAGATACGTAGTTTCTTGGGATTACCGGGTACTACAAGAGATTCATCGGTGATTTCTCCCGATGAAGATTTCAGTGACAAGGTCGACCGAAGGAAGTCAAATTTGATCGGGATGACCGACGAGGAGGCATTCCAGAGCTGAAGAGGAGTTACTTTACTTCAAATTCTATCTTGATAGTCCCGCATGTGTGGGGCAAAGTACACAGTTGTATTGTGATGTCTCTTTGAGGGCCGGATCGATGTGTTTTGATGCAAACCCGAAGGGTAGTGGCTTATGGTTCTCGCGCCTGAAGAATCATGAGCGCACTACTCCCACACACGACATGGGAGTCAAGGCCGTAGTCTTCGCCAAGATTTGGCGCCACTACTTATATGGCGAGAGTTCGAGGTGTACCTGCACCATAAAAAGTCCTGGCGTATATCTTCATGCAATGACCTTACTACGAGGCAACGCAGATGGATGAAGTCTTGTGAGGATTGCGACTTCACTTTACATTACCACCTGTAAGGCAATGTGGTGGCCGATGCACTCAATAAGTCAAAGGAGCATTGGCTAGTATAGCTTCCCGCGAGAGTGGCGATACCGAGACCGGGACGCTTTAGGGCTACAATACAACGGAAAGGTGCACAGTGGTACGTTAGGGAGTTTAGTGGTTAAGCAATCGCTTCGCTGGTGCGGTAGTGATTGAGTCCCAGCGGGCGTGACGCCGAGATGTCTAATGCGGACCGTGCATGTACTGCATGTGTGACGAGGGATGGACTGTCCACTCGGATAGTATTCTTCGGTATAGAGGACGGGTAGTGGTTCCCCATTTGACCGATTTGAGAGAGGAGATTCGTAGAGTTTCTTCGTTTCTCGAATTAATGCATCCAGTGGCACGAAGATGTACCAGATATTCGTCATTGGCTATTACTCGGGAGCGAGATTTTAAGAGACACGTGTAGGGACTGCGGCGACTATATCTCACATGTCACAGTTAAGGTCGAGCACTAGAAGCCAAGCAGGCTACTTCACTACCGGAGGTGGTCGAAAGTGGAAGTGGAGCACCGTCACGATGGATGCTGCACTCCACTACACCCGACACCGCAGCAGGCTACGACGCAGCATGGTGATAGTGGACTGGCTCACGGCTCCAAGAGACATTTTCTGCAGCCGTGCGGATGAGACCTCTTCAACATTGGAGAGACTCTACCGGTTGTATATATTCGAGATAGTCCTGGCCACATGCTGAGTACCCGTATCCATAGTGCTCTGATAGTGGACCCGAGATTTATGGCGCACTTTTGAAGAGTTTCTAAAAGGTTGCATGGCACATCTACCGTTCATGAGCATGTACCTTTCCACCCTCGGGATAGATGGTCACCCGTCGAGAGGACTATATAGGTGTTAGAGGACATGCTACGAGCATGCGTCCTGGATCATAAGGGTAGCTGGGAGGAGCATTTTTCCTTAGTGGAATTCGCCACATAACAATGAAGCTATTAGGCGAGTATACGATGGCACCATATAAGGTATTGTATGGGAGGCCATGCAAATCACCGTTATGTTGGACCGAGGTGGAGAGAGTCCAACGTCTCATCCGATTAGAGACACCTCGAGAAGGTAAGCTTGATATTTAATAACGTCTTTCTCACCGTGAGCCTAAGAAGAGCTATGTGCACTGCAATACATCGACTTAGAGTTCAGGGTTAGGATCACGCCTTCGAAGGTGAGGCCCCAAGAGAGGAGTGGTCGTGTCTCAGAAGTTTGCGGGAAGTATCACCGAGATTTATTGGGCCTTTCGAGATACTCGAGAGGGTGTGGCACTGGCAAGGCATCGACACAAATATCGCTAAAGATGTCGTGTCCACGCGTGGTTTCACGCCCCACGCTCTCGGCGTATACCTGCATCCAAAGACATGGGCGGATCGGGGACGCATCGAGGTTGACATTGATGAGCCTTTGAGGAGGGACTAGTGCGTATTTTGATAAATGATCAGGTTTTGCAGACGCAAGACCGCGGAGGCCAGTGAGGTGCGCGGCGGCACTACGGAGTGGAGGAGTCAACGTGGGAGCGCGAGGACACAATGCGGGCCACCCATCCCTTCGCTTTAGGGATGAAGGCAATGGGTTTAGTCGTTTAATATTAAATGACGAGTTTACATGCATGGTATAGTGCACGTTGCATATGCATGTGAGTGATTGTGATTGTCCAGAATTTCGGGACGAAATTCATTTTAAGGAGGGGAGAATGTAAAACCCAAGAAAATTCCAATTTTTGGAAAAAGGGTAAAATCGTAATTTCGATAAAAATCTGAAATTTATTCTCTAGATCTCAGATGACGAAACGGATTTCACCGTTGGAATCGTCTCGCGAAATCTAGCTACCAAGCCAATTTCTCGTGAGATACTGAAAGACACATTTTTCGAGGCATCGTCGTGCTCTCAGAAATGACATGTGATGTGACGAAAGTCACTTATAACATGTACTCATGTGACACATGTTGCATGAGTAGAGAAATGATGGAAATTGATGACCGAGATAGTGCAAAATGTCGAAAATCCAAAGCTTGGGGACATAATTGACATTATTGAAATGTTTAAATGAAAACTGTAATAGTGTTGTCTCCTACCTTTATTAAGAAAGAAACTACAAAACGGGAAGTAGGAAAAAATACAGTGAGCTATTTTTGTGTTTTGCACTCAAGCTTCTCTCTAGATTTGCGGGCGATCCGACTGTCGGAATTCTCCGGAGCAAGAAGGAAAGCTGTTATACGCGGAAAGGCCTACCCGTGGGCTCCGGTTTTAAGCACTTTCGACAAACTCCGTGAGGTAGGGGTTTCATCCTACTTGAGTTTTACACTTTGTTTAAGTGTATTTATGATGCTTGAGTTGATTGAGGTCGTGGAGGTTGATCGGTCCACCCAAAGCTTGGAACCGAATTGATATAAAAATTTTGAAACCTATCGTTCACGTCCGTGACTGTCCACGGGCTATTTGGGTTGTTGATTGTAAAGTTTTTGAAACAATTTGCATTATGATGTGTATGAGGCCGGAAATTGCCATGAAATTCGGGTTCACAAAGTGAACCGAGGATTAGATGTTGGCCGTGAACAGTAACTCGAGGGTTTTACTGTTCACGTGAATAATGTTCACGAAATAAATTTTGTGGAATAATGTGTTTGGTCGAGTGAATCTAAAATGGAATTGTTTCAGGGCTGTTAATTGCCCAAGTGAGCCAATTCTTTTTTTGGTGTAATGGATTGTGAAATTGCATAACATGCTTGTGTGATTAAATTATGTAAATTTGCTATCATGTTATATATGCTTCTGTATGTGTTATATGGAATTGTATTGAATTGGCATCGCATTCCATATGCAATCGGGGCAATCTCTAGAATAATAGGAGCAGTGCACAGAGGTGGTTCTTAGAGAATTGTTTAGAGGGTCGACATTAATAATACAATTATCACAGTTGCGTCCATTACAATATCGGAGGGTAGTCCATATAAAATATCAATCGTCGGAGTCGGCCCAATTGATATACATCGGAGGGTTGTCCACTAAATAGAACATCGGAGTCGGTCCACTACTTAGATCGGAGGGTTGTCCACAATTAAAAACAAATATCTTTGTTTGAAAATAATGTTTCTCATACGTGGCTTAGGCAAGTGTGAGGGAGTCGGTGAGGACTCCTGCATGAGTTGATCATGTAGACATTCAAGTCGGATCACACATTTATTTGAATGTATGTTTTCATTGGCATTGCATATGCAATTTTAGCGAGAGTAAACTCATTTGTAGATTCTACTATTGAGCATTAGCTCACCCTGTCGAGGGAATTATATTATTTTAGGTACAAGGAGAGCACGAGGAGACGACTCATCATAGAGGTCGCTTTAGAAGAAAGCCGGGTTTTTGCTTTGGTTTTATGATGTATTACATGTATTAGAATTCTAGAATTTTAATATATGTTGTATAAGAGTAAAATTTGAACTCTTGTAACTATGGTATATAGTTGGTACGTTTATGAGTATTGTTTTATGGGCCTAAGTGGCCGTTTTTACTCATGTTATATATTATATTGGACTGTTTGGGACATGTTTGTTCTGGGCAGAGCTCCTCAAGCAAAGGAGACTTCGCTCGATTCAGAGAGATGCCTGATCACCCGACATCTACGAGTGTTTTGAGGGGTCACGGGTAGTCAACGAACCCCTGTAATTGGGGTGTCAGCGTAATGTGTAGTGAGTTTCTAAATGGGATAGTCCAAATCGACTCACGGGTGCATAAAATAATAATAATAAATTTCGTGTGTTTGGGTGAAGCAAGATGGGGTAGACCCCCCTAGGGTGAAAGACCCAAATTCTATTCTTGGTTAGACATATGGATCCAACGATGAAAGTTCACGAAAGTGTCGGAAGAAGTGTGAAGCCTGCAGTGAGACCCCGGAAATTCGCTACCCACAAAAACACACGAGATTCGATAAATTAAAATAAATATTGGAGGGTTGTCTAATAAGTTAAGTCATTGGGTGAAACACCAATGACTGATTTTCACACTTGGTAGTCGCAGGTGTGAGGGAGTCGGTCAAGACTCGGGTTACGGGCATGAGGAGTCTCATCTCATGCATGACATGAAAAAAAAAATTCCATGTAGGATTGCATTTTCTGTATGGAATGTGGTATGATGTATGTGTGCTACGTTACGTGCATTTTGCAGGAGTAGCCCTTGTAGGAGAATTTCTCTCACGGCATCGCCTTCACCCTCATTGTGGGACCCCCTTCTGTGCAATGTGGGGTGTAGTTGTGAGACTACCCGACGAGGCCGTGATTAAGTGAAGATACGATGTGTGGCCTTGATATTACCTTTGTAAAATTTTTTTTTTTGTATAAAAGAATTGTAACTGGGGTTCCTGACTATCACCTAAATAATGAAAGATGTAATTGGCCAGAAGAGGCTACGATCGTGAATCTTTCGAACTCAGAATTAAGTGTTTTATTTTCTATATTTTAGATTTAAATGTGAATGAATGAGTCCCTGAAAAGGATGTATATTGGGAGGCGGGACATGAACCATGTGACTAATACTACTTATGTTGAGACCCTGGATGGGTTATGATTATACTATTATACAGGTTATATGTTGGGTAGAGCTCTCCTAACAAAGGAGACTCTGCTCGATTTTTGTGAAAATATGGATCCCGATAAATGGGACACAACAGTGTGGTATCGGGTCACCTGAAATCCACATGAATTCCGCGGGTTGAAGGGTTTTCAACGGGACCCCTGGATTTACATACACACTATATTGTAGCTCAGGTAAACGACTACCTAGGAGCCTCTAAAGTGGGGTATCCACTAGTGTTTTTGGATATTGGCTTATCATAGTTGAGAATCGAGAGTTAGGTATACAAATACTTAGATTAGGTGGCATGTGGTGTAGAACACTACATTGTGTAATTGATTGCTTTACAGGTTCTAAACATGTTCCACTGAGATATCAAGGGTTGCAGGAATATACGCATGATAGAATGTATAAAAATCAAGAACACTAGGTTAGAAAACGTAACCTTAGGGGTTCGAAAACGACAAGCGATTACGTAGGAATGGTTATTTATTAGTGTTTGACATTATGCATCACTAATGTGATAAATGAAAAAAGAGAATCTCAAATTTCTATCTTAACTTGTGTAGATGGCAAGTCGAAGGCGCGGACGTAGAGGTCGTTCACGGGAAAATAGTCAACAACCACATGTGTTTGATCCACGTGCCTGGTAGTGTGCCATAGGTGTTGCAAATGCCATCATTGTGCGTGAGCGTCAGGTCGCTATACTATTACACCCGACTAGCAATGGCGGCCAAGGAGGGACGAGTAACCTCCAGGGGTTTTAGGCACATCATCCTCTGACATACATAGGAGGAGAGGACTCGATGGTTAGGACATCCTTGGCCATTGGAAGAGAAATAGATGACACATGGAGCATCCAGGATATGAGTGCTAGTACTAAGAGGAAGGAGAATCAATATTCTTCTAGTTCGGGAAAGAGGCAGAAGAATGCTATGCCTCGAGGACCCAGTGGATCGAGGCCGCGACTATCGTACAAGGGCTGCATCAGGCTTACCAACCAGACTAATGATATGTTTCCATTCCCATCAGCCTAGACATGTGAGATGAGATTTCCCGTAGAGGTAGGGATCCTGTGGATAAGGACACCCGCCCTGGGGCTTCATTAGTGGGACAAAGTGACATGTTTGTTCCTTTTTCACCCCAAGACAATAGTCGGGACCAATACCAGTCTCAGGGTGCTGCATAGGCACCTTTTGCTACGCAGATAGGCCAGAGATGTTAGAGTTTGGGTCGAGGTCGAGGACAGAGCTCACGGGCCGAGACTTCAAGGACCTAGGGGTGTGTCTACGCCATCACATAAATGCATCGAGCTGACGCCAGATACAGTGGTATGTTTATGTGTTATCTCGCATATGGTAAGATACTGCTTGATTCCCGTGCATCGCATTCTTTACTGTCGTATCTAGTGTGATGTTTTGGGATTAGAGGTAGAGACCTTTGGAAGAGTCGTTACTGTGAGTTCTCCTCAGTGGACCAGGCTAGATCGATCGACATGTTGGGATTATGAGTTAGAGATCTCAAGGATTCTGCTCACGGTGGACCTTCGGGTGATGAACATATCGGATTTTGATGTCATTCTTGGCATGGATTGGTAGACGACACACCGAGTTGTCATTGATTGTGATAGTAGGAGGATTACTGCCTACACATGGGATGATATCCGTGTGACTTTTTAGGGGGAGAAGCATGATGCTTTGCCCTATACCATGCACGACTTCTGGTGGAGTGGACAGTTAATGGGTTGGCTAGCAAGCCTTACCCTAGAGGATGAGGGGAGACAGGATTTGGGTCTACCTCGAGTGGTTTGTGAGTATAAGGATGTCTTTCCGAGCTACCAAGATTACCTTTCGTGATAGGGATGTGGACTCCTGTTATCGAACACACTCGTTCGTCAGCTCTTTCTATGACTCCTCATAGAATGACATCGGTTGAGTTGCAGGAACTCAAGGTCCAACTGCAGGAATTATTGGACAAGGGTTTTATTAGACCGAGCACTTCACCATGGGGTGCTCCGGTTCTGTTTGCTACGAAGAAGGACAAGACTCTTCGACTGTGCATTGATTATAGATAGTTGAACAGGGTTATAGTCAAGAATCGATATCTATTATCGAGGATTGATGATTTGTTTGATCAGCTGAAAGGGGCGCGAGTCTACTCTAAGATAGACCTTCGCACCGGTTATCATCAGTTGAGAGTTAGGGAGACTAATATCCATGAGACAACGTTTAGGACGAGGTATGGGTATTTCGAGTTCACAGTGATGCCCTTCAGGTTGACGAATGCACCAGCAACATTCATGGATATCACACATAAGGTATTCCATCCCTATTTGGATCAGTTTGTTGTGGTCTTTGTTGACGACATCTTGATCTACTCCCGCCTATGGCGAGCATAGGAGTGATCATTCTATGATTGTTCAGCACTTAGGGACCATTAGTTGTATGTCAAGTTCAACAAATGTGAATTTTGGCTTACTGAGGTGAAATTCTTGGGACACGTCGTGTCGTCTTCAGGTGTGTTAGTAGACCCTGAGAAGGTTGAGGATGTTATGAGTTGGGAGAGGCCAAAGTCACCGAGACGACATTGATCAAGGTATTACTGTGGTTTATTGAGATTTCCATTAGCCGCACCTATCACTAGATTGACTCGGAAAGGGGTCAAGTTTGAGTGGGATGACCTGTGTGAGAAGGCATTCAAGGAATTGAAAAGGAGGCTTACTACATCTCCTATTCGGGATAGTCTCGAATGCGGACAATGCAGGTACACCGTGTAATCGCGGATGCTCTGGGGACTCGACCGGGATGTATTTTGATGCACCGAAGGTTGTAGCTATGGTTCTAGACAGCCTAAAGAATCATGAGTGCACTCATTCCCATGATCCTGAGTCAAGCACTATCAGTTTTGCCTTTAAAGATTTGATGCCACTATTTATATTGTGAGCAATTAGAAGTGTTTTTAGATCACAAGAGTCGGAAGTATATTTTCACACAGCAGGAACTCAACATGAGGCAACACAGATGGATGAAGTATCTGGAGGATTATGACTTCACTTTGCATTACCATCCTAGTAAGGCAAATGTAGTGGTCAGATGGCTCAATGGAAGTCACGTGGGAGTAATCAAGCAAGGTAGCTTCCCGAGTGGCAGATGCTCGAGACTGCATGCGCTTTTTAATCGTAGTACGTGCTGGATCGCCCGGTGAGCCGTTAGGGTGCCTTCGTGGGGCTGCTACCATCCCATCGAAAGGTGGTGATCGAAATCCCAAGGGCAAACGCAGATATCGGGCCCATCGTGCGGACCGGGTACGCTTAGGGTACGAGTGACGGTCAGACCATCCACACATATGGTAGTTTTCGCATGCGGGACGCTGTGGTTCCTAGCTGACCACCAAGAGAGAGACCTTCGGGAGTTCCACTGCCTCCCGCTTGGCCAGGCATCCGTGGCATGAAGATGTACCGAGATCTTTGTTGCCAATATTACTAGAGTGGAATGAAGCGACACATTGTAGATTTTGTTTGACGATGTCTCACGTGTCAACAAGTCAAGGCTGAGCATTAGAAGCCAACAAGGCTACTTCAGCCATTAGAGGTAACATAGTGGAAGTGGGAGCATGTTAAGATGGACTTTGTGACCCACATGCCATGGACACCGCGAAGGCATGATGCGGTATGGGTGATACTCGACTGGCTCCCGCAGCTCCAAGACATTTTGGCGGCGTATTGATGACCTTCACATTGGAGTGAATTCTCACCGGGTTGTATATTCGAGAGATTGTCTAGTTGCGAGCCAGCTCTATCATAATGCATGTGGATCCCAGTTTACTCGAACACTTTTAGAAGAGCTCTGGGGTAAAGGCCGCTGGGGACACAAATAATGATGAGCACTCGGCGGCTTCATCCTTAGGACGTATGGTCACGGAGAGGACCATATAGGTATTAGAGGACATTCTGCGAGCATGTGTCCTAGATCTTAAGGGTAGTTGGGAGAAGTACTTACCCTTAGTGGAATTCTCCTACAACAACAATTATCAGGCGAGTATATAGATGACACCCTATGAGGTTTTATATGGAAGCCATGCCTATCCTCGGGCCTTGCTGGATTGCAGGTGGGAGTAGCCGCTCACCACCGATCCGAATCATTAGAGACATCCATGAGTAGCGGTGGATTTGATTCTAAGCATCTTCTACCGCCGCACCGTGCGGCATTGGTGCCGACGCACGGTGTCCTGACGCCCCACCCTCACCTCGCACCTTATGTTACCGACAACTCGCCGCGATCGTAGAGTCTGTGGCGTGTTCGCCGCTATAAAGCCTCTTCTTCTTGTCACGACATTCCCCGGGCCGAGCCGCCTGCGGCGCCTTAACGACGCGCCAGCGCGCCGCATGCGGCGCGCCGCGGCGTGAGCGGTCGAGCTTTGCTCCGCTGTCTTCGCTATGCTCTAGTCGCCACACAAGGACTATGTTATGGCACATGGGAATCCCCAAGTCCAGGATTTTTTGTTTGATATTGACTTATCTTTTCAGCCGCAAGCATAAGGCCTCTCTGCCTTTGTCCACGCCTTTTTTTTGGTCGCCACACCATCCTTGGCTGGGCGGCTAATGTGTGGCCCAAAGTCCCTGGCCATGATAGAGAAATCTCTAGTACGACCTGCCGCCCAAAGATGCTCAACCTCCTGGTCGCGACACGTAAGGCCGTGTCACGACATAGAGCCCGAAGGCTTCGCCGAGCCTTGGGCCACTGTGAAAGCTGCGGTCCCGCCCTCGAGCGCACGCCCCGCTGCGCCGCCCCATACCACATCATGTGGCGCGACCGGGACCTCGGCCGCCGCAACATAGAAACCCGCCACTAAGGCCAAAGGTCGGAGAAACTTTGTCGCGGACGGTAGCCTCGCCGTGATGAGGACCAAATGGCAAGTGAGCTCCCATGGTCCCCTACACCTTCAAATTCCCTTTTCCTTTCCTTTCTAAAACACCCTAAATTCAACATAAATAGTCTTTTTATTACAAAGACAATAAGAAGCCTAAAAAAAAACTTGCCAAAATGCATTTATCACACAAATGAGTTTAATTACAACTATTTGTTCCTTATACAATACAAAAACTGGGTTTTCTACCCAGATTTTACAAAATACAAAACAAAGCCAAATTTGGCCTTTTTCTTCACAACTGTCCCGGATTTAATTCCGCTTGAATTATGCACATGCTTTCAAGAAGATTTTGATGTGTTCTTATAACTTATATCTGCATGATTCACATTCATATTCACCATATTGCTCTAATCCTCCATATTATAATGTTTTGCGTGATTACGGTGATAAAATACAAAAAGGAAGCTAAATAACGCGAAGGAAGACCCAAGGCAGAAGAAACGAGGAAGGAAATCAGCACTTCACGCAGCGCAAGACTCCACACTACGGCAGCCTTTCGCAGCAAATAAGGAGGTCCAGCCACTACAACCAAAGAAAGAAGATATGACATTCAAGTGTCTTAGATAATGCCAGCGGCGTAGGGGACCTCTTCGCCAACGTAGTATAGTTTTTCGAAACACCGAAAGCATTAAATGACCTGGAATTTCGGGCTAATGATGGCTCGCTTCCCAAGACATAAAAGGAAGGCATTTTCTGGATTCGAGGTGGAGATCATTTAGAGAGAGATAGAGAGAGAAGGACGTACAGATAGAGGAAGATTGACGGAGATGGATTCTAAGAGATCTCGAAGACGACTTCTTCTGTAGTTCTTCCCCTAATTTATTTTATGTTAAAAATCTTTCAGTATGTAATGAATATCGCCATGAATTTAATCTTTCTCTTAGGTTTTGTGGTCAACCCTAGCCGCACCATTATGGATTAATGTATTAATTTTGGTTTATTATTTAATATTAGTATGAATTTATATGGTCGCTTTGCATTTTGAAATTTATCACATGTTATTGTTTGGCTAATTTTTGGCATGCTATTACTAGGAGACTCGAGATCGAGAGAAGATGACTCCTGGGGCTGACGGGTAAAGCAACACTTAGTCAATCTGGGAATGTAGATATCCGTGGTTCCAAGTGTGTGGCATTAGGGTTTGCACATTTATGCATTTCTGAAATTAGTGGGCCGAGGCAGATTCAATACACCCCATCAAGGAGATAGGCGTATATATCTCGAGAGAATATCTGTAGGCAAGATCCACCTACTAACATAAATCATATGAAATATTAAATAAATACTCTATCTAAAGTTAAACTATCAGTGTAGAAGGTGACTCAAGAAACTCAGTTTTCTGGCTATTGTCTTAAATCAATATTTTAATATTAGGTTTTCCTTAGATTAGTTAAATTATTCATAATTCACTATAAGACTCGATTCAAATATTATCTAGGACACTAAGCCAGTATTTAGCATGCTTCTCTTCGTGGGAATGACACTTGATGAGCCACTATAATACGTGAACTCGAAACGTATACTTGCGCGTACGGGCCTACGTTTTTACTTAACTTTTACACACTCACTAACAACCCGTCAAGTTTTTGGTGCCTTTACCAGGGAGATGTTTAGTGTTGATATTAACAACACTATAGATTATACTTTGGATCAATTTTATTTAATTTAATTCTTTTTACTTATTGATAATTTTATTTTTCTTTGTGTTAGTTATTTTGCCTTATTTCATTTGTGCTATGAATTGTTCTTGACTTCATACTTCAGGATTTCAGAGCTACCAAAGTGATGCAAAGACAAGGCTCAGGAATTACTTCCATTCGATCCTGAACCAGAAAGGACAGTACATCGATTACGCAGAGAAGCACACGCAACCCAATTTGAAATCATGTAGAATCAAGAAGATGAAGGGCAGATCTATGACATGAATGAACCACAGTGGGACAAAATGGACAGAATCATAGAAATCAGGCCACTGGGATCAAGCCAGACAAATTCCTCGATGATCCCCTCTCATATGCTACTCGAGGAGTTCGCGCTTTCCACTCACGCTGTTCCTGGCCGGCCATACAAAGCATCCGCCACCCATTCAAGCCTAACAACTTTGAGCAAGAGTAAATCCCTGCAGTCGCTCCACAATATACGCCATGGGTTGCCTAGTGAGAATCCAAATGCACACCCGACAAGTTTTATCAAGCCCACACACAACTAAGTATAATGGAGTAATAGTGGAATCTCTCGCATCAAGGTTTCCATTTCCACCGCTACTTAGCGACTGAGCTAAGCATTGGTTGACTAGCCAACCACCAAATTCCATTATCTCATGGAATGACTTGGTGCAGAAATTCCTGGCCAAAATTTTCCCACTTTCGAAGATCGTATTAACCGGTGCAAAGAGATTAACATATCTCGCATGCTTGAGGGGGGAGAACTTAGCTAAGGCCTAGGAGAGATTTCCCATGAGCTTACTGAGAGATGCCCACATCAATGTGTTAACTAGGTGGATGCATGCACAATGCTCTACAATGGTTTGTGCGATTCGGGCCTAGGGACAATCATTGATGCCTTGTTGTGGAGGTGCCCCGATGAAGAAGACTATGATCAAGCCTTATAGAGTTATTAAAGATATAGCCACTAATACTAATCAGTGGCCTCGAGATAGGTCAACACCTAGGAAGTCCATAACGGGAGTAGACATAAAAGTTATCAGTAATCTGGTAAACCATGTCGCTCAGTTAACTAAACAACTACAGAAGCAACAAGGTAATCGCGGAATGCTACATGAATAACCTCAGGTTCATGAGTCTTACTGAGGACAACACAGATTATGGATCGTCACAGATGATGACAAGAGCGCTAATGATGTGAATCAACAAAACAACCAACAATAGGGGCAGTATGGAGGTAATACCTACCACTGTGTGCTGTGAACTTAATAATCAAGGCCAGGCTGGAGAGGTAACCGTATCAATCGTAGAGCAATCATAACTATGGCTGGGGAGGAACAAACATAATAAGATGCCACCACTTCAAGAAAGCAAACCACCACCGTAGAGAAGAAAAGTAGATTGGGAGAAGCCTTAACTCATATGAGATGACTTCCTTATTAACATTATTTGGTGAACGAGACGAAGGCCACATTCCAAAACCAAGCTTCCGCAAATGCAAACCTCAGAATAATCCCAAATTATACCCCCTAACGGTTTTATAACATGTTTAGGTATAATAAAAGTAAAAGTATATTTATCCTAAATAAAATAAAGATAAAAATAAAATAAGAACTTCAACTTAATGCACGCTAAGGGTAATTAATAATTTATCAATTCATGACTCAAGGGTCATAATTAATAAGCTCCATATGCCAAAGTAGGAACAGGTGTAGTTAATTAAGAGCAAAAGAGAGTTAAGGACCAAAGAGTAATGTTGAAAGATATTAGAATGAAATATGGAAGAAAATTGCGGAAGAGATGTGCTGGCTTCAAAGAGTTATTGAGAAGTTTCCTCATTTGACTGATGGGTATCATGATGCTCCAAAAGAGAGAAAAAGTGAAACAAAAAAGGGGATAAGATCAATAATGATAAAGACCAAAATGTAATGATTCATTTTAATCACTGGCGGAAAAAGGAGAGAAAACTGATAAGAGAGAAGAAAGAGAAAGGAAGGGTGCTGGTGTTACAGCTATAAAGAAGTGCCAAGAAGAAGGCCAAAGAAGAAGATCGCGGCTATGGAATCGAGTATGGTTTTCAGATGGAAACTATGAATATTTGTATGGATGTCACACCTCGATTCCTGCTTCCCACCCTGACATGATCCGAACCAGTCTCGGGTGCAGAACATATATTGGGACTCTTTATACCGCTTTAATAAACACATATCATATATCCAAGTATTATAATATATCAACATATCAAGTATACAAAAGTCCAAATGAAACCACCAATCGTAGTGGTGTTTACGTGATCACAAATACAAGATCGTAGTCTCATTTATATATTCAAAAACTATACATTTACATTTGGCCGATCGGGAGTGCGGAACCCACAAATACAAACCTACCTGTGTTTCTGCCCTACAGGTAACGCGAATATCGCCGCCTCTTCTTCACTCCATACCTGACAAAACCCGTGCTGCTTACGCCAGTGGGAAAAAAACATAAATAATATGTATATACACAGCTATAATAAGTGTGATAATAATGTAGAATCGCACTGTACGCATTCATATCATACACTTATACAAGTACTTATGCGTATAACATGCTTATGCTTATTCAGATCTCCCGTAGGTGTTACAGAGCTTATTCTTATGCAGAACTTATACTTATAATAAACTTATGTTTATTCCAGACTCCGTAGGGAGTTACGTATCTTATTTCAGATTCATATAAATACACCGTAGGTATTAAGGCATCGAACGATACACATTTGTTTCCTCTTATTCATTATCCAAAGTTATTATCATATAACTAAGTAAAATACTCTGCATCTTCGCATCTAATAAAAAGTGTAAGACACATCACAATAAGTATTTGAAGATACTATACAGTATGGAAGTGCCGTAGCACAAAGCAGGATTGCCGTAGCACTAACAGGACAGGAGTGCCGTAGCACTAACAGGACAGGAGTGCCGTAGCGCTTATCAGAGTACCGGGCACGATCGAGTGCCGGCAAGAACGAGTACCGGGCTTACTAATCGAGTACGAGCGCACTAATCTGGGAGTACCGGTTACTAATCAGTGGACATGCCCGCCTACGCGTCGCGGACAAGTGCCGTGGTCATTTCACTTAGTCTGTGCATTCACGATCAGATGTGTTCGTAAACTTCCTATCTTATTATCGGGGCATGAGCTTTGCTCCTATCAAACTCGCCGAGGCGGGCTGCTTTGCCGAGGCAAATGAGGTACAAGACATTTCTCACTTAATTTTCATCATCTTCTATACTCCTAATGCGTATTTTTGCTTCTAAATACGCAAAATAGCAAAAACAGTGGGCCAGTGACCACCCTCGCACGCATAAATTAATTGCACTTGCATGTGTTCGGGGCTTCTAGGTTGTACTGCACAGCTTAGCTGCATCATATAGTTTGGTTACAAGATCACCCGGCACTGCACAGTTCAAAGGTGTACTCTGCAGACAAATCTCCGGCTTGCCTGTAAATGGTGGGATTCTACCATTTTTCATGCATTTTCTTCCACAATTCACTTCTATTTAACTCCTCATCAAAAATCAACATGAAATCCTCCATAATTACTTTTAATTAGTCAAAGAATCCATGGACTCATACCCAAGTTCACCCAATTCTACAAAACCTTGGAATTGTGAAGGATTCCATATCTAAACATTATCAACTAGGGATTTTCAACCAAACTTCCCTTAAATCTAGAGTTAGGATGTCTTACTAACAAAACCCTAGAAAAGGGAACCAATTTAATCTTCAAGGAAAACCCTAGCAATCATACCCAAGTAATTCATGTACAAAAATCATACCAAAACTTTACAATCTCCATACCAAAGTCATGATCCATACAAGAATCCATACCTGGATTGATCCCTCTATTCTTTTCCTCTTCTTCTCCTTCCTCCTTCTTCTTCCCAGAAGTTTTTTTCGAGACCAAAATGAATTATTCTTTGCCCCTCCCCTCTATTTATAGTGAAGGTTTTTGTTATTTAGCTTTAGTCCTTCAACTTTTGACTATTTGTATTCTAATTTCCCTTAATTGTATTTTAGCCTCTAATCTTATTAATCCATGTCTTTGATGCCCCCTTTAGGATAAATTACGTTTTTGTCCTTAAGCCTTGTACAATTTTCTGGTTTCTAACTTTTCCATTTTTTGCATTTAATTTACAAAAATTTTAATTTATGCCTACAAAATACCTTAAACATGTTGAAAACAATTAGGGTATTTTTCGGGGTGTTACAATTCTCCCCCCCTTAAAATAAATTTCGTCCTCGAAATTACCTGAACTAAAGATCTGAGGGTACTGTACCCTCATTGTTGATTCCTCGTTCTATGTCGCTTCTTCCATACCATGACGCTGTTTAGCACTTTTTACCTGGACTTGCTTCAGACCGTCTAATTTCACGATCTAGAATAGCTTTCGCTCTCACTCCAAAGTGAAATCTTTTTGTACTTGTATATCTTGAACTGGTAATATGTGTGATGGGTCAAAACGATATCTTCGAAGCATAGACACATGGAATACATCATGTAATTTGGCTAACTCCGGAGGGAGTGCCAAACGATACGCTACTGGACCAACTCTTTCTAAAATCTTGTAAGGGCCAATGAATCGTAGACTCAGTTTCCCTTTCCTCCCAAAACGGAGTATCTTTTTCCACGGAGATACTTTTAAAAACACTTTGTCTCCGACTTCATTCTCTATATCTTTTCTCTTCAAATTAGCATGTATCCCGTCTATCATGCAAATTTTTAATCTCTCGCTGAATAATCTGAACCTTTCTTCCGTGTCTTTACTAATTCAGACCAATAATCTTATGCTCGTTTCATCTCAGTGGTCCAACACATAGGAGTTCTATAACGCTTCCATACAAAGCTTCATACGGCCATGCTCAATATCGACTCGATAACTCATGTTGCAGGCAATTCCATGAGTAGAATGTACCTATCCCAAATCAAAATAAAATCTAATATACAGCTCGAAGTACATTCTACTACCCGAATTACTCTTTCGTAATTATCCATCTATTTGTGGACGGAAAGCAAAGGCTAAAATTCAACTGCACTAAAAAGTCGATCGTAACTCTTTCCGTAATTTGATCGCAAACCGTGGATCGCGGGCCTGACACTATCGATACAGGAATGCCATGTAACCTGACAATTTCATTCATATAAAGGTCCGCTAAACGATCCATGGAGTAGTCAAGTCGTATTGGTAGGAAGTGAGTAGACTTGGTCAATCTATCCACAATTACCCATATTGCATCATGTTTCCTTTGAGTGAGGGGAAAACCAGACACGAAATCCATAGTAATGTTATCCCACTTCCATTGGGGAATTGGAAGGGGATTCAATAAACCGGATGGTACTTGGTGTTCAGCTTTTACTCACGACACGTCGTGCACTTATTACATACTGTAAATATCCTTTTCATCCTCACTGCAGAGATCGCTTCGCTTATCCCCGCACACATTTCTATTACTTCCAGGATGCATGGTGAAAACAGTATTGTGGCCTTCATATAATATCTTCTTTTTTCAATTCCGTGATCATCTGCACATAACTGCTCTTATACAATAAACCTCCACTTCCATCTATGGTAAACTGGCCTTGTCTCAATTATCGCACAAACCGGAGCCATTTGTGAATCCTGACATCATTTTTCCTCGAGCATTCCCTATCATTTGTTTTAAACTGCATCATATTCAATCGAGCCAACAAGCTCCATCGGGTGCAAGTCTCCAATCATAATCTTTCAAGGTCGAGCGTAAATCATTTTCCTACTCAAGGCACCGCTCACTACATTTGCTTTCGGGTGGTAATTAATTATACAATCATAGCCTCAATAATTCCAACCACCGACGTTTGCCTCAAGTTCAAATCTTTTGAGTTAGCAAATACTCGCACTCTTATGATCATGGGAAAATTTACATTTTTCTCCATGGCAACAGTGTCAAAATTTTAAAGCTTAACACTACAAATTGCTAACTCCAAATAATGTGTGGGATAGTTTTGCTCATGCGGCTTCAATTGCCCGGAAGCATAAGCCACCACTTTCCCATCCTGCATTAAGACACATCCCAAACATATCCTCGAAGCATCACTGTACATTGTGTAATCCCTACCCGAAGTAGGCTGAATTAACACTGGTGATTCAACCAGTATTTCTTTTAATCTTTTAAAACTGGATTGGCACTTATCATCCCACTCAAACTTCACTCCCTTCCGGAGTAATCTTGTAAGTGAGGATGCTATAACTGAAAATCCTTGTACAAGTCTCCGATAATACCCAGCTAAACCCAAGAAACTTCTCACTTCGGTTACATTTCGAGGAGGTTTCCAATTCACAATTGCTTCGATTTTCACTGGTCCACGAATACCTTCGTATAATACGACCTAGGAATGACACTTCCTTAAGCCAAAAATCACATTTACTTAACTGAAAACAACTGGAGCCCTCTCAAAGTTTGCAATACTATCCTCGCATGGTGTTCATGTTCCTCAGGCATTCAGAATACAACTGTGATGTCATCAATAAACACCACAAATTGATCCAACAAAGGAAAACCCCATTCATCAAGTCCATAAATGCAATGAGCATTCGCTAACCCAAATGGCATTACTAAAACTCAAGGGCCATAACGTTCCAAAGCTGCGTTTTCGACATCAACCTCTTTCACCCGGAGTTGATAATATCCCGATCGTAAGTCTATCTTTGAGAAGACACTTGCACCTCTCAATTGATCAAACAAATCTTCTATTCTTGGCAACAGGTACTTATTCTTAACTGTTACTTTGTTTATTTTCCGGTAGTCAATGCACATCCGAAGAGTGCCATCTTTCTTCTTAACAAAGAAAACCGGCGCACCCTAAGGTGAAACACTAGGTCGGATGAAACCCTTATCCAATAGCTCCTAAAGTTGAGTCTTCAACTCTTTTAGTTCAATTGGAGCCATACGGTAAGGTGTCCTCGAAATAGGAGTCATTCCTTGTACAACTTCAATAGAGAGATCCACTTCTCTTTCAGGTGGTACTCCCGGTAATTCTTTGGGAAACATATCAGGGAACTCTCTAATCAAAGGAATATTTCTAAATTTACTTGCTCTCTATTGGAGTCAAGAATCAAAGCCAAAAAGGCTTCACAACCTTTTCTCAGAAAACGTCGGGCTTTCATAGTTGACATAACTTTCGGTACTGAGTCAGATCGGATACCCTGTATTATCACTTCTGATAGGTTAGGACATTTAAGCATGGCTATTTTCTTATCACAGTCAACTATGGCCCGATGTTTGGATAACCAATCCATTCCCAAGATCAAATCAAACTCATGAAAAGGCAAAGCAATTAGATCAACCAAGAATTCCCTATGATGGACCATTAAGGGACAATTCTTATACACACCTGTCAATTTTAACACTATGCCCCGCAGGACTTGTAACAAGGTGTCATAAGCTAATAGCTCATTCCTGTGCATCGACAATTATTTGTTCCATGCATATATATGAATGCGTAGAGTTCCATCAATTAAAGCATACAAGTCAATATCAAAGAGAGGAATGTACCCGATAACCCCAGATGTCCCATTCCTCTTCACGAGCTCTCAGCATAAGCTCGCGCCGGGCCATAGTAGCAGGCACACACCTCACCGTCTCGGGCATTACCTCTTCCTTGCGAGGCACTTCGTCCTCTACCCCTACTCTGAGTCTGTGGAGGTACATTTGATCCTCCTCTACCACTTCCTTGAGGATTTCTAGAACTTCCCAATCCGCGACAACCGCTATCACATGATCCGTGCTCCCACATCGAAACAACCCCAGCCATCGCATGCGCCCACTGCGATAATCGCGGGTAATGGGCATACATGCTTCTCTTGTCCACTGAGATGCCTCGACCGGAATTCTTGTGGCCATGGTAGGTCCTCATTTCCTACCCCCGGGTAACAACCTGTGATCGAATCAACTCAGGACTCTCAGTCTTTCCAAGAGGAACCCCTCTTGAGAACTTTTTTCTCTTTCTTTCTTTCACTCTTCATTTGTATTTCTCAATTTTTATAGCCGCTGTACCAGCCGACAAAAATTGATAGCTTGTAGCGGGCAATGTACCACAGGTACCTTTTGATGTACCAGTGTAGGCCCTCCTCAAACTGTCCACATCTAAATTTTTCCGTAAGAATGGATTCCGGTGCATATTTACTAAGGCGGCTGAATTCTTTTTCATATTCAGCCACAGTCAATTTCCCTTGTCTTAAAGTCAAGAATTTCTTCCATTTTGACTCCTTGTAATCATTAGTGACATACTTCGTATTAAACTCTATGACGAAGTAGTCCCATCTAACTGGATCTGGGATTAGTGGATTTTCAAACCAAATTTTCCACCAATCATAAGTCGCACTTTAAAAGAATGAACTGACATGTGACCTTTTGGTCCACGTGACATCTCGCTTCATCTAGAGCTCCTTTCTCAAGCTCTTTTTTTCAAGCCAAAACTCCTACTTTTACCTGGACTATTCATACTGCACATGGAATTCTTCCACTCCGATGCTCAGACGCATCACTGAGCTCGCAAGGGGTCAGTGGAGTCGATTCAAAGACCCTTGCTATATCCTCGAGATCTTTTATCAATGCTTCGCTTGAAGCATTTTCTTTATCGCTGATAGGACTGACCGAAGTAGTAGGGACCAAAGGATTGATCGCTTCAACGCTTCGTCACGCCGAAAGGATCCATTCCCTAGACAATACACAAAACAAAGACATTCGTATTAGGGCCAACACATTTCATGTAGGTACATCGGCACTTTAAGACTCTTCCGTAAAATGCCCCAAACCTAGCCTGATACCAACTTGTCACACCTCTCGATTCCTGGCCCGAATCTGACATGGATCCGAACTAAGTTCGTGCGAATATATACTGGGACTCTTTACATGCTTAATCAGACATTAGTATATCCAAGTCTTTTAATATATCAACATATCATATACAAAAGTCCAAAAAGAAACTACCACCGTGAGCGGTGTTTTACGCATCATAAATACAAGATCGAGTCCCATTTACATATTAAAAACATATCGACATTTGTCGATCGTGAGTGCGGAACCTACAAAGTGATGAACCCCTTTACTCGCAGGCTGGCTCCTACAGAATGCTAATATCATTGCCTTCTTTCTTCAGACTCAGCACTCCATTAAACCCGTTGCTAAGCTTTATGCTTTAGTGGGAAACATAAATAATATTTATATACGCTATAATAAAGGGAGTAATAATAATTAAATCGTGAATCTGCATGCATTCATATCATAAACTTACATACTGCTACTTATGGGTATAACATGCTTATGTTATTCCTGATCTCCCTGTAGGAGTTAAGGTAGAGTTTGTTCATGCAGTAATCCATAATTTATAATAAACTTATGTTTATTCAAAGACTTCGTAGGAGTTACGTATCTTATTCGTATTCAAATAATTCGTGAGGTGTTTACGTAGACGTAATCCATACACATTTGTTTCCTCTTATTCATTATTCGTGTTATTATCATATAATCCATGGGGAATACTGCACTTAAGCACAAAAAGGTAAGACACACAATAAGTATCCTAAAGATACCATACGCATGGAAGTGTTTAGCACAAAAAGCATCATTTTAGTACCATCAGACAGAAAAAGCCGTAACACTAAACAGATGTAGAGTGTCAGAAAGCACTAACAGACAGAGTGTCGTGAGCGCACCACGTAGGACAGGAGTGCCGTGAGACATTAGGAGTACTAACTACCGATCAGAGTGCTCTGAGCACTAATCAGAAGTACCAAAGTACTAATCAGAAGTGTCGTGTCATTTAATACTTAGTCTTAGGCATTCCTACGATTGTATGTGTTCAGAAACTTCCTATCTTATTATCGGGGCATGAACTTTGCTCCCATCGAACTTGTCGAGGCGAAGCGAAGCTTCGTCGAGGCAGCGAGGTACGGTACATTTCTCACTTAATTTCATCCTCTTCTATACTTCCGGAATGCGTATTTTTGCTTAAATACGCAAAAATAGAAAAAACAGGGGCTGTAGGGACCACTTGTACCGTACACCGACTTGTACCGTATAGGTTCGTCTTGAGGGTCGCGATACAGGTTTAGGGTCAGACCGACATAGTTTTGTTATCGCATCACCTCGCACCCAGATAGGTTCAAAGGTGTACCGGTACAGGTCTCCGAAATTTGCCCAGAAATGGTGATTTCACCATTTTTCATGCACTTTTCTTCCACAATTCACTTCTATTTAACTCCTCATCAAAAATCAACATGAAATCTCTCCATAATTACTTTTAATTAGTCAAAGAATCCATGGACTCATACCCAAGTTCACCCAATTCTACAAAACCTTGGAATTGTGTGAAGGATTCCATGGTCTAAACATTATCAACTAGATTTTTCAAACCAAACTTCCCTTAAATCTAGAGTTAGGATGTCTACACAACAAAAACCCAGAAAAGGAACCACTTAATCTTCTAAGGAAACCCTAGCAATCATACCCAAGTAATTCATGTATACAAAAATCATACCTTAAATCCCTACAATTCCATACCAAAGTCATGTATCCATACAAGAATCCATACCTGGCTTGATCTCTCCTTCCTCCTCTTTCTTCCCGTAGTTTGTTGAGACCAAAATGAATTATTTTCGGTCTCCTCCCTCTATTTATAGTGAAGGTTTTGGTTATTTAGCTTTAGTCCTTCCACTTTGACTATTTCACAGGTTAGGCTCACCCTCACCCAGAGGGTCAGCCTGCAGCTCCCGCGCCCAGGCCTGCCTGTCCTGCTGACTAGTGTATGACCTCCAACTCCTAAGGTCATAACTCCTTCGTCCGAACTCCGATTTGGGTGTTCTTGGACTCTATGGAAAGCCCATTGAGTCAAGAATCCATTTATATGCCTGAGGAGGATATTAGGTGTCAGATCGAGGTGTTAGACCGAGCTCACCAAGGTCAGGTCAGCTCGGCTAGTTCAGGATTTGACTACGTATGACCTCCAACTTCGGAAGGTCATAACTCCTTCGTCCGAACTCCGATTCGGGTGTTCTTGGACTCTATGGAAAGCCCATTGAGTCAATAATACATTCATTTTCCTGATGAGGATATTAGGCATCAGACCGAGGTGTTAGACCGAGCTCATCCAGGTCAGGTCAGCTCGTCTAGGTTGACTACGTATGACCTCCAACTTCAGAAGGTCATAACTCCTTCGTCCGAACTCCGATTCGGGTGTTTTTGGACTCTATGGAAAGATAATTGGGTCTAGAATATAACCATTTTATATTTAATGGCATTCGGTATCCACATCTAAAAATTGGATCGTTGTACCAAGTGTACTAATCGCTTGGGTAAAGTCAATTGGAATACATGATAAGAAAAGAGATAGATATGAACAAGAAATAGTAATAGACGTAGATTTGATATGTAGAGGAGTATAGAAGAAAAGAATAAAATGATAAGCTCAAAGAACACGTATAACTATATGACTGCCTAAGACTGGATATTGAATGACAAGACATATATGATCGTTGCTTCAAGACTCGCTATAAGGTTACAACGCTTCTAATACGCAAGGTGCACGTACATATGATCAGTGCTTCTACTTCTGCTAGTGCTACGACGCTTCTATTACGTGAGCAGGCACATATACATGACCAGTGCTTTGGCACTCCTACTAGTGTTTCGACACTTCTATTACGTGGCGTGCACGCTTATGTCTTGCATCAGACAGACCTTTCTCGTATATATCAGACCGAAGTCTCATTCATTCTTTATCTCCGGTCCAAGCAAGCGAATGTTTATACGTGTGTATATGAATAAGAAATGATAAAAAGGTAAATAGGTTGGACATGAAGGGTACTCAAGGGTATTAAAGAAGAAGTCTATGTTCTGCACTCATACGGGAGATAGGACAGCTTGATAAAGTACAAGTAAAACGTACAAATATATAAATGTATAGGTATATGTCATAAGATATGATAGTCTAATAAAGTACATGAAGATATAAGTTAACAAGATATAAGATGTTACTAGGAATGAGTACATGTACACGAATGATAGGCATATATGAATATAAGAATGAGTAAATGGATGCACGATAAAAATATAGGAATATATATAAGAAAGCAATATGAGAACCGTGAATATGGTTACATATATGAGAACAAATGCCGCATTAAAGTAATGATAGTATATATTGCATAAGCAATCATGATAACAATAGTTATTCATGCTTATGAGATATGTATAGAAAATGTAATAAAACGGATTGCCTGTGTCTGACTAAGTAGAGGGATAGATAGGCATGCCTATAGGGAAGATACAGCTTGTCGCAGAATGGCTACAAGATATTGATATCAAGGCCCCGTTGTCGATGATATAGATCCCGTTTGGATCACGGTGGCCCCGGAAGGGTCACCACAGCGCCTTCGGGCCCTCATGGACCACCTGCTTTCGTACAAAGGAGTACAAATACTTCGGGCTCCTTTATAGTTTCTGATTCAATTTCTTTGGTATTTACAGCATGGAGGAAAACAAAGAGGCGAAAATAGTATATGAACAAAGACATGAATACAAGATATGAAATTAGTACATGAACACAAGATACAACAAGACATGATAATAAAGATATGAAAATAGAAATACAACAAATGATATAGTATATGAAGTACGAAAGTAATATATGTACAAGAATATGACATGCACAGAATAGATGTAATATGGAACCATTAAAAATAATGATCAAAATGATAAGTACTAGAATAAGAAATATATGATATAACATATAGATATTATACTTAAATGAATAGATGGAACATGTTATGAACACATGATAGAAATGCATAAGTGCTAAGAATGATAGAGATAAGTAAAAGATGACAAAGCACAGGAATATAGTAAAAGTATAGATAGGAGATATGTCAAAGACAGAGAACATGTGACATGCAATAGGAATGTAAAGATGATAAGAGATAAAAAGTTATATGAATATGTATAGATATATGAAATGCATATGTATAAGCTTGTGATGGTCACCATGGGTGGTTGTCCATGCTTATGTTCCCACTAAGCGTAAAGCTTAGCACGGGTGTTCAATCCGTGTAGGTACTAAAGAGGAAGCAGAAGACAAGGATAGAGGACAGGACATCCCACATCGCCAGAAAGAAGGTGCAAAATGTGATGTGCTCACCGTGACCGCCTCGCGATCTCCGATGTGTTTTATTAGATAGCAAATGTACATGTCTAAGTAATGGGACTCGTGATATGTGAATAGATTTTGAGGGAGCTTACCACCTGCAGTAGTTCTTTGTAAATGTAAATGATTTTTGTTACTACAATTGTTTGTATAACCACAAAGGTTCAAAGCTCTGGAAAGAACTTCATTAAATTAGAGTCCTGAAGATATAGTCTCATGCCCCGGACATGGTTTGGATCCTTCAATCGGGTCGGATCGGGAATCGGGGTGTGACAAAACCAATCCACCCAGTAACAGAATCAAGGAGCCCAACTTAGAAACCTGGAAGTGCAAATAGGCCAAATGGCCACATTATTGATTGAGAGGCAGCATAGATCATTACCTAGTAACTCCGAGGTGAACCAGAGACGAGAAGGTAATGAACATATAAAAGCTGTCACTTTGAGAAGTAGTAGAGAATTAGCAATACCGGGGCAGCCACTAGTGATAGGAGAGGTAAAAATTGAGGAAGTAATCCGCATCAAATAATGACAAGACAGCGAGTAGCCCAAGAGAAAAAGTATGTGAAGTATGGAACTGAGTTAAAGATCTAATTTCACTTTACGATCGAACCCACCGTCAATTCCGTACCCTCAATGTCTGAAGAAGAATAAACTAGATAAGCAATTCAAAAAGTTTATGAAAGTGTTCAAGAAACTACACATCAACATTCCATTTGCTGATGCGTTAGAACATATGCCTAGTTATGTCAAATTCATGAAGGATATACTGTCGAAGAAAAGAAGAATGTCGGACTTTGAGATAGTGAATCTCACCGAGGAATGTAGTGCCATCCTTTAGAAGAAACTTCCACAAAAAGCCGAAAGATCTTTGCGCAATTATCCTTTGTACCATCTGAACTCATCTCTGAGAGCCTTTGTGGTGACCCGAGCCAGTATTAACCTTGGCATGCCTTTATCCATATTCGGGACAGCTTGGGATTACGGCTCGGCCCAACTACAATCATACCCAAAGAGCAACAGTCACTAAAGCATCCAAGGGTGGTATAGGAAGACGCGGTAAAGGTAGACAAAGTTCATCTTCCTCCCAATGCATTTTACCGTGTTGGTTATGGAAAAAGATAAAGAAATACCCATAATATCGGGTGTAATTCATTTCAAACGTAACCCGTACGACAATGATCGATGCGCAGAGGGGAGAGTTGAAATCGAGAGCTAAGATAATAGTCTAAGTTCACCGGTTCGAGGTCGGTGAGACACCCTACAGAGAGTGATACATGCTTCATAGTAGACCGAGGCTATAGTGCTCAGCAAAAGTGGTCTCACTCGAATTTTCGACTAGCCCGTACAGAGCGAACCTAAGAATCGGGAGAAGAGTCAAGAGTATGTGAAACGAATGGACTCCTTCCAACCTAATAGAAGGAAATACTAAGAACCCCTAGGCGAAAATACTCAAACGTCAATTCCATCCTTTAAACAACCACCGAAGATGGAGTAAAAGCCACTACCTAGCCATTTGAGGTATGCTTATCTTGGGGACGCTCCACCTGCCAAAGGATCATTTCAAAGATCCCTGGGTCAATGTAAGAAGAAGATAAGCTTATTGAGAGACGCCCAGAGATCACAAGGATGCGCTTGGCTGGTCTCTGGCTGATTTAAAGGGGATTCGCCCCTCTATGTGCATGCATCGAATTCTGCTAGAAGATGGTCATAAGCCTTCAGTGGAAGCTCAAAGGAGACTGAATCCAACCATGAAAGAAGTAGTCCACAAGGAAGTACTGAAGTGGCTGGATGCCGGGGTTATATATCCAATTTTTGATAGTGCATGGGTGAGTCCGGTATAGGTAGTGCCTAAAAAGGGAGGAATAACAGTGATAAAGATAGAGAATAATACATTGCTGCCTTCTAGAACAGTCACAGGTTGGAGAATTTGCATCGACTATTGGAAATTGAATAAGGCTACCCGAAAAGACCATTTTCCATTGCCGTTCTAGATCAGATGTTAGATAGGCTGGCAGGGCATGAATACTACTATTTCTTAGATGGGTATTTGGGTTACAATCAGATCACTATAGCCCCAGAGGATTAGGAGAAGACGACATTCACTTGCCCTTATGGTACATTCACATTCAGGCGAATGCCCTTTGGGCTGTGCAATGCACTGTGTATATTCCAAATAAGCAGGCGATGGCCATATTCTTAGATATGCTGGAAAAGACAAATTGAGGTGTTCATGGATGACTTTTCAAGATGGGGAACTCCTTTGACAATTGTCCGGAAAACCTAAGGCCTGCGGTCGATTAGATGTGAGGAAACCAATCTCAGCTTAACTGGAGAAGTGCCACTTTATGGTACAAGAAGGCATGGTACTTGGGCACCAGATTTCTGTAAGAGGAATAGAGGTAGACAAAGCAAAGATTGAGGCAATAGAGAAAGGACCTCCACAAGAAGCTTTCTAGGACACGCAGGGTTCTAAGCGAGTCATAAAAGATTTTCTTAGATTGCAAAGCCTTTGTCTAGTTTGCTGGTTCAAGGGACACCATTTGATTTTGATGAGCAGTAGGCAAGCATTTTTTAGTCTTAGCGATAGATCGGGTATCGAATTTCATAGTAGTTGCGTAATCTAGATTGGGACCCCAGTTTGAGCTAACGTATCGACGCCGTGACTATGCGACGGAGTGTTAGTCGCGTAAAAGAGAGGATATTTCGTGTTATCCACTATAGCCGCACTTTGAATGATGCCCACCTGAACTATGATACCACTGAAAAAGAGCTTTTTGCCATTGTTTTTGCCTTTGAAAAATTTAGGCCCTATTTGATTGGCAATATGCATCGTAAGCACATCGATTTACCACCCATAAAGTACCTAATGACTAAAAAGGACGCAAAACCGAGATTAATACAGTGGGTACTCTTATTATAAGAATTTGACCTAGAGATAAAAGACAAGAAGGGAACAGAGAACCTAGTCGCGGACCATCTTTCATGGTTGGAAGGGCTTAGAGATGAGGTACATGTCAATGATAATTTCCTGCATGAGCAAATTTCTTCTTTATAATTGAAGACAAAGTTCCTGCTCCATGGTTTGCCGACTATGTGAATTACTAGTGGCCAAGGTGATCTCTCCAGATTTAGCTACCAATGTAAGGTAAGTAGGTTCTTTGCACATTTGAAGCACTACTATCAAAGCAACCTATTTTATACAAGCATTATGAGGATCAAGTGACAGCTATGTGTGCCAGAAGACCTAAAATAGGGCAAGATTCTCAATCACCGCCACACTTTATCATGGGGGAACTTCGAGGCCGTGAGGACAATGGAAAAGGTACTTCAATCGGGTTTCTACCGCCTAAATTTGTTCAAGGATGCTCACCAGTTTGTGTCTACCTGTGATAAATGCCAAAGAATGGGATATTTCCAAACAGATGAACCACCCATGCGCACAATTTTTGCAGGTCGAGCTATTTGATTTGTGGGGATGGATTTGGTCCATTCCCCTTCATTCAAGAATTTGTATATTCTCCTTGCAAAGGGATTACGCCTCCAAATGGGTAGAAGCACATCACGCACTAATGATGGCAAAGGTGGTAGCTAAGTTCCTTTGCAAACACATATTTCACTCCGCCTCAGTAACGACTCCATGAGCACCGACATGATGGAGGTGCACTCATTTCTCGCAACAAAGATGGCTGGATAAGGTCTTGCAAAATATGGTACAGATCGACACATCACTCGCATACCACCCACAGGAAAATGGGCAAGCAGAGGTGTCAAACCGAGAGATAAAGTCCATTCTAGAGAAAACAGTCAATAGCTCAAGGAAAGACTGGTCGAAGAAGATTGAGGATGCACTTTGGGCATATAGGACAGCATTTAAAACCCCATTGGGTATGTCGCCAGTCCGACTAGTTTATGGGAAAGCCTGCCACTTGCCGGTGGAATTGGAACATAGAGCATATTGGGCAACTAGGTTGCTGAACATGGATAGGAAAGCAAATTTCTGAGAAGTATGCTACAACTTCTTAGTGAATTAGATGTATTCCGCAATGAGGCTTATGAGAATGCTCGAATCTATAAGGAAAGGCAAAGCTTTTTGGTGAAGGGATAAACATATTGTAAGGAAAGAGTTCGAGCCGGTCACGAGTCTTCTTGTTCACAATTCTAGGATGAAACCTTCCCCGTGCAAGTCGGGTCAAAATGGTCAGGTCCGTTCATAGTGGTTCAAGTATTTCCTTATGGATGGGTTGAAATAATGCATCCAGAGAAAGGACAGTTCAAGGTTAATGCCCAGAGATTGAAACCGTACTTTGAAGGAGAATTCCATACAGGAAAACAGGACACCATCCTAAGCACACCTGGAGCATGACAGTAAGGGTGTGGAAGATCACTAAGAGTTGCTGTTTTTCCTGCCTACATAAAGACGCTGCGGAAGTCGAGCTACATTAAACATAGCGCTTCTTGGGAGGCAACCCAAGTATTGTGAGATCCCCTTCTTCTTTGAACTTGCATTATTTTCTGTCTTTTTATTTGCTCTTCGGTACATTTTTTGCTTTTGGGATTCTACTTACATTTGTTTTAATGTGTTTGTGAGTTTTTCAGGTTTGCCGAAGGGTGCGAGCACTAAAACTAAAGGGTTTACATGTTCATGACAGTTTAAGAGAGCCAGATTCCTGTTTTACATGGCTTAGCAAGCTTCCCGTACGTCGCACAAGGGCACTTGACAACAAGTAACAGAGATCTCTACGTCTGCAGGTGGAAACACACAAAATTTTATCCAACCTTTGTGGTACACCGCGGCGTATATCCCTGCACCGCTGCGTAGGCATACTTTGCCGCAACGTAGACCCCTATGCCACTACGTAGCGAACAAAATTTTGAATTTCTTTTTAAAACCCCATCGGTTATTCATTTTCCCCATACACAAGTTTTTGGTTTCCCTTTCTCTCTCTCTCCCTTTCTCATTTTTTTTGTCTACCAAAACCCTAACCCTAGATCTACCCTAATGGCTCCACTAAGTAGATCCCTATGAAGAGACAGATCCTAGCCCACCTCGTACGGCTCCACTCTCTCGAGGATCCCAACAAAACCACGACTGGTAGACATTCTATGCACCCCCTGTCCCCAAAGTGGTCTGAACAAGGAATTCCACCATCCGCTATCTGTCTGCAATCACCATTGGCCCGAGGCAAGTGGGTCGAGTTTATGCCTAAGCAATCAACTGTGACATCACCGGTGGATGATGATTGTAAAGGCGACTATAGAGCCTTATTTACCGCAACACGCACTATGAACGCTTGATGCAGAGCTCACCAAGGGCAAGGGCTGTGTCTTCGTACCATCGACGAGAAACTTTACCACCTGTGATGCACTTCACACCCGGGCTAAGTCCTGGTATAATTTTTTATGCTTAAAAATCAAGCCTACCTTGAACCTTAGCACAGTCACGAAGGACAAGACGCATCCTTCTACGCCATGACCTGTGGCTTCAAGTTCGACATCCGTCCGTCATCGTAGCCAAGTTGATTGAAGTCGACTCATATGATGCAATCGGGCCCCGATCTACCCTCGTCGACACTCCAATTACGCCACCGGGTCAAGTCCTCGATGTCGGATTCCGAGGAATGTGCAGCGCCGCTCACCCATACCATTGCCCAAGTCGGTCTGCCGCCTATAGAGTCGAAAGAGGTCACAATGATGTAGCAAAGAGTTCCCAGCGAGGGTGAATCCGAGATCTACGACCCCGGTGTCCCTCCAGCTCGACTCAACCCCCCGGGCGCACTGCATTCATGCGCCTCATGCTAAGCCAGACGCATATCAGATGTGAGACACAAGATAATCAGGTTGGTCGAGTTAGGATATGGATGCACTCAAGGCCGAGATGGCCATCATTCGCTCCAACCAGGACCAAATCATGCAGCAGTTGGCTCAGCTCCTCTCTTTTCACACTCCGCCACCGCCACCGCCACCCCTTTGATTCTCCAGTACTTATCTTTGTTCCCTTATTTCCCTTTCTGTCATTGAGGACACTGTTAGTTTTCAGTTGGGGGTTGTGGGTATACGGTTTGGCTTAGTTTTATTTTTCTGCGTGTTTGAGGTCCTAATTTTTGTTAGTTTTATTTTTCAGCATGTTTTAGGACCTAGTTTTTGTTCATTATGTCTTAGTTATGTTTGCTTTTGGTACTATTGTGATCTGGTAGCTTTGGGATTTGGTATTAATTTTTCTCAGCTTTAGTCTTTGGCATGATTGCAAAAAGGGGGGTCATCGTGATCGCAGAATGATTGCGTAGAGAGTAAATAGGGAACTCCAAGGTTGTTTGATGATCGAGACTGCATTGTAGAAAGTTTAGAATGACCATGTCTGGTCACCTCTTTTAGATTTCAAGAAACCATTTCCCGAAGTAAGCTATCGCATACACACACACACGTGATCTTCAGTGTATGCCTAGACTCCAGACTTAACATACAAGAGTTCTATGGACCTTGGAAAGTTTAAACACCTAAGTGATGGGACACCTTAGAAAAAGAGGATCGCCTTTGAGCCCCAAATAAGAATTTAAAAATAAAAAATAAAAAATACGTCAGGTTTAAGCGTGATCATCCAATCTAATCCCTGCATAGCTGTCCGAGGGGCCTTCAAAGCCTAATGCCCCCGGGCTAATCGACCGGGAGCCATTGACTTCAATCGCCTACTACATGGGACAAGAGGATGACGCCGATTTCCATAGCTCCAGTGGCCTCGAGGTCTGGGCTGAGTGTTCGGTGAAGTTCGAGGGGAACCGAATTAACGCCTTTTAACCAACTGGGAGTCACCAATGGATCCGCTACAGAACACTCACTCTAAACTTTCGCACTAGTGCGTTTTGGTTGCCAAAATAAATTTAGGTAGTCTCTGATCTAAAGAATTTGGTTCATGTCGAATTTTTTCTTGGTATCATGTATTAACTATATCTTAAGTGTTTAGTTATGCCATATTCTTGCATGCCCTGTTTGCTTGCTTGGGGATAAACAAGAAACTAAGTTTGTAAGTGTGTTTGATCTATGTAATTTCAGGCATGCTTCAAAGTAAGATTTCGATGTGTTCTTATAACTCAATTGCATGATTCATCTCATATTCACTCATATCGCGTTAATCTGGGCATTATAATGTTTCAAGGTGACACTAAGTGATAAAAAGCAAAAAAGGAATCTAAATAACGAAGGAAGACCCTGGGCGTAGAAGAAATGAGGAAGGAAATCAGAGCACTCACGTTAGTCAGAACCACCCACGCCACAGAGCCCTCCCTTCGAAGGCCAAGTGGAGGTCTTAGCCACTACGAACTAGCAAGGAAGACATTCAGTGGTCTCGGGTACGCCGCGGCTTAGGACCTTTTCACCGCGACATAGCGAGGGTTTTTCAGAAACAACTGAGCATTAAATGACTTGGAATTTTAGGCTAAATGATGCCCATTTCCCGAGACATTATGCATAGCCTACTTTCTGATTCAAAGTGAGAGCATTCCTGCAGAGAGACAGGGAGAGAAGTACGTACGGACAAAGGAAGATTGACGAAGACGGATTTTGAGAGATCGCGAAGACGGTTTCTTTTGTAGTTCTTCCTCTGATTCATTTTATGTTAAAAATATTTCAGTCTGTAATGAATATCACCATGAACTAACTCTTCTTTCTAAGGTTTTGTCAACCCTACCCGCACCATTATATATTAATGTATTAATTTTGGTTTATTTAATATTAGTATGAATTTATATGGTCGCTTTAATTCCTCGAAATTAATACATGTTATTGTTTAGCCAATTTTGGCATGCTATTACTAGGAGTCTGAGATTGAGAGAAGATGAATCCTAGGTTACGAGCAAAGCAAACACTTGGTCAATCTGTGGAATGTAGATATCCGTGGTTCCGCCGTAGCGATAAGGGTTTGCACATTTATGCATTTCTTTAGTCGAGGGTCGAGGCGTAGATGCAATACAATCCTTATCATGATAGGCGTATATAACTGTGAGGAGAGAATATCTTATAGGCTCGATCAACCCGCTAATATAAATCATATGAAATATTGAATAAATACTATATCTAGGTTAAAATCCATCAGGTGTGGCAGTTGACGGCAAAACCCTAGTTTTCTCATCACTGTCTTAAATCAGTATTTTAATATTAGGTTTTCCTTAGATTAGTTAAATTAGTCATAATCACTATGTTCTCGAACAAAAATATTATCTTAGGATGCTAAGCTTGCATTCAGCTCGCTTCGTGTGGGAACTTATTAATTTGACGAGCCACTATACTAAGTAGAATCCCACACGAGTACTACAAGGCTAAGATGGGCCTACATTTTTACTTAACTTTTACACACACTCACCACACCTGGCCCGATGCTCATTCCCTTGCACTGGCACCATAAATTGTTTTCCCACAACGGGGTGAGCCATGCCTAGTAGATGAATTCTCCTACAAGGGCTACTCTCCACCTAAGTGCTCATGCAATGGTAAACACACACACACATTCAAGTAAAATTATGTACAATTCTACTCGAATGTCTACATGCCATGCCCCATGCCTCGAATCTTCACCGACTCCCTCACACATGCATTTTTCATGTATGGAAAATTGTTTTCAAAACAAAGATGTTTGTTTTAGAAAGCCTATCGATAATCGATATTCATGAAATGCATTATCACTCTATACATGAGTGATGTTAACTATAAATAGTTTTGTGGATAACCTCCATATATCTAGTGGACACTGATAATATTTTGTGCATTAACTCTGATATAATTTATCTAAAAACCATGTCATGCACTCACACTTAATACTCTACGGTGTCCTCGTGCATATGAAATGTGAAATACCATTTCCATGCCAATTCATGTTAATTTATCATATACGCATATAATAACATAATTTATACATAACCAACATGTTATTCATTTTTCAGCAATAACACATAAAAACTGCACACATGGACCAATAGAAGTCCGCAAATCAGTCTCGGGACTGCCTAAAACATTCCCAAAAATTTTAGCATTCAGTCCCAAATTTTTTTGGACTGAACTGCACGACCGTTCCTAGCCCTAAACACCACATGCCTTTTGAATGACTCTTAGACCGAAAATAAACCAAGTAGGAGAAGAACCCCTACCTCTTGGAGTTTGTCGAAACTCCCCTATTTCGGTCTCTACTCGAAGCTCTTGTCGTGGGGAAGGACTTTTCCTCTTGCTTCATTGGAATCCGACGGTCCGATAGTCGGAAAATCTAGAGAGAAGGTAGAGCTTCACTTTCTACTTCTTCTTCTCCCTCCTTCCTCTTTATTTTCTTTTCCCTCTTTTTCCCTCTCCCAACCGGTTTGGTCAAGCTTAGGTCAAGTGTGATGTTCTCCTTGCCACATGTCACACTCTCATTGGCTCTTTTTGGATTTCCCTTATCATCTTATCCATAACTTTGGATTTCCTTCCTATCAAGTGGTGAAACATGTCACACATGGGTCCCACTGAGACTTGTGTTTGACTTGCTCTCCTTTTAACACATGGCTCCCTTATTGCTATCCAACTTGTATCAAGTGTCACTCGTTACTCTCGGTGCCTCGAAAAACGTGAAATTTTGACTATCTCGGAACTCGACGAAATTCGACGGGGTAGCTAGATTTCGCAAGACGACTTCAACAGTGAAGCTGTTCCACCATCTGAGATCTAGAAAAATTTTGGATTTTCAATTGAAATTACCATTTTACTTCATAAAAATTGAATTTTCTCGGGTTTTACATTCTCCATCCCTTAAAAGAATTTTGTCCCTAAATTCCACACACACATTCACATCAGTCTCATGCATATGCAATGTGCACACTCTCATGCATGTAAACTAGTCATTTAATTACTAAACAACTAAACCACGTACCTTCATCCCTAAATAAAAAGGGATAGGTGGCCCGCATCGTGTCCTTGTGCTCCCACGTTGCCTCCTCCACTCCTCGGTGTTGCCATAACACTTTCACTAGTCACACCTGGCCTCAAGGCCGCAAAACTTAATCCCATTATCCATGATACGCACCTAGCCCCTCCTCAAGGTCCCATTCGCGGCTAACATCAAATCTCTCCCAATCCACTACATGAGCTGGATCTGAGTATACCTTGTGAGCAGGAGATGTGGAACACCGTGAACACCCGACATTCAAAGCAGTAATGCCAACCTAAGACGCTTACTATGCCCACCTTCAAGTATCTCAGCAGATCCGATGAACTCTCGGGCCACAACTTCCCTCGTCATTTAACCCCGACCACTCCTCTCTTAGGCATCACCTTCAAGAAGACGTGATCCCCCACCTCAAACTCTAGAGGTTGACGTCGCTTGTCGGTGTAGCTCTTCTGTCGGCTCTGAGCAGTGAGAAGACTCTGCCGTATCACACACACATTTTTCGAGGTGTCTCTAATCAGATCCGGACCAATGATGGAGCTCTCTCCCACCTATGTCCAACAAATCGATGATCGGCATAGCCTCCCATACAAGGCCTCATAAGGTGCCATATGTATATCGCCCGATGAACTCGCGTACAGGGCGACCCCACTAAGGGTAAGTGCTCCTCCCAACTACCATTATGATCCGCACGCATGCTCGCGAAAGATTTAAAATCTCAGATGGTCCTCTCCGACCGACCATCCTGTCGCATGAAATGCAAAGGCTCATAGTCAACTGTGTCCCCATGGCCTTCTATAAGTTCTTTCCCAAAGTGTGCCATAAATCTGGGATCTCTATCTGACACTATGGACGCTAACACTCCATGTAGTCGGACAATCTCTTGGATATATAACCGGTAGAATTCCTCTAGTTTGAAGGTCATCTGCACGATTAGAAAATGTGCCAAATTCGTGAGCCGGTCCACTATTACCCATACCGCATCATGCCTCTACGGTGTCCGTGGAAAGTGGGTCACAAAATCCATCGTCACATGCTCCCACTTCCATTCAACCACCTCTAATCACGGAGTAGCCCCGGCCGGGCTTTGCTGAACAACCCGTCGACATTACGAGGCATCGTCGAACAAAGTCCCCGACGTGTCTTTTTATCCCGCTCCAGTAGTACTAGCTACGAAGATCACGATACATCTTCGTGCCACCTGGATGCACAATAATAGAGAAATGGAAACCCCAGGATTCCCTCTCTCGCCCAATGACCGTAGGAACCACTTCACCTGGCCCCTCTATATCGGCAGATACAATCCGTGTGAATAAATTTTTAAACTTCATCAATTGCACCTGATCAGACTGATCCCCCGACGGATACTATATCTCTACGCTCCCGCCTCCCGACTTAATCACCCCGCTTCACAGGATGGCGAGCCAATTAAACTCCCCAGTACCTCGAAGCCTCGCTCACCGTGATCGTGAGCCTCAAACCGTCCCACGCCGAGCATTTGCCACTCTCAGGAAGTTATACTAACCAATGCTCCCCGTGACTTCCGACTGAGTGCATCAGCCACCACATTTACCTTACCAGGGTGGTAATGAAAAGTGAAGTCATAATCCTCTAAGAACTCCATCCACCGCGCTGTCATGCTGAGGTCCCATCAGGAAGATATACTCACTTTTGTGGTCCGAATGCACCCCAAACTCGCTCAGATAGGTAATGGCGCAAAATCTCAAGGCGAAGACTATGGCCGCGAACTCCATGTCAGAAGTGGCGAAGTTCCGCTCATGATTCTTCAATCAAGTGGAACCATATGATATTACCTTCTCGATCGCATCAAAACGCATCCTAGTCCGGCCTTCGAGGCATCACAACACACTGTGTACCTCTGCCTCATCACCGAGACTATCATAATAAGCCTCCTCTTCAACTCTTGGAATGCCTTCAGACAAGTCATTCCTTGTTCTCGAACTCGACCTCTTCTATCACCCCATCATAGCCGCTAACGGAGAAGTCCTTGATGAATGATCCTATAGTACCCCGCCATCCCAAGAAACTCCAGATTCGAAGACTCGACTGCGCCTCCCAACCTATCACAACCGACCTTCCTGGTTCACTGGATACGCCCGAAGCCAACACCACATGCCCCAAAATCTCACCCCGCAAGCCAAAATCTAAAATTCTAACGAACTCGCACAACCGATGGTCTCGTAAGCCGCAGAACAACCCTTAAATGATCCTCATGCTCCTCCTCAAACTAGAAGTAGATCAAAATGTCATCCATGAAGACCACTTAATAAATGATCCAGATAAAATTGAAACAATTCCTGGCGTACGAGGTCCATGAATGTTGCTGGTGCATTCGTTAATCCAAAAGGCATCACTGTGAACTCAAAGTGCTCATATCAAAATCCCGAACGCTGTCTTGTATTATCCGTCTCCCTAACTCTCACCGATGGTAACCCGTGGGAGTTCATCTCGAGCAGCACTCGCCCTTCTCGACTGATCAAATAAATCATCAACCTCGGTAATGGATACCGATTCTTGATCGTAACCCTATTCAACTGTTGGTAGTCGATGTGTGCTTCATATCTGTCTTTCTTCACAAACAGAACTGAGCGCCTTGGTGAAGTGCTCTGGCCAAGCTTGAATCCATTGTCTAACAACTTCATTTAGACCTCGAGTTCCCCGTAACTCAACCGGCAAGCATCCTATGAGTCATAGGAGATGGGCTGGCGTACCAAGGAGTAACCTTCCAATGTGACAGTCCACATCCTTAAAGTGAGGTAATCCCTGTAGCTCATCCAAAAGATATCCCTATACTGCACTACCCGAGGGCTCATTCAAGTCATGTCTCGCCTCGTCCTCCAAGGTAAGGCTAGCCAGCCAACCCATCAACTGTCCGTGCCATCTGGAATCATACACGGTCTGGGGTAAAAAATCATGCTTGTCCCCCTGAAACGTGACATGAGTACCATCCTGTATGTAGGTGGTAACCCTTCTACGCTCAAAATCAATGACGACTCGGTATGCCGTCAACTAGTCCATCCCAAGGATGACGTCGAACTCTGACATGTTCATGACCCTCAGGTTTACTGTGAGTAGAATCCTAGATATCTCTAACTCGTAACCCCGACATATCATATTTACACTCACCCTAGTCCTTAAGGGAGAACTCACATACAATGACTTTTCCAAGGTCTCAACCTCTAAGCCCAATTCTCTCACACATGATGCAGCGATGAATGAATGTAATGCACCAGAATCAAATAATACTTTGGCCCATAGGTGAGATAACAGAAACATACCCTATATAGATGACTGATCTATCAGCTCAGTCGATGGTATGATGGCGTAGACATGCCCTTGGGTCCCTAGTGTCCCGGCCTGTAGGCCTTGTCCTCTGCCTCGACCCATACTATGGCCCCTCTATCTTGTCTGTGTAACTGAAGGCGCCTGTGCAGCACCCTGAGATTGGTACTGGTTCCTCTGGCCCTCACTGGGGTGTGGAGGAGTAAACCGTGGTTCGCCTGGTCCCACCCGATGTCCCGGGACTACACCGTCTAAAACCTGCGGATCCTCGCCTCTACGGCAATCTCGCTCCCGGTATGTCCGGGCTATTGACAATGGAAACATATCACCGCTCGAACTCGGGCTAGAACCCCGGGTCCGACTCGCCGCGATAGCCGCGGCCTCGGTCCCTTGTAACACCTCGAGGAGCGTGTCTTCTCGCCTTTCCAACTAGAAGAAGGCTGACCTTCCATCTTCTCACTAGTACACGCAGCTCTGATACTCCTTGCATCCTCTATCTCCCTCTCTATGGTCATAGCCGTCATGACCATAGAATCCATGTCATGTAGGAGGAGTCCTACGATTTTGCTCTGAATGACAACTTCAGCCCATTCTCAAACTTCCTCACCTTGGCCATATATGTGGTCACATATTCATAAGCAAAACGGGCTAACTCTATGAACCTAGCCACGTACTCCATCACTGTCATCGTTCACTGCTTTAGCTCTAGAAATTCCTAGGCCTTTGCATGTCTAGCCGTGGCCAGAAAATACTTGCCCATGAAAAGCCTATGGAACCCCCACTCAAGTCATTGCTCCCTAAGTCTCTAGGAGGTTCAACCCATCCCACCATATTTAGGATCACCCTAGCCGAATGCAAACAATTTAACTCGGCCGTACCGGAGGTGATCTTCATGGCCTCTAACACCTTCTCTATCTTTCGAAACCAATGGTCTGCCACCATCAGATCTCCTACCCCGGTGAATGTTCTCTAGAGGTTACTTAGACCTCTCTGACTCCCAGCTACACTAGCCTGTGCAAAACTGGTAAATGCAGCGCTCAAGGCCTTTGTAAAGGCCTATTGATAAAAAATGGGCGGTGGTCGACTATCGTCCCGTGGACGTCCTCTACGTCCTCGTCCTCAACTTTCCATCTACACATGTCAAATGACAACAGAGTTATCATATTTCCATCTCAATCTAACTAGTAGTGCACATGCCAACTACTAATAGATTTAGTCATCATGAACTAACTCATTCATCCCTTTTTCCCTTAGTGGCGCTAATTACCAACCACTAAAATAATTTGATTCCATTTCCGAATTTCATGTTCATTTTTTTTTTCTGAACCCCTCAGGTTATGTTTCTCAACCCTAGTGTTCTACATACAACTTATCATGCATACCTTTTATAACACCCAATCACACATGTTAGGCACAAAACATGCACGGATCGCACATATCAATTCACAAAATGCACAATGAATGCATGATCTAAACCCGTGCCCCATCGAGTCCTAGGTATTCGTGTAACCTAAGCTCTGATGCCCAAGCCTCTAGAGTTTGAGGTGGGTGATCACGTCTTCTTGAAGGTGATGCCTAAGAGAGGAGTGGTCAGATTCGGCAAGAGAGGGAAGCTAGAGCCGAGGTATACTGGGTCCTTCGAGATACTCGAGATGATGGGCACAGTTGCGTATCAGTTGGCATTACCGCCGAGTTTATCAGGTGTCCATGGGGTGTTCCACATCTCTATGCTCTGGAAGTATACTCCAGATCTAGCTCGGATTGGGGAGAGATTATTGTTGATACAGATGGGACCTTTGAGGAGGGACAAGTGCGTATCATGGATAGCCGAGATCAGGTTTTGTGACGCAAGACTGTGCGGCTAGTGAAAGTGTTGTGGAAACACCGAGGAGTGGAGGAGGCAAGTTGGGAACGCAAGGACACGATACGAGCCACCTATCCTTTCCTATTTGAGAGGATGAAGGGTATGCGGTCTAATATCGAACTAGAATAATCATGCATATGCATGTGTTTGTGCAGTGTGTGAATTTCGGGGACGAAATTCCGTTAAGGGGGGAAGAATGTAAAACTTGAGAAAAATTCAATTTTTCTGAAAAAAAAAAGTAAAATGGTAATTTCGGTTGAAAATCGGAAACTTTATAGATCTCGGATGACAAAACGGACTTCACCGTTGAATTTTTCTTGCGAAATCTAGTTACCCCGTCGAATTTCGTCGAATTCCGAGACAGTCAAAATTTCACGTTTTTTGAGGCACCGGGTGTCGGGTGACACATGACATGATCATAGGGATGCCACATGGAACCCTATAGGAGTGACACATGGCATGAGCCATGTGGTGCACTTGTGTGAATGGCTCACATGGAGCCATGTCAAGGGGATAAGTACTGGAAAGATAAATAAAGAAAAAGAAAGAAAATCAAGAAAAATGGAGAGAATGACAAGTGGTATGGGGAAAGTGGGGGAAGTTTCCCCCACTTTGATCAATACGGGTGATGAGAAAAAGAGAAAATAAAGGGAAAGATCAAAAAGAAAGAAAAAAGAAAAGAAAATGGAAGGAACAAAAGTCAAAAAGGGGGAAAAGGGGCCATTTTGGCAAAAAACGGACAGTGAGCGTGAGGGAGGAGAGAAAATGCGAGCAAGAGAGAGAAAGAGAGAGAAAGTAGAGTGAGAAGTTCTAGCTTCTCTCTAAGATTTACGGAAATCGAACCGTAGGTTTTCGTCGGAGCAAAAGGCAAAGTCGATCCACACATCGAGAGCTACGTGGTACCTACCCGGAAGCCACAAATCTACGAGGCAGTGGAATTTTCCTACTTGGATTATTTTTAGCCTAAAAGCCATTTAATGGCATGGGTTTTCTTCGGGGCCATGATTGGCCATGTGATTTAATCCTAAAATTTTAATCGAATATTGAAATTTTCGAGATCGTTTCTGACAGCTTCGTATATACTTTTCAAGACTGCTTTCGAACAAATGTACTAAATTTCTGGGACTTTTTTTCAATGAATTAAACTGAAAAATTAGACTCGTTTTCTGACAAATTCATACTGGACTGCTTAGGACAAATCGACACAAGATTTTCTGGATTGTTTTCAGCAATTCCGACTGATTTTCAGATTGTGTGTGCTATTTTTTTTTATGTGTTATTGCAAAATTTTGAATAACATGTTGGTTGTGTGAAAATCATGTTAATGCATGCTTATGGATGTATTGACATGGAATTTATGATGAATGTAAATTATATATAGAAAATATAATTATCCTTGTGTTGAATATGTTGTATGTAGTATTCATTTTGCATGTAAAATGTTATAGTATGAACTCGACATATCAGATTTCATATGCACAGGACATCGCTGGCCAAGCTCGGTGTGTGTGCATGGTATTGCTATTCACTACCTCGTGAATGTGTAGTGAGCTCGAAATGGACTACGTCTAAAATTAAGACTCACTAAAAGCAAAATAATAATAATAAATTTCATGTGTTTGGGTGAAGCAAGATGGGGTAGATCCCCCCCAAGGTGAAAGACCCAAATTCTATTATTGGTTAGACATATGGATCCAACGATGAAAGTTCACGAAAGTGTCGAAAGGCGTGCGAAGCCTGCGGTGAGACCCCGAAAATTTGCTACCTACAAAAACACATGGGATGTGAAAAATTAAAATAAATAATGGAGGGTTGTCCAATGAGTTAAGTCATTGGGTGAAACACCAATGACTGGTTTTCACACTTGATAGTCGTAGGTGTGAGGGAGTCGGTCAGGACTCGAGTTACGGGCATGAGGAGTCTCATCTCATGCATGACATGAAAAAAAAAATCCATGTAGGATTGCATATTCTATATGGAATGTGGTATGATGTATGTGTGCCATTACATGTACATTTTAGCGGAGCAGCCTTAGAGAGAATTTATCGGGCATTGCTCAATTTACTTACACCCTTCGTGCACAGGGGCGACAAGGAGATGACGCTTCAACGAGGCCGTGATTATGAAGAAGGTTGATGTGTGACCTTGATATTACCTTTGTAAAAAAAAATATTTTGTATAAAAGAATTGTTACTAAATTCTTTTGGGACTATTGTCTAAATAGTCGGATATGTAATTATGGTAAGAGGGCCCTCGTGGATCGGACTCTGCATTTAACTATACTCAAGTGTTTATTTTCATATTTTAGATTTAAATGTAAATGAATGGGTCCCTGGTGAAAGGATGAAGGCTGGGGATATGGAATGTGATAATCAGGTGGTCAATACTACTCGCTGAGACCCCGAATGGGTTATGATTATAATCGCTATACGCTGTATGTCGGGTAGGAGCCCCTAACAAAGAAGACTTTGCCTGATTTTTGTGAAAATATGGATCCCGATAAATGGGACACAACAGTGTGGTATCGGGTCACTCGAAATCTAGAGGAATTCCGCGGGTTGACGGGTTGTCAATGGGACCCCCGGATTTGGGGTGTCACACATTGCTATTAAATTTATTATACTATGTAATATACTATATATGACATCACCTTAAACTAATATAAAACTATATTATTAAATTTGTAACCTAATATAAAACTATATTTTAAATAAGACGTTACTATTAACTATTAAGTACACAAAACATAAATACAATAATAAAAATTTAAAAGTAAATTAACATAAATACATACCTTAGTTAACCTTGTTGAAACTTGAAACTTGAAACCTTTAACACCAAAATTCCCACCTTTTTTTTTTTTTGAGATATATCACAAAGAAAAAAAAAGGATTGAAATGAAGATTGGATATGAGTAGAGAGAATTTCAGGATAAATGAATGATTTTAGAGGCATTGCAGATTTTTTTTAGTCAAACTAGCCATTAGATGGTCAAAAAATCTTTGTAATTTAATTATAGCCGTTGGATTTAATTTAGTGCAAATTTGACCGTTAGATCTTCTTTAAATTGTTGAGATCAATCCATAACCGTTAGATCAAGTCAGGATTTCAAATCTGACCGTTGGATCACAAATTTGACCGTTGGATAACATTCAAAATTCAGGTGAAATCTGGGTCGTAGGATCAAAGTAGATTCAAATTTGGCCATTGGATTAGTCAAAATAGCCGTTGGAAATTTTTGAAAACATGGGTGAAATTTGGGCCGTTAGATCATCTGTAGGATGATCTCAATCGTCGGATTAGTCAACAAGTCAGCAATGAGATCACAGATATATCGTCGATATATCGGCGATATTTTGCATCAAAAATCCATTCACGCGCATGTGTAAAACATAGTTGAAATTTCCACAATATATCGACCTTGAACCAATATATCGGCAATAAATCACTGATATTACCGATATTACCGATATTTTCTCGATTTTTCACTCAACTGATTATCGAAGACCGATATCATTTCGACCCTTACCGATGTTCAATATATCGGTGATATATCAGCCGATATATCCGATATTTTAAACCTTTCTTATTACACAATATTTATTATACCTTCTTAGAGTTAAGGAGGATTCTTTTGATGGCATCAATTCAAAGATGGCGCTGTTTTAACAATGGTACACTATATAAAACGGATTGTCACTTCAATACAAACAAAATAAAACGATGTTCTTTCTTTTGAATTAATAGTATCGGATTCAAAGGAACACAACAAATTAATATTACACATCACAATTTATTCAAAGAGGCTAGATCAGAAGCAAAGTTTTGATGTCCAAACAGTCTTTGTATAAGCTTTGGAGTTTTCTTCTTCAGAGGTTGCTTTGAATAATAGCTACTCGGATAATCTTGGTCAATTGTCTTGTTTGAAGAGCTTTTGCTACGATCCATCAGGATTTTACTCAGGTTTGGCTTAATTAGGACAAAACCCTACTCTTTCAACTGCATTTTTCTTTTCTTATCATTCATTTCTTCAACTCTCTCTCTTCTATTTCTCTTCCCCTTTCGCGGCCTTCACTGAAATAAGTTCATTAAACAGACCACAAAGTCAGAGGTCTCTAAGCTCTTCCAAGTGTTCCTATTTTTTATTCGGGAAGTTGCCATCATTACCTTATGCATACACACATATATAAAATATGAACCTTTGACTTTGTAAGAGTTCCCTCTTCCAAGCCCCTAACTAGTTCTTATTTTTTTTAATATAAACCCTAGTCGTCACTTCTCTAGATCTCTCTTTTATCATTCTCTTTTCAATAAAGTGATTCTTTTACGTAGATCTAAGTTTTTATTTATTATTATTATTTTTATTTTGTTGCCGACTTGTTGTGGCATGTGGTTTTGTTGCCAACTTATTACGGCATGTGATTGTGTCATCTTGGTACGACGATGGATGATTGAGACAACAAAACATATTCAGTTAGACAAACACATTAAATCATGTTCATCAATATGTTGTAGAACTGGAATCAACAATATTTTAGTCATTATAGGATTACCAAATATGTAGGCTTTGAATTGATTATTTATGCTATTTACTTAGCTAGATACTGCGTCACTACAAGGAAAATATGATACAATGACACTTTTTAAGTGTCATGGAAAGCAAAAGATGACACTTTTATCAAGTGCCGTCTAATAGACTGACATTTTGTGTTAGTTAATAATGACACTTATATGAAGTGCCATCTTTGACAACAACTTCGATGTCACTTAAAAAAAGCATCAAGTTTCAATAATGTTAACAATGACACTTATAAAAAGCGACATCTTTGAGTATTTTAATAAATCAACTTTTACAAATCGATAAAATGACGCATTTAAAAGCATCATCTTTGAACATTTTCTATAAAAAATAATATTTATATTTTCTTATCAAAACAATGAATTTTCTATATAGAAAAATAAATACCAAAATAGAATCAAATTTTACTAATTAAAATGTCATCAAATGTTGATATGTAATAGCCAAATTTAAAATATTATGCTATTAACACAACTACTGTGATATATTCTACAAAACCTAGTTCAACTTCAGAATAACTTTTTTGATTTTTGGCATCTCTTATTTGAGCAAAGCATTTTTATTTTAAAACCTATAAATAAATATAAGAAGAATAAAGAACATGCAAAATATATATGTAATAATCAATAAACACGATTGAAATTATAACTTTTATATATAACAATCTAAAGAGAAAAAAAATACTAGAACAAAAATAAAAGGAAATATAAATAAATTTGAGAAAAATAATAGCGTTACAAAATTAGTTAGTGTGAACAACTAAAGGCTAGTGTCTTTCACTGCATGGGAAAATAAAATATAATAAAATGTCTCAGATGCATACCCAAAAAAAATTTCATCAAAGAAATGAAGAAACACCGACCAAAGGCACTTTGAAAATATCTAATCAAAACCCCCAACTCCAGGTTTTGAAAATCCATCAAATTAAAATAAGATTATTTACCACAAAGGGGAACCTTGCCTTAAAATCAAGAGTTCTAGTGATTCACATAAACCCACAGACCAAATCAACAAACCCACATCTTTAATCCAAAAACCCAACCTTCACCCACAAAACTTTGCCCAATAATGATAAAAAAAACGAGGTTCCAGTTTGGAAAAAAAAATCAAACAAAAAACAATATATATATATATATGAATAACGATTTTTATTAAAAATTAAAAATTAAATGAAAAGAAGAAAGGAAAATAACTTCATAGCCAAGACTAAAGAGGATTGAAGAGGTGAGTTTGAGAGTACGTGTGGAGATTTGGAGAGTGGGGAGAGAGGAGGGGCGGTTTAATTTTTGGAGGAAAAGAGAGGGGGCAATTCAAATTTAATTTTCATCAGTGAAATAGTTATCAACTTTTTGGAGGGAGAAAATGCAGGGTGAGAAAATAAGAATAAAAAATAAAATAAAATTTGAAAGAATTAAAATAAAGTAAAATTTTAATTGCCTTGTGTTCTACTCTTCCTTAAGTTTTTTTCTTTATACTGGATTTTTTTTAAGGATGTACTCGATTTTTAAAAATAAATAATCATTTTCTATATAAAAAAACAAATATAATTTACATTCTAAAATTATATACTTTAATTTTTGTTAAGAACAAGTTTCAGCAGAAAAGAAAAATATATTTAAGATATTTTCAAATTTTATAATTATTTTAAAAATATAATTCAATATGAAATATCTATAACTTATGTATTTAGTTAAGAAATTGAATAAATTAAAATTTTAATTATAACTTTTAAAATATTTAGAACTATTTTATGAAACAGTTATGAATAACTATATTTAAAAAGTTTTTTTGTTTAAAAAAAAAATCTTAAAGTTAGATGTTCAGATTTATTTATATTTTATATTAATTTTTAAGTAATATTGTAAATCCGAGAAAATTAGAAATTTTCAAAAATGGTAAAATGATAATAATAATAATAATAAATTGCGGAAATTGTTCGGGGAAACTGAAAATTTTCTAGATCTTGGATGATAACGGATGTCTTTATTACCATCTCATGAAATCTAGTGGCCGAGAAAATTTCGTCGAGATGAGATAATCGGAATTTTTTGAGTTTGAAGTTGTGAGTTATCAATGACTCAAGGAATGGATTTTTCACGAATATCGGGAATCGGGGAAATGGCAGGTTAAGTTCATTTAAAATGAATTGAACTGAAAATGAATATTTTGTTTTGGGACAGAAATGAACCCGGACGGGTCATGGATGTGTGGAGCGAAGTGGGCCCGGCGTCCAACTTAAACTTAAAAAGGGGAAAAGAGAAGAAAAATCACATTTTTCTCCCATTTCGGCAGTGGCCGTGAGTTAGAGAGAGAAATGAGAGAAACTCTTCCTTCTCTCTACGATCTACAAAGATCGGGTAGTTGGAATTCGTCGAGCCAAGATTTAAAGTTCATCTACTCGACGAGGGCTACGCGTGGAACTGATGTTGTAATTTGTTGAAGATTTCGTGTTTGGAGAAAGTTAGAGAGAGAAACCTGCGACACTCTCACAAGATCTGTAATTTCCGGGTGGTCGTCTCGCGTCGGGCCAAGACTTAAAGTTAGAGTACTCGGCGAGGGCTACGTGTGGATAAAGGAAACTCTGAGTTTTTCCAAGGTTTCACGTAGGAGGTTCGGGGAGTCGAAAGCTTCGGGTTCAGGAAGTGTCCGCGGGACTTCCTTGGGTCGTTGCTCATGGGGTAGGGGGACCTTCTGCTTGGGCTTATTTTCCATCTAGGAGTCGTTTTGGTCTTGGTTGAGACTTAGGGGATGTTTGGATGGCGTTTAGAGAACCAGAAAAACACATTTTTCTGGGTTCACGTGAGTCATTGTTCATATGAGGCCTCTAACTTTGGATGACCATAACTTTCTCGTTCGAACTCCGATTCGTGTGTTATTGGACTCTACGGAAAGCCTCTTACGTCTAGAATCTGGCCATATGCCTATAAATGAAATTTTGTGCCCACATATTTTCTGAAAAATTTAATTGTACCACCAAGTGTGCAAATTGCTTGGTTGTGATGACGCGTGTGGTCTAATACATTGAAATTGGTGTATGTTGGTTGGTGATTATATACATGTTGATATAATTATCCATGAGGCTTGGGGAAATGCATGAGTTTGTGTATGATTGAGGCCATTGCATGGCTTATTGTAGGCTACTTGTGGACGATGTCTGATTAGGCCTAAAGGTAAAATTATGTCGTTACTCTAGTGGTAATGACTTATGATGTCAATGTATTCGTGTATTGATATGTTGGCATGAATCATATGAATTACTTGGAATTTATGTGTTTATTGATATAACTTTCCAATTGATGCATGGGTTGAAATGCATGAGTAGGCATGTACATATAGCACTCATTATATAGCATGGTGATAGGCAATGGCATATTTCATTGCATTTATGCGCAAGTACATCGCATGAAATGGGTGTGAGTGCATGGGAAAATCAGCATTGTGTTTGGTGTTGATGTTGGTTTCGGTCTAGGGACAAAGTCCTAAAAGGTCACATGAATGATCGGAAGTCGCCTAACATGGCTTTTGAATAAAGCGGTTTTATCGGAGTATGTCCAACAAATTATATATCGGAGGGTTGTCCACAAAGTAAATTATTGGAGTATGTCCACTAATTAATATCGGAGGGTTGTCTACAAATAAAACAAATATCTTTGTTTTGAAGATTGTTTTTCATACATGGCATATTGCATGTTGAGAGAAGTCGGTGAGGACTTGGTACAGGGATCATGAGGAGTAGCATCTCATTCATGTCATGTAGATTCCATTCGGGATTGACAAAATCATGGCGGAATGTGCTTGTGTATGATGCATGCGCTAAGGTGGGGAAGTAGCCATTGTAGGATTTCCTCTCTGCGGGCATTACTCACTTGAGTTGTGGGACCTTCCGGTACGAGATGTACGGGGAGGCATTCGGCTGGGCGGAGTAATGAGAAGAAGCGGATTGTGACTTTGATTTATATTTTTGTAAAACATGTATTAGAATTCTTAATTTTTGATATATGTTTTGTATAAGTGGTGTAAATTTAATCTGCTGGACTATGTGTCCTATAGTCATGTATTAACTTATGGAGTGTATGGGTAAATTGGCCCTATGTGGCTATTTTTGCTTTCATTATGTAGACTGGAATTATTGGTGGATTGTATATTGGGACAGGTTGTATTTTGGGTAGAGCTCCGCGTACAAAGGAGACTCTTTACGATTTTCGTTAAATCCTGGGTCTCGGGAAAATAGGACTCAATTGTGTGGTGTCGGGTTACTCGACATCCATGAATCTTCCGCGGGTTTACGGGTTATCAACGGACCCTCGGGATTTGGGGCGTCACAAAAACAAGTCCATCAGATCTAACTCAAGTGGTAGAACGCTCGACATTTCAAAATGGAAGGACATGGGAGGGGATCCCAGATTCAAGTCCATAATTATAGGAATAATTTTTTAAATCATTTAAAAAAGAAGAAGCATAAATTCAATAAAATTTAGAAGATGCTTTAAAAATCTAAATTTATTAGAAAAGCTTGATAAGTCTTTTAAAAATATTATTACTTGAAAAAAATCTTTTAACTGAAAACATACTCAAATGAAATAAATACTCTATATTTTAGTGGTAAAGAGAACAAAGAAAGAATACCCAGGAAAAATGAATTTAGCTAAAACAAATATAAAAAGAATTTAAAATAACTTATTTTTAAAAATTTAAATCTTAAGGAAATAAAGCTAAATGTTTATTTTCGATTAATATTTAATAATTTTAAAATTGGTAATGATTTAGTTTTGTTTTAATAAACATTTTTAACTAAAAATTACGATCATGTTTTTTGTTAAATCTAAAGATTGAAAATAAAGTAATAGATAAGATTGAGAAAAATATTATTTATCAAATTAGATATTAATTTAATTTTTTTATCTTTATTTCAAATTTATAAATTAAATTAATTTGAAAATATAATTGGAGATAATGATAAAATATTTTTTTAAATTAATATATAACTTTATAATTAAATGCTAAATATATTATTTTTTAGTTATCTAACTTGATAACTAAATATCATAAATAATATTATTTTTTAACATCAAATACTAAATATTTTTTACAAATATTATTATTTATAAATAATATATTCTAATTGCTATAGTTATTTTCATATATTAAATTTATAGATTAAGATTAATTAACTTTATAATGCATATTTGAGCAATTCATTTTAAAATAAATATATTTATAATAATTTTATTATCAAAGTTTTAACATTGGTTAAAACATTATAAAATTTATATAATCTGGCATTTTTTTTAGCTTTTCTAAATATAAAAATATATAATTAAATATATATTTTTATATGCACTATATGATAAATTAATAATAGTATTAATATTTATTATATGTTAAATTTGATAATATTTTATGAATTTATGACACTATAAATAAGAGTCATTCCATACCAATATACATTCATTAGATAATGACATTTTAAAAAATTTCAAGGTTTAAGATTAATCCTATGACACTCTAAATAAGTGTCATTATATTCTTACTTTACATTAATTAGATAATGACACTTCTAATACATGTCATCAATAGATAAATATTATATTTTATAATGACGTTTTACTAACAAGAGTCATTGAATATAATATGAATTAATGACATTTTTCTAAAGTGTCAAGGAATTGAACGTCATTATTTTGAATTTTTGTAGTAGTGCGTCATCCTCTAAAGCTTTTAGCGGTTTGATTCTATGTTTCTATAGAATGTATTGCTAGTTTGAATCAATTAAATTATTTCTCTTTTAAAAAAAAAATCTAGTTCTTATTTTTTATTGATAAAAAACACCAACAACTATATATATATATATATATATATATATATATATATATATATACTCTATATATATATATATATATATATATATATATATATATATATATGTGTGTGTGTGTGTGTGTGTGTGTGTGTGTGTGTGTGTGTGTGTGTGTGTGTTGTAAACTAAAGAAAATATGAAGATAAATTTAGAGAAAGAAATCTACAAAGAGAATGAGAGAATAAAGATTTATTCTCTTTACTTTAATATATTAAATACAAATAGGAGAAGACTATTTATAAGTATTTGGGGAAACCCAAATTTGCATATAATCTCACTGTTTAAGGCAACAAGTATTTACTTTACAAAGGTGACTCACATTCCTTTTGTAAATTGATTGTCATTCACACATTTCCTTATAACACTCCGCCTTGAATGACCATCATGGAACTTAAGGGAATTTGTTAGGACTACCTCATTAAAAACCTTGCCAGCAAAATCCAGTGGGAAAAAACCTGGATCAAGGGAAAAAGAGTGCGGTACACTAACATCCATTTATACTCCCCCTCTTGTCAATGTCCTTTGGTTGACACATTCCAATATTGTATATTAACTTCTTGAATGTTGAGGTTGTCAATGGTTTTATGAACAAATATGGAAGATTTATCACTTGAGTGTATTTGTTGGTTTGTGATCTGGCTTTGCATGGATTTGAAAGGTAGCCCGCATCCGCATATCCGAGTAATTGTGACTTTAACTCATTGAGTAAAATATACTCGTATTAGTTGTTCCACAGAAATAACGCAGTACATCTTTGATGCCATTAAAGTGTCTTTGAGTTGGAGTAGAACTGTACCTGACTAATAAATTAACAGAAAAAACAATAACTGGATAGTATAATTAGTAAGATACATAAGTGCATCGATAGCACTAAGATATGGTACTTCAAGACCAAGAAAATTTTCATCCTTTTCACGATGACGAAATGAGTCATTTTTCATATCAAGTGGTTGGACAACCACAAGGGAGCTTAATGGATATGCTTTATTCATATTAAAACGTTTTAGGATTTTCTTAATATATGCTTATTGATGAATCGACACTCTAGTTGGAAAATGCTCGATCTGTAGGCCGAGATAAAATTTTGTTTTTCCAAAAACTTTCATTTCAAATTCCTTCATCAAATATTTTTGTAAAACCCGAGAAAATCCAAATTTTCTGAGAAAGGGTCAAACAGTAATTTTGGTCGAAAATTTGAAATTTTTCTAGATCTCGGATGACGAAATAGACTCCACCATTGGAATCGTCTCACGAAATCTAGCTACCACGTCGAATTTCGTCAAATTTCGTCAAATTTGGAGAGTCGGAATTTCACATTTTTCGAGTTACCGAGGGTAGTATGGGACACTTGGCATGTGTTGAGTGGCTCACGGTGTGCCACGTGTCAAGTGGGGGGAATTAGTCAAACAAGAGCTCAAGTGGGGCTCATGGGAGACATGTGTCACCACATGATTGGGTGGAAATCCAAAGTAGATGGATATATGAATAAGGGCAATCCAATGTGAGTTTGATACGATAGCGTCTTCTCACGACTGGGCCTTCGAGGAGAGCTAAGTGTAAGGCGATGTGACTATGGAGTTCAGTGGGTGATCAGTGTCATCTTGAGGGTGATACTAATAGAGGTGGTGGGTTCGTCAGCGGGGAAGTTGTGTGAGTTTCGTCAGACCCTTGAGATACTCGAGAGGGTGGGCATTGTAGCGTACTAGTTGACTTTATTGCCTAGCGCCGTGAGGTCAAACAGGGTGTTCACGTCTCCATACTCAGGAAACACTGGGATCAGAAGCTCATGGTGGATTGGGAGAACCACAGTTCAAACGCGGATGGGACACTTCCGAGGTGATAGGTCGTATGTGGATGGCAGGGATCAGGTTTTTGTGAGACACCGTCTGAGGCTAGTGAAAGTACTATGGCAACACCGTGGAGTGGAGGAGGCAACGTGGGAGCGCGAGGACACGATGCGGGCCACCTATCCCTTCTTATTTGGGGATGAAGGTAAGTGGTTTAGTCGTTAATAATCAAATGACTAGTTTACACGCATGACAGTAGTAAACGTTGCATATGCATGTGAGTTGATGTGATTGTATGGAATTTCGGGACAAAATTCTTTTAAGGGGGGAAGAATGTAAAACCCGAGAAAATCCAAATTTTTTGAGAAAGGGTAAAACAATAATTTCGATCGAAATTCAGATTACTGTGATCTCGGAAGTAATGAAACAGACTCCTGTTGGGAGATTGTCTGTGAAATCTAGCTACCATGTAAATTTGACAAGTCAGAGGCAATTAAAAATTTCACTTTTCAGTTCACAGAGGGTAGTATGGGACACTTGGCATGTGTTGAGTGGCTCACGGTGTGCCACATGTCAAGTGGGGAACCAGTCAAACAACAGCTCAAGTGGGGCTCATGGGAGAGCATGATTGGGTGAAATCCAAAGTAGATGGATATATGGATAAGGCAATCCAAGAGAGCCAATGGGTTGATGACAGTAGCAGGGGTGCACTCCCGCGCTCGCTCAAGCCGGACCTAGGTCAGGATGGGGAGAGAAGGAAAGAGAAAGAAGAAAAGGAGGCTTTGAGAGGGGGTGTACCATACTCTTTAGTTCTCGGCGATCGGGTGTGGTTTCAAGCGAACAGAGAGGTTCATCCTCGACAGGCTTTGCATGAGGCCCGGAATAGGGAGTTTTGACAAACTCCAAGAGGTAGGGGTTTTTCTCCTACTTGGTTTAATCCTTGTCTAAGAACCATTCAAATGGTTGGGGTGTATGGGGCAGACTACTTGACACATTCAAATCCACAGATCTGGGATTTGAAAGTGCAGGGATTTTGGAACTATTTTCAGACGATGCGGACTAGATTTATGAATTTGCCTTTAGGAGTGTCTGTTTGAGCTCTGTGTTTTGTTTTGAAGCGGTTCGAGGCAATTCTTGGAGCGTTGAGTGAACCATGTGTGTGGCTGTGTTGCTGCTAAAGATGAATAACATGTTGGTTGTGAGTAAGTTATGTTAGTATATGCATGCATGATATATTAACATGAATTAACATGAAGAATAACATCCACATTTCATATGCCTGGGGACAAAATCAATACCAAGTGTAAATGCGCTGACATGTTTAGTGGGGAATTTATCGATTGACCAATAAAACTATTTATCGGAGTATGTCCATTAATATATATCAAAGGTTTGTTCACAAAAATATTTCTCGGAGTATGTCCACTAATTTATATCGAAGGGTTGACCAATAAATTTCAAAATCAGAGATTGTGTGGAGATTTTCTAAAATAAATATCTGTTTATTTAACAGTTCTTACGACGAATGTGTGTGGGGGTCGTGGGGACTGGGCATGGGGCGTAACGTGTGGAAGCGTCAAGTAGGAATGTGCAAAATTTTACTTGGATATATGTGTGTTTGCCATTGCATAAGCACTTAGGTGGGGAGTAACCCATGTAGGGAAAATTCAACTACTAGGCATTGCTCACCCTATCGTGGGAAATAATTTTAGGTACTGAAGGTACACCTGGGGATGGAACGCATCCAAGGACCTAGTGGCGAAGAAAAGGCCAGATTTGGTCTTGCTTATATTTTGTAAATTATGGGTAGAAAACCCAGTTTTGTACTATGTAAAGAACAAAGAGTTGTAATTAAACTCGTTCTGTATAAATTATGCATTTTGTGGAACTTTCCAGTTTTTCGGGTTATCTTTGTAATAATAAGATTTACCTATGTTGAAATCAGGTTGGCTTGGTGAAGAAGGAAAAAAAAAAAAGGGGGCCAGAATGACCGTAATTGGCTAGAATGATTCTTGCCCATTTAAGTCTCTATCCACGAGCGAGGGTTCCAGGTGTTGAATTCGTGACAGGCTTGCCCTGTCGTGACATGGCGCATAGATAGCGCCGCGACCGAACTAAATCGTCTGTCCGGACCACGGGGCGCCACGAGCTAGGATCTGGCTGGCAGTGGCACAACGCGACCCACGGCGAGTTTCGACTCGGTGTCGCGATAGGATGCTGATAATGCTATAGGATGGGGCTGGGACTAGGCGACCAAGGTCGTGATAGGGTTCCATGGACACTAGGTTGCGGCGCGGAACCATATCAGCGATCGGCAGTCAGGCTGGGGGCATGACATGTGACATTAAAGCGTGCCGTGACGGGGCTTAGAGCATGGCGGCCGGGAGCACGGCGACAGTGTGTGGCTCAAATGCTCTAGGCCTATTGAATGGACATGATATTTTGCCTATTTATGAGAATTTATTATTATGATAATTTGCTTGTTTTATTATATATAATGAATATGTGTAATTACATTCTAAATGTCCCTAATCGGTTATTGTTATGGAATATATTAGATTAAGGTAATCTTATAAAAGTTTGATTGATATTCATGGGATGAATATGTGTATGAGATACAAATCAAATTTATATCTATTTGTTGAGCAAATATGTTAGACGGGGCGAATCTTTGAGACAATACATGGATCAAAGTCATAAGTGTCTCTAATAGTTGTGTCATTAGATCCTTGACCCGAGATAAGCTATAGTTCTCTGACACATAAAGGAATGTTGTGTTTTGATATAATCAAGCGTTTGTGTCTTTGATCGGATGACTATAAAGGTTGGGCAACTAGAAATTATGTAGAGTGAGATATGACGATTAAGATGGAATTTGTCCCTCTTTATTATAAGAGATATCCTCCCAGATCCTCGTGATTGAGGCGAGAAATGCATAAGCGAGTGCTCAAATGAATTGATGGAGATCAATGTCATTTGTTTAGGCTCGGTCTAATTGGGTTTGAGTAATCAAAGATAGAAACGATATAAGGTTGACTTTGTCCATGCCTTATATTACGTCAGAATATCATGAGACAAAGGATTATGTCATTAGCTATATTAGATTATCACCGGATCATGAGCTTTTCATTTTAACCGCGGGTAGTCATAATAATCTTGCTAGAGGCCACTTATGACATGGGATCAAAATATGATCTGGGCCCCTCACACTTAATGTTAATTTAACCTGTAAATTCGCATTAAGAACAAATAATAACGGTTATGGTTTCACTCCCATAATAAATTCATTTATATATGATTATAGTTCACGCGTAATAAATTAGTTTATTACATAGCGGTTATGGTCTTCTATAATAAATTAGTTTATTACATAGAGTTATGTTTTACATGTATTCCATTCATTACACTCCATGAGTTATGATTTTCTGTAATATTGGTTTATTACACTAACGGTTATAGTTACGGTTATGGTTAAATATTTAATTAGTTTCCTTATCGGATAAGGATTTGAATTTAAATTATTATTATTTAAAAGCATTTAAAATATATAATAAATTCAAGTTTGACTGAAACCCTAGAAGACCTATATAAATATATATGTGAGACATATATATTTGGATGTGTAGTTGTCTTTCACGATTTGAATTTAAATTATTATTATTTAAAAGCGTTTTAAATATATAATAAATTCAAGTTTATTGCCCGAAACCTAGAAGACTTGCATAAATATATATGTGAGACATATATATTTGTGATGTAGTTGTCTTTCAAAAGTGAATAACTAAAACGAGAGAGAAAAACTTAATTCGTTTTGAGGAAGACGAACTGAACTAACATTGAAAGTCGTTTATTATTTGTTCGTGTGTGGATACCATAGAGGGTGTTAAACTTTCGAAGGCGACACCTTTGAAGATCGGAACAAACCAAGGCGCCAAACTTTGAAGAGCGGCGGTAAATCTAAGCGGTAAGTTTCGTTTACCCTTCCTTCGGTTTGCGGCATATGATCTTTGGTGGATTCAGGGATAAGAATTTTTTAAATTCTGGCATTTATGTTTCCAATCGGATTGAATATTCATCTTCTTAACCGCGGTGGTATCGAGGCTACTTGTGTTTTCATAAAAATGATAATGCCATATTTGATCGTATGTATGTGATGTATATGATTACGGCATGATTTGCGTTTTGAATATATGTGTGATATTATGGTTTGTCACGAGCGACATGATTAACGAGTTTTGTTAAGGTATTAATTAGATTGAATCCCGAAACCTAAAGGATTAGTTGCCTGATTAAGAATAAAGATAGGATGTGCCATTAAAGTGTTTAATAGCATGTTATATGATTCTGGCTTTGTCTTAATCAGATTAATACATGGACTGAATTCATATATCAATTCTGATTTATCAATGATTGTTTTATGGTGGTGTAAGTAGCCCTATGTGGCAATTTAAAATGATGAATTATTTTAAAGTACAAAACTTAATAATTAGTATCTAAATTCGAATTTAATTTTGAGAAAGTTTAAATTAGTGATTTAAATTCATAACAAATAATTATTTGTTGTATTTTCTTATTAATTCGAGAAATAATACGTAAAGGGTTTTAAATATCAAATATAAATAAAATTAGTTTACTTATTTGATAAGGATTTGAATTTAAATTATTTTACACTATTTAAAAGCGTTTTAAATATAGAATGATATAAATTTGTTTCCTTATCTGATAAGGAAATTTGTTTTTAATTTAAAACCTATATATATATATATATATATATATATATATATATATACTATATATATATATATATATATACTATATGTGAGACATATCTTTGGGTGCTAGTAGTCTTTTAGAAAATTTTCTAGGAGATACGCGATGATACTGTGATGACCCCACGACCCAGTCATGCTTAGGCTAAGCGGAACGCCGTAACACGACTCTGGCGTAGCATATGAATTTAATTGGTTTTTTAAACACGCCTATTATAATTTATTTCTTTTAATGCAAATTGTTTATGTTATATGATAACATGATATATTTTTATGTTGTGTTCTTCATGGTGCAGTATGACCTTTTTACCAATGTGATTGACAGTTGTATTATTGTTTTTACAAGAGTTTATAGTATTAAATACGTCTTGCATGCCGTTTTGTTTATTATGATTTTATTTACTATGGTAGTATTTGCTTAATTGTTGCAATAAAACAGAGACAATGCAAACTATTTAGAACAATACAGATCAAACATGATGATGGAAGAGCTAGGTGTCTATCACATGAGTGGGTGGTCAAATTGACATTTGTGAGGTTACTTATTACTACTAGGAATGGCTACATTTGATCTTCATATTGGCTTATGGATTAATCTATATTAAAACCCTACTATGACACATTTATTATATGCATGTATGAGATACTATGTATGATGTTACATGATGTAGTGCTAGATATATCGATGAATCTATTAATTGAAAAATTAAATCAATAGATCTCAATAAAATTTAAAAGTTAACATACCAATTATATTTAAACACTTGTCAAACAGCACATACACATAATGTAAGGGTTCTACCAAAGTAGAAGTACATTAGGATTATTAGTGAGACAAGATGAGTAATAATTACTACCCATATGTTTAAAAATGGTTTAGCACATTAGGTTATCCAAAAACGGTTTTTGGGCACAATGGCATAAGATGGGATTTAAACATGACGGGACATATGATGTCAAATCATAATCAGAGTTGCATGTGAGATGTAATTGGTAGAGTTGCCTACCTAAATAACTTAATTTTAAGTGTCATGCCAAAAGTGACTTAAGTTGAGTAAAATATGAATCTTAGCTCACTAATTAATATGATTATTCTTGAGGGTTGTTAATTTAGTGAGAATCTTTTCATAATCAAAATATTCTTAGACTTTGTATTCATTGTAGATGGCCAAAAAGCAATAGCCCACTATAGCCTATAATATCAGCTGCATTGAGTCCTTGAGAAGGATAAACTTAATGGGACTATCTTCATGGCTGTTTTCGAAATTTGGTGTTCTAAGCAAAAAAGAAGGAAGCTTTGTAAATGTGGATGGAACCTCTCACAGAAGAAGCCCAGGCGGAGAATATTCTGTTTGAAAAAAAAGATGCTTATGAGAAGCATCATGACAGCTCTGATGTTGTAGCGATTCACTGGCCTGCCAGGGATTCGAACTTTACGAAGGATCGTGGAAAATATTGAGCTGTAATCTATGAGTCTCGATCTTAAGGAAATGTTCCAGCAGCAATGAGCCCGAGGTATGGGGCTAAGAAGCCTTTACATGCTGCCAGATGGCGAAATTACTTGATTAAGTAACTCATGTTCTAAAATGAAAGGCTATATTGACACCTTGATGAGCTTGCAGTTTCCATTGAGCCAAAGTTGTATTGATTGGTGCAATTCACTTCTGGTAGTTATGGGTTCTAATGTATTATAACATGAGTGAAATGGACAATCTATCTGGCTATATTAGCCATGGCCCGAGCAAAATATTAAATCAAGCACATTGTGTTCGATGGTTCAAAATAGAAAGGGATTCAAAGGGAAGGGCGAGGCAAGGGGCAAAGGCAGGAAAGTCAAATGCTCGACGAACACAAACCTCGACCCAAAAATTAAAGCCCAAAAGGGTGTTTGTTTCTTTTGCAATGAACTGTTCATTGGAAGAAAACTATTGTATTAGGATCTAAGAATAAAGAAGAAGAGCTGGTGAGACTAGTTCTTAAATTTATTTATGTTATCTGATTAATTTTTCTCCTTCTAGTTCCTGGGTATTAGATGCTGGATGTGGATCTACTGCATTTGTACAAATGAGAACAAAAAGAAGTAACCTTTTCTTACTAAAAATTTAAGTCAATGATTTAAATTTAACCTATCTTGGCATTTATCGCCATATAAATGACGCATCTCAAAAACTCCATCAAGTTGGAGTTTTAAGATTACATTGATTTTGAATCATATGATACATGTGAATCTTGTCTATTCTGGGTAAGATGACAAAGGGATCCCTTTGGACACGGTGAAAGGGCCAATGAATTATTGGATCTCATACATCTGGATGTACGTGGACCATTAAGTTTAGATGCTAGGAGGTTACAAGTACTTTATTACATTTGCGATGGCTTGACGAATGCACTAGTTATGCTACACTTGATGAGACATAAATGCGAATCATTTGAAATGTTTCAAATCTTTTCAAAATGAAGTCTGAAACCAGCAGCAGAAGACAATCGAGCACTTGGTCTGATCGGTGAATATTTGAGCCAAGGAATTTGATGACCATCTTAGAACTTGTGGAATATTTCACAATTAACTCCCCACCGTTTTCCACGATTGGAATAAGTGTCCCGAAGAAGATGAACTTTATTAGATATGGTTCGATCTATGATGAGTCAACGGATCTTCCATTTACCTTTTGGGGTTATGCACTTGGCATTTGCATTCACTAAATGTGAGTTCCATCAAGCGGTTGAAAAGACACCACATAGGATATTAGATAGTAAAAGGCCCGATTTGTCTTTTCTTGATTTGGGGGTTGTGGAAACATATGTGTCGAGTTTCAAATAAGATTTGGGCAGAGTCGATAAATGTCTTTTGTGGGGTGTATCCTAAAGAGACTAGGATCTATTACTTGCACAATCTATGAGAACAAAGTGTTTGTTGCTCGAATGGTGTCTTTCTAGAAGGGATTTATTTCAAGGAACCGATTGGGAGTGAATCTGACTTCGAAGGATTCGAGGAACCACTTAAGAATAACATTGAGCGCTTTATGGATATCAGCAGTCAACAAACTATTGTTAAACACTATCTATAGCACAAAATTTACGTAGATCGATGGGATCGTCTTGAGCGAGAGATATGATTTTCTTGGCGTACTTCTGATGTATTGTTGTGGATCAAAATGATTGCCCACCTATAAGGCTATGTTGGATACGAGACTAGAAATGGTTAGAGGCCATGAAGTGCGAAATTCAGTCCATGTAGCAAATGTCAAGTATGGACCTTGATTGTCCCACACGAAGGGTACAAAAACCGTGGGTGCAAATGGGTTTTTAAAAGAATGACATGGATGGCCAGGTACATGCACAAAGCAAGGCTAGTTCTGAGGTTTCAAACAAACTCATGGTAGACACTGATGAAACTTTCACTGCGACAGCTATGCTTAAGTCTATTAAATTCTTATTGCCATTCTTTATATCATGATTATGAGATTTGGCAAATGGATGTTAAAAGCTAGCGTTTTCTTAGTGGAAACTTACTTGAGGATGTTAATGCGCTGACAAACTGAGGGTTTGTACAACCACAAGAATTGTAGGCCTTCAGCTTCAAAGTCATTTATGAACTGACGGGAGGCCTCTCGAGGAGTTGGAATCTTCGTTTTGATGAATGAGTCGGGTTTGGATTTGTCAAAAATGAAGATGACTTATGTTTATAAGAATTAGTGGGGTATGATTATTTATTTACGGTCTTATATGTTGATGACATTTTACTCATTGGGAATGATATCCCTACCTTGCGATGTCAAGTCTTGGTTAGGGAAGTGTTTCTCAATGAAAGACTTAAGCTATATCTGAGATAAGATCTATAGAGATAGATCCCAGAAATTTGATGATGCAAGTCAAAGTGCTACATAGACAAAGTCTTGAAACGGTTAAATTAGTAAGATTCAAAAGAGGATACTTGCCCATGTCTCTCATGGTATTACTCTTGCAAATCTCAGGTGTCTAACACTACGGATGAAGCGAGAGCGGATGAGTAAAATTGTATGCATCGTGATAGGTTCTTATCGTGTATGCCGTGTTGTCTTATTAAACGGATCATATCTGTAGCAGCATAACGAGTAGATACAGTGGGATCAGGTGAGTCAGCTGGGCCAATTTGTCAGAACATTCTTAAGTATACGAAGGTCTAGGATATGTTCACAGTGTATAAGGCGGATTAGGTGATACGGTTGTAAATGGATTTGAATGTTCGATCGTTGATCATTCCGATCGCGACGAATGTAATATTCTTAAATGTGATTAATGAAAGATTCAGCGATGTGTTGCTAAGTGAATGTGCGATAACCGGCGCAAGCGAGCGTTTGTTGAGTTGCTCTGATACCGACCTGTACTAAATCTGACCGATATTGTGCAAATTAATAATAGTTGCTGCACAAGCAAAGAACCTAGATCACATCGGTGATCCATTTTATTCTTAGGCGTTATCATCTCGTGAATCATTGAGAAGGTGACGTTAAGATATCACGAGTTCAAGCCAGGATGATAATGTTGTTGGTCGTGGCTAGCCTACACCTGAAGCAAAGCATGATTGTCATACTGGGTTCCATAGGTATTAGATACATTTGATGAATGGGCTAAGCAGAGTGGAGATTGTTAGTAATAGTGCTCTAGGCCTATTGAATGGACATGATATTTTACTATTTATGAGAATTATTATTATGATGAATTTGCTTGTTTTATTATATATAATGTCCTTGAATAATATTATTAATTATTCATCCATCGGTTATTGTTATGGGAATAACAATGAATTAAGATTAGTATAAGTTTGATTGATATTCATGGGATGAATATGTGTATGAATCGTCAATTTATATCATTTGTTGAAGAACAAATATTGAACGATTCCCAGTCAAGTTAATACATGGATCAAAGTCATAGTTAATCTCCTTAGTTGTGTCATTGAATCCTTTGACTGAGATGGCTGGTGCAACATAAGTGTTGTGTTTTGATATAATCCAAACGTTGTCTTTGATGGATATTATAAAGGTTATACTTGAACATAGCCAGGGTATGTAGTGAGATATGAATGATTAAGATGGAATTTGTCCTCTTATTATAAGAGAGATATCTGGGTCCCCTCGACAATTGAGGCCGAAAATGCATGGCCGGTATAAATGGAATTGATGGAGATCAATGTCATTTTGTTTAGTCAGTCTAATTGGGTTTTGATATGTATTAAAGATAGAAACGATATAAGGGTCGGCTTTGTCCAGCCATATATTACTGTCAAAATATCATGAGACAAAGGATTATGTCATTATATAAACAGGTTGTCTCGAGGATCATAGGCTTTTCATTTAACTTGGGATGTGAGTAACATCTTGCTAGAGGCCACTTATGACTTGTAGGATCAAAATGTGATCTGGGCCCTCTTTACTTGATGTTAATTGAACCTATAGAGTCTTTTGTTAAGAATAAATAATAACGATTATGGTTTTCACTCTCTATAATAAATTCCATTTATTACATAACGATTTATGGTTTATGTAAATTCGATTTATTACATAACGATTATGGTCTTCACATGTAATTTGTTATTACATATGGTTATGGTTTCGTAATAAATTATTCTTACATACTTGATTTATGATTTTACGTAATAAATTCGTTTATTACATAACAGTTCTCAGTTATAGTTATAGTTAAATATTTAAGTGGATTTCCTTATCGAGATGAGATTTGAATTCATTATTATTATTTCAGCGTTTTAAATATATCAATTCAAGTTTAAGTAAATATAGAAGACTTATATAAATATATGTGAGATATATATTTGGATGTATAATTAATACTCACGTTTGAATTTAAATTACTATTATTTAAAGCGTTTTTAAATATAATAATTTCAAGTTTATTTGAAACTCCACTAAGACTTCTGCTAAATATATACCTTTGAACATATATGGCTGTGGCATGATTAATATTTCAAAAGTGATAGCACAAAGCAGAGAGAAAGAAAAACCTTAATTTACGTTTTGGAAGACGAACTGAACTAGCATTCAAAAGATACGTTTATTATTTGTTAGTGTGTGGATGCCTTAGAGGGTGGTCGCTTTTCAGAGAAGGCAACACCTTTAGATCCGAGCAATAAAGTAGCGACTTTGGAAGACTGGCGGATGATCTGGGAGGTAGTTAGTTTACCTATGGTTTTATTGACGCATGTGATCTTTGGTGGTTAAGGGATAAAAATTTTTTAAATTCCTGGCATTTATGTTCCAATGGTGGATATTCATCTTGTAACCCAACGAGACGAGCCTTTGGCGTAGCATTGATAGTGCGACCGGCACTAGCGCCACATGACAGAGACTGCAGCCAGTCACGGTGTATGCATTATTTGGAGCCATGCTCATGGACAACATTCACGAACATAGTTCATGACCTTCATTTTTTAAGGTACAAAAATGACTCAGGATTTGAAATCACAATTTTGTAGTTTCTATAAAACTCTTTAGAAGTTCAATGAGGTTTAAATCATTAACTGCTCTGTAATAATCTGAGTGATTACATTGATTTGTAATAAATGCACAAGCATATAGGGTTGTTCACACATCATTTTTCTTAACAAATATGCACTAAGACATTAGCACATGTAATATGGATTATTCAATCCTCATGAAGATCATTGTAACTTGATTGGTCTCATATTCTGAGGTTTTACGTCTTATTTAAGCTCAACTTGATATAAATACTCGGGAATTTTCCAAACATATATAATTATCTATGGATCAATGTAATATGCTTTAACAACATCCATGAGACTCCTATCTGAGTCACTAGAGCTTAATTTGACACTACACATATCAATACATTTGTACCCAACAAGCTTTATACTTTTAAACATTTGGAATACATGTCCAGAAACTTCTTGTTTTATTAATAATTGTAATTCTGCATGCATAACCTTTTCACATTTTAATAATATTAATTAAATTTTCTTTATTCTTATTTTTGTGTTGGATCTTCAATATTTGCAACAGTGTAATTAGTGGAAAATATTATAAAAGTATTATTTACACAGTAAAAACACAGAAAAATACAATTTTTTACGAAAGGGCAAAATAGTATTTTGATTGAAATCGGTACTAGACCTCGGATGACAGGCGGACTTCACCATTGGAAATCATCTTGGAAATCATTCTATTGAATTTCATGAGAGTCCAAGAGACCATTAGGAAATTTCATGTTTCGGTATTGAGGGTAGTAGGGACATGATGCATTGATAGTGGATCAAATATGCCATGTGTCAAGTCTGAGGTAAGTCAAACAAAGAGCTCAAGTGGACCCTATCAGAATAATTGCTTGCTTACATGATTGGAGAAATCCAAGAGTGATCAGATGGGTGATAAGGAGTAATCCAAGGAGCCAATAATTATGACATGTGTGAAAAAGTACTCTCAAACTTAACCACCTTGGACAGTGGGGTGGGATGGAGGAGGAGAGAGAGAAAGGGGGCTTAGAGTGAGAAGCTTCACATTCTCTGAACTCCCAGATAATCGGGCCGCTGACTCACAGTGAAGTAAGAAGAAAAGTGTTTCCCAGCCTTCGAGGTTTCAAGTAAGGCCCAGAGCTGGGTTTGATGAAACTCAGGGAGTGAATCTTCTCTACTGGTTACTTTCCTTAAAGAGTACGTGTGGTGGTGTCTTGCCCCAAGGGATCATTTGTTAATTTGACTATGGGGTTACACTATTTTGATTATCACAATTAACAGGACTTTCAGGAATTTGGTTTTAGTGAAACAAAGGGGTGGCGGTGTGCCCCTTCCCGAGAGAAGTGATGTTAGGCTTTTGAATCACCATTCGGACTCTATAACCCAGTTATGATTCCAGTTTATTCAATAATCTAGAATTGGAAGGATTGGCATTAGTCGATAAATTCAGGATCGATAGGCTAAGAAAGGAGTTATTGCTAAGGGTTAGCGGCGAGGATAAGCGACTCAAGGAATCAGTAGGCTAAGGTTGGTTATTCATAATGAGACCTTAACCCGGAAGACCATAACTTCTTCGTCATTTCTCTGTTTGGTGTTCTTTTGGCTCTGTAAAATCCCATTGAGTGTATTCAAATCATTGTGGAGATAGTGGGTGAAGTCATTCTTTGATGAAATCTATGTTTTTCACCAAGAATGTGTGGATGCATGGTTGTTGATGATAGTAGTTTGACAGATATTGCATGTTGTAGGCTATGTGTTGGGTAGGAGCTCATGGGTCGCCCTACAGGAAGGCGTGACATGTTTTGATCATGGATTGACGGATGCTAATATGCATGATACGTTATTTGTATATATAATAGCATAAACCATGAACACATGTGTTTTCAATGTTTTGCATAGTGAAATTGACATGAAGTGCAGCCGATGAGAATAGTTCATGTAAGTGTCCATCACATGTAACATGAGAAATTGCGATTAAGCATAATTGCGTGCGCAATTGCATTGCTACGCTAGAACATCGCATGGCATGGGTATGAGTGCATGGTAGAGATTGACACTGTGTTTAGTGTTCGATGGTGTGTCATGGGTACACGGTTATTAATCAACATTACGTGTGGTGTTGGATTGAGTGGAAGCCGGTTAATGGACAGCATCAATGAGTGCATGAATACGAAAATAGTAAAGGCGATATGCGGCTGGTATGAAACAAGTTAAGGATGATTTGAAATTGAAGAACCGTAATTATCGGTTAGACATAATCCCAGCCCGATTGGCGTAAAAGTGTACGGGTTTGTGGAGCCGTGATCATTACCAAAAATCACTACCCACAAAAAGGCGTAGGATTGTGAATGAAAATATGAATATAAGTACATGGAATTAAAGAAATGATCATTGGTTATCATAGAAAATGATGGTTGTTCACATGAAACAGCATTTGTGAGGAATGGTGAGGACTCGGGCACATGGTACATGATGATGATGTATCTCATTCTATGTAACACCATATTCCATATAGAATTGGCATGTTCTTATTGGAATGAAATTGTAATTGTAGAAAAGGCATTGCATGTGCACTTAGGTGGAGAATAGCCATTGTAGGAGGCATTCTCTACTGGGCATTGTTCACCCCGTCGTGGGACCCCACTTTGGTGCGGGAGCTATACGGGAGGCAGAGCGGCTCACGAGGCGTGATTGTGAAGAGCACTTGAGTGGTATTTTTTTGTAAAAAATATGTTATGTAAAAGAAGTGTAATTAAATTCTTTTGCGACTATTGTTTCAATAGTCGGGGTATGTAATATTAGTAAGAGGGTTGTGAACGGACTCTTATGGACTGTAATTAATTCTCTTACTTTTATATTTTAGATTTAAATGTGAATGAATGGATTCTCGGTAAAAGGAACGTGTTGAGGTGGTGCCCAGAAATGCTGGGTGTCCTGGTAAATGACAGATCATTGCCAAGACACGGTGGATGATGACCTAGATGAAATTTGATGGGTTGGCGGCTGATCAGCAGGACTAAAGGGTAAGGAAGTACAATTTCAACCCCATTTTTAGCTTTATGCACATAACTTATTGAGATCTCATTACTTTCAGGTACATGTACCTCTTCAAAGGCTTTTGTGCATTTCCTACATCTTCAAAGGTTCCTTTTTAATTATTATTAGATATTTATATTTTATTTGAAGAATGATAGAATTTGTAAAATTAATTTTTTTAACACTTTTAAGGTTTTGTCATGTTTTAGCCTATTTTTAACATAACCACCATAGTTAGTTATAGACTGGTTAAAAAGCTACTTACCAGAACAAAAATGAATTATATTAACTTTATTGTTTTTGACCACAGCCCGAATGGGGTGGCTAAAAGGAGTTGGGCTGGCCAGGTAAACATCTCCAGTTTGTTGAGCTATATATATTTTGACAAGTGGAAGCTCTGTGGGTGCATGTTGATTGGACTTCAATTCATACCTCTCCCATGCGCGTAGTTTATTTTATTTTGTTTATTTGAATGAATATTGTTATCTTTTATTTTTTCTCTTGTACACTTTCTTTAGTTAAAACACAATTTATTCATAGAGACTAGGAATAGTCGGAGAATAGTGTGGAAGGCGGGTTCTTGAAGTATCTTCTAGATGATATGTAAGACTACGAATGATGTTGTTTTTAGGGATGAAGTTTTGTCTATACAAAAACTTATGTTTTCTCTTATAAATCTTCTTTGGTTGGAGGCCAAGTTGTTTATCGAGAATGATCCAACAACCTTGGCTCAATTCATTGTGGATGAATGCCGCGGTCAGGGAAGGCTTTTGACTTATTCCTTTTCTTGTTGATGACTTTTATAAGAGGTTGAGATTGTTCTGGCACATACCAACTGGGCGCTAGGCTTCATTATATCAATAAAAAATAAATCAAAGGGTTGTTTAGTAATACAGTTTTTAAACTAGTTTTCCTTTGAAAAATAAGAAGAATAAGAAACTGGAACATTATTTGAAAGCCTATTTAGTTCCCATATTTTAAACTGTTTTTGTTCTAAAAAAACAAGACAAGCAGAAAGAACACATTTGGTTTTTGTTATAAACATGTTTAAAACCACTACAAAATTAAAGCAAAACGATTTAGAACACCATTGGTGTTCTCTATATTTTCAAAAACTGTTCTCAAGAACAGTTTTAAAAAACATGAACCAAATAGGCCCTTAATTTCTTTTTTTTTGAAAAACATAGACAACACAGGAAATACTAAATTTAGTTGGGAAACTCATGGACCATTTTCCTATCCACATTAGTATGATATTGTCCACTTTGAGCCTAAGCCCTCATGGTTGTTTTTGGAGGGCAAAAAAGGGTCTCGCACCAATTGGATGTTATCCATACTTATATACTCATAAACTTTCCCATTCTGACCTAAATCAATGGGACATTCGTGAGACTTTTGAGTTTACCATGAATTCAAATAACAAAAAACAATTTTAAAAACTACATAAGTATTTTAAGCTATTTTCAAGAACATGAATAAAGGCCATGAAGAACTAAGAAACAAAGGTTTTAATAATCAAACAGTGTTTCATGAGTTCTTAGTTTTCATTATCTAGCATAAAACAACTAAAACAAACAACAGGTTGACCTAAAGATATCAAGAGTGAGGCACAAACTACTCACACAGAAGCACTTACATGTGGCACAACCCAGGATTAATAATGCACAAGTAAGAAACTCCAATCTCATCAAGACCTGTTCCACAAAGACAAAAAAAAAGTCCAACTATGAGAAGGCTCTGTTTTGGAAAGGCTTGTTTGGATTCTGCCTGAAATTCTATAATGAAACGTTTAGATTCAAATATGTAATAGGACAATGTAGCTTCTTTGAGAAATAAAAAAAACCAACCTGACTGTTGAGAATTCCCCGGTTCTTGCTTCGGTTTCCAAGCTTGAAATTGATCATTGATTTTTGCTAACTGGGTCATCAAATCTGTGTCCTTTTCAATTGGAACAAAGATATCATCCAGATTAGATGGCTGAAAGTGTTCAGCTGATTCATTCCACTGCAATGCACTCCACCAGTCTGCCTCTCATATCACTACCTTTAAATTATGACTGGTAAATTCCTCTGGGTACAGAGTTTTGAGGCTGGGACAGTCATAGCAGCTTAGCCATTCTAATCTTTTTCCAATCCACACACCATTGGAAATGCTGACCAAGCTGGGCATGTAATGAAGTGCTATCTTCTTCAAATTTGGGAGAAAACATTGCAGTTGATATTGACCCCAACGACGATGATGACTCACTATGCTTTCGATTTTAGGGCAGTCTTCAACCACAAGCTCTTCTAAGTTTGTAAGCAGACCAAGCAAATTCAAAGTAAAAATGGTAGTCAATTGAGGACAGGAATACAACTTCAAAGCTTTTAGACATGACAGAGAACCCTGACCAAGTGGCTTCATGGAGATGCTTCTTAAATTCTTCAAGCAATAAAGATTCAAGTGCTGTAGAGATCCAAGTACATTTCTGTCATCATCTTCCTCTACAATTGTTTGAACCTCATTGCATTCCTTTAGTATACAAAACCTTAAATTCTTCGTATTTTCTATCCCGAATTCAGATAAACTGGTAACAGTTAAATGGCGATGTAAGAACAATGAAGTAGCATATTGGAGTACCTTCTTAATTTCAGTTGGAACACCTTCACCATTCACATACCTCAAGCATCTTTTTCTTTCTTCACATTTAACTGCAAATTCCTGTGGCAGCCTAGATATTATGCACTTCTGGTGACTGCCAACAGTAAGTCTAAACCGCCTCTGTGACAGGTTTGTCGACCATGACGATGATCTAATATTGCTCAAGTCATTCAAGAGCACAACTTCAGGCAAGTAAAGATTAAGAGAAAGCAACTTCTTTAAGCAGCAAATTTCATTAACAATGTCTTTCACAGTCACATTCCATCTCTCATCCTCTGGATTCACATCTATGCTTAACTCTTCCAATTTAAGCAGACTGGATATCACATTTTGGGGAATGATTCTATTGGATTGCGGGTTTTTTCTTTCGCAATAAAATGAGATTTTCAAGTGTGTCAATTTTGTCAATTTTCTAACAGAAACTGGTAAATTTATTATCTCAGTTCCTTCAAGATCAAGCACCTTAAGGTCACATAGTTCTCCAACTTCATCTGGTAGCTCCTTGAACAGTTCACAATCCCTTAAAATGAATGTTTCGAGTTGGATCAACTGAGAAAAAGATTGTGGTAAAGATTTTATTCTAGTTTGGGATAAGTTCAAAGCTCGAAGAACAGGCTTGGATTGGAAAAACAATGGAGGAATTACTCTAAGACGATGATTAACTCGTAATGACAATAAGCTGAGATCAGGGCAATTTGGATTCTCTGGTAACTTGGAGATTTCGTTATTCATCAAATGTAACTCTTTGGCTTCCTCCCATGCCTTCAATAATTCTCTTCCATCTGGTTAAAGAATTAAAGTTAGATTCATTTTGGCGGGATCACCATTTTAAAAGCTTCCTGAGCTTTTTTATATGGAGGGTAAGTACAAGAAAAAAAATCCTTGGGAAATTCTATGCAAATAATTTTCAAGGGAAAGTGATTCCTTTTTTTTTTGTAAGCGATTAGGAAGCTGAAAGAAAGGTTAAAGTTGGTTTCATATTTTTTATAAATTGTAATTATATGAAGTTAAACCATCCTTAGATTTCCATGACTAGCTTTCAATTTTCAAGACCAATCACTGTAATAACTAACTAACGTTAATTGAAAATAGAGTGATTTGATTAAAAGACCTTTTGAAAACTCAGTTTCAGAAATCTAACCCACTATCAATCTTTAGCCTGATTTTGACAAAAATACTTTTATTGTTTTCTTGCAAAAATAAACCTTCTTCATGAAAGATAATGCAAATACATGAAATGAAAATGATATTTTTATACATAATGGTTTAAGAAAAAACATGAAAAATGTTAGATTCACAAATTTTGGATTATTTGATGTCATTTAACCAAATATTCCTTGAGAATTTCCTCTAACTTCTGCTTTTCTATCCTCAGCAAATCTCATATTCCCACAATTTTAAGTAAAATTATAATCCCAAATTTTGCCTTTAGTTGGATTCATGAAATAAAATTATAATCCCAAATTTACCCATCGTTAACTTTAGGGGTCCCATGATATTAGTCCAGGTAATCTTTCCCATTGTTAATTTTAGGATCCTATGGGATTAGTCCATGACTTTAAAGTCTCATGAGATTAGTCGAGATGTGGGTAAACTAACCCGAACTCCACGTGTTATCAAAAAAAGAAAAGACTCATAATGACTCCATGATATTAGCCTAGGTAATCCTCCCATCGCTAACTCTAGGATCCCATGAGATTAGTCCATAATTTTAAGGTCTGATGAGATTAGTCGAGGTACGGACAAGCTGACCCGAACCCAAACCCCACCGGTTATCAAAAAAAGAAAAGACTCATTCATAATGACGCATATGAAGAAAGGAAGAGAGAAACATACTGTGGTGACAAGATTTGGGACGACGCAGGAGTGTTGCAGTGTCGGAGGTAGCAAATGCTTTGATTTCTGTCGACGTCGCTTCTGAGACTGAGAGCCGTTCGTCTATCTGGCGCTGCGACTTCGACTCGGCGGGAAGCCACAGCATCAGCTGGTCTCCTGTGCCATCGCTCGGCCTCGACCTCAAGCTGACTTCCTCCTCTCTCACTTCCTCGGCTTCCCACTCCATCAGGATTTACAGATGGAATCTTAGGACCATGGACAATCGGCTCATACGCGGAACCATTAATACACAATCAATTTACAGATGTTTCAAGAGGCCGTTTGCCAGCCTTCTCCCCCATCCCCATCCACTTTTAGAAACATTAGAGAAATTTGCTTTGAAATATGATTTTGAAAAATGTACTACTTATTTTTATAAAAATAATATATTTTTAGACGGGTTAAATCTTTAGTTACCTTTGTATTAAATTATTTCAACTCAAGACTCCAACCTCGGACCCATCCCCTCCCTATATCGTGGCTTTTTTAAAACTGGTGAGCGCTCTACCACATGAATTGGGCATTATAAGCAAATAATAATTTTTTTTTTAAATTTACTACATTGAGACTAAAATTTTTTGTTGTAAAAAAAAAAAAGTCTATTTTTAAAGTAATATAAATATATGAAATGAAAATGGCATTTATGTCTAAAATGGATTATTTTTCAAGAAAAACATGGGAAATATTATATTTACAAATTTATGATTATTTAAAGTTTTTTAACCAAATATATCTATTGGGAAATGTTTGGTTAAAAGATCTCAAAAACCCCGAATTTATAAATCTAATAATTCCCATGTTTTTTCTTAGAAAAATAACCCATTTTAGATGAAAATGTCATTTGTCATTTAATGTATTTACGTATATATATTTTTTTCAAAATGTTATTTTTCAAGAAAACAACAAGGACATTTTTGTTAAGAAAATGCAAAAATTAATGAAATGTTAGATTTTCAAAATTAACTTTTCATAGGGTCTTTTAATCAAATCATCATTTTATTATTAGGTTGTAACTTTTGGGAAGATTATGAACCAACCCCTCTTCATAATGGTATGATATTGTTAATTTCAAACCTACGATCTCATGGTTTTATTTTTGGACTCTTTCCCAAAAGGCCTCATTCAATGGAGATATTATCCATCCTTATTAACTCATAATACTCCATCTTATTCACCCTTATTGACTCATAATCCTCCTTCTTTCTAAGCCATTTGAGACCAAGCCTAGAAAAATAATCATTTCCTCGTTTTGTTCATTAGTAAAAAGAAATGAAAGAAAAGGTTAGGGCACTTATACCCTTTTTTTTTCTTCTTTTATTCACTTTGTAATACATCATTATAGTATTTTGTTCTTATAAAAGGACTTGAGCCTGAGACCACTTGTAACCCTATCTCAACCTTTAACCATTTGAGTTGGGTCTCAAGGACGTCTTCATACCATTTTTAATTACACTGATTATACCTGTAATTAACTATATCAAGGTGCATGCATTATAATTTTGAATTACCATTATCATTTTTAAAATTTTCAGAAGTTTAAGAAGTCTTTAACACAACATTAAAAGGGTGAAAATAATATTTTTAGTTATTGGTTATCTATGAATTCATGCATTCACATCTAAGAGTCAAGGGATGACTATTTTATTGTCAATGGTAGCTTTTAATAGACTGATATTTATTTAGTTTATGTATGTTGAGATGGTTGAATTAATATCCTGACAGCCTAGCTCAAACATCTGGTTCCCCACCCAATGGACATAGAGATCTCAAATAACAGCAAGTATTGAAAATTGAAGTGAATTAATTCAATATCTTATCGCCATCATCTCTTTCTTTATAGCTATTTCTTCGATCTGGTTACTACATTTCTTTTAATATTCTTTTGCATGTGGGCAATGTCAGAAACAATTCAATTCGTATGTTCATATACAGCTAACATCATCAATTTCATTTTTCTTTTGTTTTTTTTTTATTCTTTTGCATGTGGAAACAATTTTACACAGTAAGGATGAGATACAACTGGAGATCCCTCTCAGTTTTGTACATTAAATTGAGAGGAGTTGAATTTTATTTACTCTTAAGATAACTTGACAACTTTTATTTTTTATAGAAAACATAAAATAATGTCTTTTAGACCTAGCTTAAGAGGTAAAGGGGTGAAATGAGTTTATGAAAGATTTCAGACTTGAGCTCCTATAAAAAGAATACTAAGCGATGTAATGCAAAGTGAATAAAAGTAAAAAAGAAACATAAAATATTAAATAAATATTTACTCAAATAAATCATTGCCTCATTTTAATTAAAAAATTTTTTTAATTTAAAACTTTTGATCCTAAAACTGTCTCCCATTATTCTGACCTTGACTTCAATTGCTCCAAAGATTATTCTATAATATTTACTTTATAATTCTTTTTTTTTTTTTTTTTAAATTGTGATGATTCGGGCAGCTTACGTGGACCTCAACTAATCCCACAGGTGTTGTTACCTTGATTGTCTGAACCTCTAGGCATCGGTAGTGCAATATGACGATCCGACGACGGTGGGTTGACTGCCTCTTCGATGATTAAGTCAACAAAAGATGGAGAAGAAGAAGAAGAAAGTACACGTAATCGTAATTGCTTACCTTCCTCTCGTGGGGGATCTTCCTGATTTATAGAAAGTAGTTTACGAATCTCTCCTTGATTTTTGGAAAGAAAATCTCTTAATCTCAAGGATAAAATCTCTTTTTCCTTATCAAGAATTAATCTTTTTGGGAAATAAGGGATTTGGAAACTCGGAAATCCGCTGATAAATATCTTGTGTGCATTTTCCGCCTTCGTATACTTATCCATAACGAACTTCCCATAGGCGGTAGGATGGCCAGCTGGAGGACTTAAAATTCTAGACAGGCCGCCCTGAAACTAGTCCATGGGAAGACATCCTGGCTTTCTTTAGGATTCTCCCGTTTGGGTGGTGCCCCCTGGTTTTGATATGGTAATTGGGCTTGGGTTGCTTCACAACATGGGCCAAGCGGCCCTTTGTCCCATTGAGTAGCCGGTCTAAAGACCATGGTACCCACAATGCCCTATTTTTTCCTACTGAATTTCCTCAAGTGGCTTTTTCCGCTTAGGAAAATACTATGTTTTAAACCTTGGGTGCAAAAAGTTGAAAGGAATGGGAAAATCAATGCGAACATCGAACGCGCCGGAAGGTGAAGCGTGTTTGGTTACAAAGCTCGTGGGAAGTGCACGTTTCCCAATATGTCTGTGGCGCATGATGTTCTGACGGCACATTTAATGTGCCCGTTGATGTTTCACTCCTATAGGGGTTGGAGCTCACAGTCTTTGCCTTTTTACTATTTCCACAAGCCTTTTATGCATTGCAATTTCATTTCTCTGTGCTTACGACTTTCTCATAAGGGAATCATTGGAGGTCCCTCGACTACTTTCAATTTTTCGGTGAGTTTTCTCAAACTTTGTTTGTTTTGCCCTTGTTGTGTTTTTTGTGTCTTTGTTTGTCGAGTATTTTTGGGTCAGAAAGTTCTCGTTTCTTCTCGAGGGTGTGAACATCGTTCGTCGGTGGTGTTCTTAGGTTTCGTCGCTAACGTGTTGTTAGACCTCCAGAAGGGGATTTTTTTTTTTTGTCTTTTGGTTGATCCTCCTTTATTTGTTTGTCTGCCTGTAGAATGACGAGAGGTCACAAAGAGGTTTCTACTAGTTAGGCTGGGCGTAAGAGGGGGACACCTCGGGAAACGCCCTGATGAAGCAACCTAATTCGTTGCTAATAATGCATGGGGACTTGAAGTGCTTTAGGACAAGTCTACGCTACCATCGTTGGAGATGTCAAGCGATTATAGGCTACCTTGACAATGGGAGCGACAAATAATGCCGTTTATTTTAGCCGGGAGCAGTTTTCTATTGAAATTTACCTCCCTGTCCCTTCTTTGGTGAAGTAGTTCCTACACTTCACTAGGGCACCTCCTGCACTCGTACATCCGAATGTCTTTCGGATTCTTATGGGTTGTAGTGTGCTAAACTTTCTCTACCAGTTGGATATTTCTCTAGTAAGGATTTGCTTTATTTACACTTTGAAGCTTGGGATTGCCTCGACTACAATTTGCAATCGGGCTCTCGGGCTCCCCCAAGACCGAAGGGAAAGGGGTTGTTTTGGTTAAAGGTCCGTGGTACGAGATGCTGGGCTCTCCTAGGCTTCCCTTTGAACTAAATAAGTCTCTCTCGTTCCCAGGTTTGTTTAAGCTTGGTGGGACTTGTACTCCCCTAGGTCGTCTGTGTTTTTGACATGCCCCTCATTTTGGAATTTTGCGTGTTTTGACATGTTCTTCTTTTCTGAAATTTTTATAGGTAGGCGTAGGCGAGGCCGGCTGGTTAGCTAGGTGGAGAAGACCAATTTGGAGCGCATCAAATGGCTCCTAGAGATCACTGAGGGGGAGAGCAACCATGAGCTCTTCTTATCTGTGAGGAACTTGCAAGAATTAGGCCCTAGCCCCTTCCCTTACATAGTTCTCATCATCCCTTGCCCGTTGCCAGCAGAGCTTGTTAGGGGTGAACACTTTACTCTCACCAACCTCCTTAAGTCAATCTCGGGCAGCTCTACACAAGCGAGGATTATCAAAACATCAGGTGAGACTATAAACCATTCGGCTAACTGTTGGGCGGACAATCCTTTGGATGAACAAGATTCTTGGCCTGCTCCCCAAGCGGCGAAAAAGAAGAAGAAAGGAAAGATCATAGCTGCTGGTGTGGGATTAGAGGGCTTTGTGGATTGGGTGGATCGAGCACTAGTGACCGTGAGAGGAGAATAGGGACGGAGTATGTACGAATCTCGGCTATTTAGTTTTTCACCGGATCTTGTGTGGCTGATGAAGTGCTCTCGAGGAGACTACCCACAGCTTTAAGTATCGGCGAGGAAGCGCCGAGCGGTCCCAGCACAGATGAAGAGGCTTAGGGCAGGTAGTCATTCTTCTGGGGACTGCAGAACGAGCCTCCGATGCTCTACCGGCATTGGAAGATGCTGCCTAAGATGCTTTTCGGGAGGCTTATGCATCGTTGGAGGATGGGATTTCAGCAAAGGGAACTCTTAGAGGTGATAATGCTATGGGCGAGGCTCCCTCTGTAGAGACAACCGTTGTATCGCTACTCTTTGCTAGGCAGTTCAACTTAGCAATTGGTGGCCCTCGCGGTGTGAGGGCGTAAACAGTGATGTGACTAGTGGAGTTAAACCGATGAAGTGGGATCACCACAAGCGGAAGCAAGCTCACGGGTCCAGGATCTTTCGCCCGATCGATTATAAACCAGGACCCGCTGTCGGAGGACGCTTATCGCCCGATATCAGTGAGCCACCATTCAGTCTTGAATACCGGTGGTGGCCCTCTTTGAAGAATATTCCATTCCCTTCCTCGGCTACTTAGATAAAAAGTCCTACCAACGTGTGGTCGAGGACGGGATGCATATTCGCAACCATGACTTCAACAAGATGGCTGAGCTAGTATGGTCAGGCTTCTAATTGTTTGATCGTGCGTCTCACACTCTAGTTTTCTTCTAACGCTTTTCCTCTCATAGGCTGTCATAGCTATCCGGAACATGGCATGCCCACATAGGGAGCTTCATCTTCGGTTGGACAATGTTAAGGAGTTGCGACACTATGCTCAGTCCGTTGCCTCCAAGCACTAGGCCTTGGAAGATGGCCTAGGCAAGGCCAAGGGTAGAGCCAAGCATTGGGAGTGGAAGGCCAAGGAGGTCATAGAGAGGATCGTGGGGATGGAAAAGAGAGGAAAGAAGCCAAGGTGGAAGCTCAGGTTTCTCGGCTGGCTGTCGTCGCGGTGGGTGACTTGAAGGCACGGACGGATGAGGAGGCGGCTGGGGTCAGGAGCGTACTGGAGGCTGAAGGCTAGGCCCAGAGGCGAGAGGTGAGGTGAGGGCGAGGGTGAGTGAGGGTGAGTGCCCACACGGAGGTTGAGGAAGATTTCCCTTCTCTAGATATCAAAGTTACGCTAAGGATGAGTGTCTTCCCTCAGATCCCGGGCGGGCAGGACAGAGCGATGGAGAGGTCTACCCGTAAGGCCTTAGGCTGGTCTTCTCTATGGTTACGGGTGTTGTGTGTTGAACTCTGACATCTATGGGAGACGACTAGAGGTTTTAGATGGGATGCAGGCTCCTTGGGCCTCCACTAGAGTTCTTTATGAACCGGGTGCTTGGCCGACGCCCGCTGAGGCCACGACAGGGTGAACGCGGCAAAACTACAGAGATGACAAAGGAGCTAGAGAGGAGAGCTAATATTGAGGACTTTGTTGGAACATCTTAGGCTCTCCCCTCCCCCATTTTTGTTGTAATCGACCCCATTTGGCTGCCTGAACTTTCATGTAATTATTGATGCCTATCGACGTATTAATGAAATATGATTTTCTTTTTTACCCATGCAATGGATCGCTTTTCTTTCACATCCTATTCACGAATTTTGACTAGGATAGTTGCTTTAGGGATTTCAATGTTAAGTTTTATAAGAGCTAGAAGCCGGTAGGCTTCCAACATGGGTCATAGGCAAGGCACCATTTTTAGGCCTTAGCTCTAGCCAACAGGCTAAGAGTCGTTGTTATGCTTAGGCATGTGCCAGCAGACTAGAAGCTAACCTGGTCTTTTGAAAGTGCAAGCAGGTTTAGAGCCACATTTGGTCTTTTGAAAGTGCCAGTAGGCTGAAAGCCACTTCTGGTCTTTTGAAAGTGCCAGCAGGCTTAGAGCCACATCTGGTCTTTTGAAAGTGCCAGTAGGTTGAGATCCACTTCTGGTTTTTTGAAAGTGCTAGTAGGCTTAGAGCCACTTCTGGTCTCTTGAAAGTGCCAGTAGGCCGAGAGCCGCATCTGGTCTCTTGAAAGTGCCAGCAGGTTTAGAGCCACTTCTGGTCTTGTGAAACGAGGGTTATTCTAAAGATTGAAGGAAATACTACCTTTAAAGAGCACTTGATTGGTAATATTCCAAGAATTGAAATAAAATACTTTAAAGGAAATTTTATCGATGACCCCATTAAAGAAAGCTTTACTGATAATACCTTTTAAGGTACTTAGCATTCCACATTTTGGGCACGGGTGCCCTGTCTAGTTTATTTAATGTGTACGACCTGGCTGGCCCCACTCTTATGATCACATATGGCCCCTCCTAATTTGGTTGGAATTTTCTAGCCATTGGGTCAGCCGTGTTTTCAAAGACCCTTCTCAAGACTAGGTCTCCAGCTTGGAATGCACACGAATTTACATGCATGTTATATAGGTCTGTTAGTCTTTGTTAGTACAATGTTATACACACAGCTGCAGCTTCGTGGAGCTCGTTTGTCATATCTAAGTCTTTGGTGACGGCTTCAGCATTGGCTTTTTCAGGGATTTCAGTTCAAAGTGTGGGTATACCAATCTCCGTAGGAATTATTGCCTCCATCCCCTTAGGTAAAGATGAATGGCGATAACCCGGTCGGGTTAAGGTGTTGTTAATAGCCAAAAGAACTCTGGGTAGCTCTTGCCCACTTTCCCTTCAGCCAGAATGTAGACTATTTTCAAAGCGAGTCAAAGAGTTTTGTTCGATGTGATCTGCCGTTCTTTCACATGGGCACCACGGGGTTGAGTACAAGTTTCTGATTTTCACCTCATGACAGAATTTTTTGTATACTTTGCTATCAAACTGATGCCCATTGTCAGTTACAATCAATTGAGGTATTTTGAATCGGTAGATAATATTCTTCGACATAAATTGGATGACGTCCTTGTCTTTGATGGAGGTGAAGGCCTCAACCTCTATCCATTTGCTAAAGTAGTCGGTGGCAACCAACAGTAGCTTTTTCTAAGCTAGGGCGGTAGGCAGTGGTCCAACTATATCAATTCCTCATTGAGCAAAGGGCTAGGGGCTCGTGATGGTGGTTAGATCTTGAGCCAGCGTCCTTGAGATGGGGGCTTTTCGTTGGCAGGGGTCACACTTTTTTACTTAAGCGGCTGCATCTGCTCTCATGGTTGACCAATAATAACCCTATGAGCTAAAGTTCTACTGCCTGGATGGTTTCCGTATATCCCTTCATGGAGTTCTATTAGTATATATTGTCCCTGCTGAGGGGTGAGACACTTAAGATACGGCCCATCCATAGACCGCTAATATAATTGCCCGTTTACAAGAGAAAACCATAGCCGCTTGAATTTGAATCTTATAGGCTTCAACCCTATAATCCGACAGCTCTCTTGAGCTCGAATAATGCATTATAGAGTTAGCGAAGGAGATCTTCGTCACATCATTTCGCTGGTCGGTTGTAATAAGATGACATGTCGGTTGGTAGTAGACGGGAAGGAACACCGTTTAACTATCGAGGATGGATCTGTACTTGTTGCCAAAGCATTTGCCTTTCATTTGAGTCTCATGGGATATGTTCAAGCTTCCAAACTGCAAAACTCCCTAGTCGTTGCCTGACCAGACTTGCATACTTGACCATGCGCTGGTCTCGCGTTTATCCCTTCACCTGTCCCACTACTAGTTTGGAGTCACTATGTATGATAAGTTTTTCTGAGGATATAGACTTTGTGATGTCGACTCCGGCTAGCATTGCTTCGTATTTAGTCTCATTATGAGACACGGGGAAGTATATTCATAGCTGATTACAGAATTTCCTAATTAGGGCTCTAGTTGCAGTGGCTCTAGCTCTGTTTGGTGAGAAGCCACGTCACCTTAAGATCTTGACCGGTCCGGATCCATATCTAGTTGGGGTGGTTGCTAAAAAATGCGCGTGTTGCACTCTTCAATGCCGGCGGGGTTTATACTAAATAAGATTCATAGTTCAATTGCCCACACGTGCATCCCCATAAACAGATTGAGTAGTGTATAGTGTAGCCGCGAGGAGATGAGTCGACACGACGATAGAGATTGTGCCTAGAAGTAGGGCGAAGCTTCTTAGGTTTGCCACATGGAGGCTAGTGTTGTTGAGACAGGTATCTTTATGTTTTGGCCGGATGAGATTTTCTCATGAAGATGTTGGTCTCTCCACGGTTTGATCTTCTTTGAGCAGGCGCACTTGCGGGGCCTCGAGGCATGGCCTGGGTAGAGTGGTGGACGCTGAGCATGGGGTCTGTTCGGATTGTCAACCTACGAAATTTTATACCTTAGGTCATTGTGCACCTAAGTCTTGATGCCAAGGCAGGGTTACCATTTGCTCATGGACACCAGGAGTTACTTTCAAACATACCTCGTCGTCCTTCACGGGACCCATTCATGCATATTTAAGTTAAAGTATGAGATATCTCTTAATTCAAGCCGTAAGAGTCCGATCACGACCCTCTTACCATAAATTACATGCCTGAGCCTATGTTAATGTGATGGATCAAAAGAATTTAATTACAATTCTTTTATACAAGCATAATCTTCAGAACTAGCTTGTCCAAGCACTTTTACAAAAAAGGCATTATCAAGGCCACATGTCGGCCTTCTTCACAATCGAAGCGGCAATAGGCGCCGTCCACAGCTGATGCCATGCCTGTGGGGTTATCCATAAAGGGTGGCCACGCCCGAGTAAGGAATACTCTGCAATACTCCCCACCTAAGTGCACATGCAATGTTCACTCAACATTTACAATCCCATTCCAACAAGAACATGCTAATTCTATATGGAATCCTACATGTCATGCCATGAAATGAGATGCGACTCACCATGTACCATGCGCTCGAGTCCTCACCAACTCCCTCACGCAACGCCTAAGCCTATGTGCTTAAAACGATGTTGGACATTTGTATAATGTGATCTTTCAAAATAAGAAGTTGTTGTTTTATAACAAACTTTTCAGGTGTTTACGTCTGTGATCATTTATATTTAAAATCACTCAGCATGCTGTGTGGATGGCAGATTTTTGGTGTCACATCGTAGGCTCCTAGCAAACCCGAGTTTAGACCTTTCACTTAGTATTGGGAGTATCTTAGATATAAATTAGACACTTTCACGGGAGATCTATCCCTTCTTGCATGCAGGCGTGTTTTTCTTTTGCATTTGTTTATTGATGCTGACTCTGGTGGGCGTTATCCCATAAAAATTTTCAAATCAAACATAAATCACGATTATTGGATTTACCAAACCATGCTCACACCATTTGTCTTAGTGTTTTGTACATATGCATTGCAGATGCCCATTAGTGTTATATCATATCATATGTGGAATGTACTATGGACAACACAATCCACACCACTTCTTAGATGCCATGGACAATGACATCACACATATGATTTCCATACATCATTCATTCCTTATGATATATCATCTGACATATGTCAGCGTTACGTTCAATATGCCGTTCTCAATTCAAGCTTGGCGTACCACTAACAAACCATGTAGTGTGAGTGCACACAACAATTCATCACATGTCAACATGTTAGAGCACACACATTGACATCCAAACATGTCACTCTTAGTCAAGCAATTACACACTCAAGCAAGTCACATAATGGCCCTCGAAGCAAGCCATGTAATCACATGCGGACACAGAAGCAGGCACAGAAACTAAGCCACAAACATGGGGCCTGGAAGAGCTCACTGGTGTGGCCTGCCTCTCTCTGGGTGAGGTGGGTTCTGGAAAATCTCTCACCTCGCAGAGACCCGGGTCCCAATCCACCTCTGGTTCGCTACAGGCGTGGCGCCCACTCTAAGAGTGAACCCACATGCTGGCGAGCCTTATAGCTGGGCGCAGCACAATCTTCCATGGGAAGTTACCTTCTAAGACGTTTGAAGTTTTAAACGAAGAGCTCATTATTGCATCCGAAAAATCCCTTTTTTTCTTTACCTTAGAAATAAAACATAACTTTAAAAAAACCCTTTTTCACATTAAAGTAAGAAGTAATAGGTGGGAAGAATCACCCTGGGGCGTGATACGGTGGAAGCCATTACCACAAACTAGCTTAGTTTCTGAATCATCCTTCTTGATCTTGAGCGAAATTCTCCTTTTCGGGCTTGCGTACCACTTATGGGTGAGTGTTTTACGTTCTTGGCCGGCGAGCCGTCATGGGAACTAAGTGAGTTGGTGGAGAGGAGGCTTGAAACCTCTTATCTTTTCTCTCTCTCATCTGATCAAGTGGAAAAAATGGGCTATTTTCCCCAAATATCTTTTTGTTCTGACAAAGCTTAAGTTGGATGTGTGTGCTCCTCATCTTTTGTGTGCATTACCTGGCCCAGAGTTGATTCATGGCACCAGGAAGTATATAACCGCTCAGTTCAGTTCAGTTCTATCCATGAACAATGCCAAAATTTACATTTCAACTTTCGAGATTTCAAGTAAACAATCTAGATCCACGGAAGATCATATTAATCTTGAAAGAACAAGTCGAACTCTTAGAAGATTAGACAAAAATTAAGTGGGTGACTAGTTTCGTAGGAAGAATCTGAAGTGAGGTGGAGTTCCATTTCATCATCTGGATCTCAAGAAATTTCAGGTTTGTTATCACTATTCATAAATTACCATTTTCCATTTTAGAAAATTCGATTTTCGGGTTTATGATGTAATCATGTGTATCTTACCTGTACTGACTGAGTGAAAAGTGTAAATATGTGGGTTCAGACTCAAATGTAACTTGCTTTCGGACATTGAACGATGCATTTCTTATGTGAAATCATAGATAAAGAGCTTCAAATTTTACTACATGGTAGTGTTTAAACTATATCTTGTGTACATATTCCTGATGCATTTACTTGTGCGCCAACATTCTTTGTGTAATAACTTTTACCGTTTATTTCGACAAAATCAAAGACCATCAAGTGACTCTGTTGTTTATGTTGGCCTGCGGTGATCGGAATGCACCTCGGATGTCTTCTTAATTTCGGTTGGCTCACACGTCTTAGCTTTATAGCTTAATTAGGCGGAATCTTTCATGACCATGGAAGTGATCGAGAAATTAGGGATGCATATCCAACATAGCCATATCTCCACGGTTTATAACCAACAAATTCTCGCAAAGTTTTCACATATCGTGCCGGAGTTTTAAGCGATTCTTGTACATAAGGTGCATTAAAAATATTTGATTCTTATAACATTGTTATTGTTCAAGTTTTGTCTGTATAATGTTTGCCTTTTACCAGACCCAGTAACAATGATTCAGGAGATCACATTGATTTTCAAAAATCTTTGTGTCAATGTGTTTCAAGAGTGCTGAAGGCTGTCGATTGCCGCTGCAGCCTTGAAGTTACATGGCGTTCGTGAGTGTGTAGCAGCAGTCATGGTACAACTCATGGCTAAATGTTTAGCACTAGCGAGGAGTCTTGAAGCCTGCCCGAACGAGAGCGTGCACGCCCATCGCAGAGGTGCGCTGTGGGTATTAGCGGCGAGCGGGCGTGCTGTTCATTCACTATCAGGTCTCGACGGATCATACCATTATAAATGTGTTTCCAAACATTTATTTTATTCTTAATCCCATTAACAAATAAGGTGTGACAATGTTTGCCCACGACGACGTGTCGAACGCAAAAACGTGACCTTTCATTGGTAATAGCGAACGAGGAACAAAAACAAGGTTCACCGGGCGGTGCTAGGACCTCTCAGCGACTTTGATCTTAGATGCGGCACGATCTGAGCACTTAGCATCATCTGGCCATTATGGCACCGACCGGTGCGTGGCGTTTATCTCTGAAACCTTAACCTTCACGCTACAGGTAAAATTTTCCGACTTTTGGTACCAGGTACTCAATATCCTGCGGACCAAAACGACTGATCGCGGTGCTCAATCCATCCTTAAAAAACAACATTAAATTATTTGAAAGTTTATTAAAATTTTCATGTGATTTTGGGTTTACCTCTATTCTCAATTTTGACGAAACCAAATCCAACCACAAAGGCGAACTAAAGTAACGGCAATTAACTTTTATGGAGATGGGTTCAACCAAACATGGAAAGAGAGGAGTTGAGACGGTTTCTCTGACCAACCAAATCTCTTTTACGCTGAATTTCCGTACTAACGCGTCCTTGAAGTTCCAAACCAGAAGTTCCATACCTTGATTCTCTTTTCTTCTTACTTAGCAAAGGAGAACCTAAAGGATGGAGAGAAGAACAGTAGCACGCCATCAGCGTGGCCTGGCATAAATACCACAAAAATCAAAATGTTTGTCTCGTCCACCGAACAGAGTTTGGTGTTGTCCACATTTGTTGCCAGGCCAAATTCGCATGCATTTAGGTCCTTATATTTTCATTTTATTTTCAATTCTAATTTATCACAATTCCTACTTTAACATATCATCTTTTTATCTTATGTCCCTTGGGTCTTTATTGAAATTATGATTTATATAATTTTAAATTTTAGAAAAATATAAATCATATGATTATGCTATTATGTAATAAACTACTGAAGAGTGTAATTTTGATTACATCATTGTGCCTAAGGCTTTAGCCCGAAGTGGCGAATTAGATAAGATATTGTTTGTTCTCGTCGTTAAAACCAGTCCATTCTTTATTCCAGCTAAGCCTTTGAAGCCACTGATGATAAAAATGGTTCAGACGAGATGCAGTGAAATGAGATATGATCCTTAGAAATTTGGTAGTCGGTCGATCCAGTGCGTATTCCTTTCTGAGGTGGGACTGAGAGTCATTCTTGCACAGGTTGCGGATGAAGATTTGGCCTCTATCCGCTCTCTAGTGCGTATAAAGCCTAAACTTGCGGAACGACTTTGAACCACATTTCGAGGACAGGAGGTTTATAGCGCATAACGTAATAGCTCAAAGGCCTCTTGGGTAGCATTGTTGAAGTGTTCTTTGGTTCTTTGATATCAGTTATTATGGGCCTCATTATTTACCCAGTGGTGCGTTGAATCTCTTGTCATAATCTTTGATAGATTTGTATTCTTTAAGCCAAAGGCATCATCATAGATTATCTTGAGTATAGCGATCATAATGGGTGGTTCTTTAATGTCGGGCGTTGTGGGGTTGATTATATGACATTGCATGCAGCGATGTTGTGCCATTTGCGACATCAACAATTTGATCATCACGTGGAAAGGAAGCTATCTTTTGGGAATGTGGTTGAGATAAATGTAGTCTACACATGCCACTTTTCTTTGGAACCACCACCACGTTGGCTAGCCATTGAGGTACTTTCCTTCTCTGATGAAACTTGCCCTCGGCTGATTAATCTTCCGTCTGGCGTGATGATAAGCGTCGGTTGACGCCTCACTTTACGTCTTCTGGTCTAAGCGGGTAGAATAATATTAAGTTTGTGAAGGCCACCATCGGGTTAATCCCGATCATATTTTGGCTCCGAGCGAATACATCTATATTATTCTTGACATGGTGTCTTGCTCCTTTCTTCATTGGATAGGGAGGAAATTTGATGTAAGTGAACTTTGAGCCCATAAGATTCACTTTTTATAAGGGATCCACATGTGATCCTTCTCTCTTCGCCTGTGATCTAAGCGGGGTGAATCGTGATTCTTTCTGGAGTTTGATCTTTGAGAGGAGGATTTTTCAGTCTTCTTCTCCCCTCTCTATTCATGCATAGATAGTTGATAACACTAAATTAAGGCCATTTAATTTGCAAAAATTGACACACTGACTTTATAGTCAAATAAATTTGATTTGTTTGGTGGTAGGTTGAAGGATAGCTTTCATCTAGTCCGGCTATGCTAACCGGGTATATGGCGTTGGAGCCACACAAGTCTTCAGATTGACATAACTATGGAGTCTTTAGGCTTTATAAAGGGCTTGTGACATCTCTGAGTTATGGTAGTTGCACCATTAAATGAGAGGATTGTGGCCCAGGTTCACCATACCTAAGGGAAGCTTCATACGAGCGAATTGCAACAAGGCTCTTCTTATTTGCAGAATCTATCAGTACCATGTTGCACATCGAACCATTAAATAAGGGTGAGTACTAGTGTTATGTGATGGGGCGCAATAACCCTATTCGAGGTTGAGGAAGAGGATGTAGGTCATCTATTGGCTTGGTTCTTCATATGCGCGCTTTTTATTGGATACCATTATCGACCTTCAGCGTGTGGCTCGAAGTTTCTTTTTGTTGGTAGCTTTAATTGATACTGGTGGTCAGGCAGTATAGTTAATGGCTGGTCTAGATTATGATGGGGCTGCCACATCGGTTGTAACTCTGTCCGTGACCTACCCTGATTCCACCCCATGGTCAATTTCTCTGATATAACTCCTGAGTTGTTCCGCTTTGATAAGCTTTTCCACGACAAATTTAAGGCATTAGCACTTATCGGGTCTCATGCCCATGATCTCTATGATAGTCGCACCGCAAAGATTTGTTTTTTTGGGAGGGATCCACGATGTTGGCCATTTAAACTCTAGCAAGTCGCGAATGATGGGCAACAACCTTTCATAAGAGATGTTCAAGGGAGTGAATTACGTGAGCTCTCTCTCTTCTCAGGACTTATCAGGATCACTTTCAATCTCCTCGATCCGACCATCCTGGGGATTTAGGTCTTTTTCCTGCATCACTTATTTATCTCGACCGTAAGGTTTGTAATCATAACAACTGGTCGATGCTCTGACATATCGCTTTCAAAGATTTGAAAATCACTATCCGCTCCGTATAACTCCTCCATTGTCATCAAGGGTCTAAAGATAGTGACCGGAAGAAAGGAGTGGATGGCCCAAAGCTTCTCCTGAAGTTTTAGAGTTGTACATTACGACCCATTCACGGATCGACTACTTCGAACCTCCTCAGAAGTCTCGAATAGTCTCTTCTTCTTACTAAAGAATAGCATGTAAGGAGCTGATGTTCCTTCTTTGTCGCACCGAACAAAGATATTGAGATACAAATGCCGCCCATAGTTCACTAAATGAGTTTATCGAAAGCTACGGAGTCAGGAAACTAGCTAACACCCGCCCCCACAAATTAGTCGAAACACTTGCATACAATCGTGGCTGTCATCACGACATTTAGTATCATCATCCTGAGATTATAATGGAGCATGTGATCGTGGCGGCCAATGAACCATCAAACGCCAGAAAGGTTTGGTGGCGACAAACTCGCGAAGGCTCTTAGTCAAGAAACGTGGCCGCCTTGCGCTTAAAAGAGCATGTCGTCGTCCCTAAATCGAGGTCGGGTAGCATGTAGAACGCCGCCCTATATCGGCGCGTGGATGCACGAGCGTATCGCGGCATCACGCCGCAGGCCACCGTGCATCGCACCTTCAGGCAATACTAACGCATTCCTGGGCCCGACCGTCGGGTTCTCGCTCCTCCTTATCTCCCTCCTTCGCTCAGACGCGCCACTAACTAAGACGCTAGCGTAGGTGATGTGAAGGCCTCGCGACAACTTGGCCTCGCGGCCTCCCGAGCATTTTTTGTTGGGCGAGACTCAAGATGGGAATCGCCGAGGACATCTCATCATTTGTCAGGGTATTACATCGCTCGAACAACGATCCTTCCCCTTTATTAATGCAAATTGAAGTGCAACTCGACCGCTATCTTGTACATCTTTTCCAAGATCGTGACTTTTCTCTATCTAGGCCCGTAACTGGTCATTCTCTGGCTATAAGCGTTCGGCATAGCCTTGCAACTCCTTTATTTTCCTTGCTTGTTCCTCCTATTTCCTCTCCATGTCTTGACGCCAATGGAGGAATTGATCCTTTGGTGATTGGATCATCGGATTGGTTGACATTACGGCTACCGAACGAATCAGATGTGGAAGGGGGAATCGACAGAGGTTTAGGTGGTAAAGGGCTACTAGACAATTGATGGAGCCAAGCCCTTGCAGCCAGTAGGCGAGACTTTTTGTTCGATTCCCACAAACGGCGCCATTTTTTGTTACCTTGATCGTCTGAACCTTTGGGCCTCGACAGCGTAATAAGAACCTGTAAAAGGGCGATCCAGGGACGGTGGGCTAACCGCCTCTTTGATAATTAAGTCAGCAAAAGATGGAGAAGAATAAGAAGAAAGTACACGTAGTTGGAATTGCTTACCTTCTCCTCATGGGGGATCTTCTTGATTTATAGAAAGTGGTTCAAGAATCTCTCCTTGATTTTTGGAAAGAAAATCTCTTAATCTTAGTATATGTCAATTGGTTAACTAAAACTCCAGTAGGGGAATGCTCGATCTGCAGGTGATGAGTTTAAAACTCATCTATTTTTTATCCATTTTTCTGGCATGTTTTTAACAATTTTAGATCTATTTGTATGCCCAATTATGGAATATTTACCAACTTCATTGGCAAAGTTAATTGAAAAAGAGAGAAAACAAGGTAAAAGAAGCAAAAAGGTGGAAAATGCAACAAATTTCATGAGCGACATAAGTTTTGTATGTCGCGACACAAATCTGCTGTGCCAAAGGAAATATCGCAATCCAAGACCAAATGTCGCAACAAAGTCGTGACAAAACTCAATGGTCAAGGAGAAATTTTTTCACGACAAAGAATTTTTTGTCACGATATCATTAAGAAATTATGGCGAAACTGCGACAAAGATTAAAACAGGTTGTTGTTCGTGGTTGTGACAATATAACTTACGTCGCGAACATAAAAAGTCATGCTAACAAATGAACCTGCTTCCGACAAAGACAATTTCGTCAGAATGCGTAAATCGTCAGATACAACACAAGTCAACTGAGACAAGTGTTTTTATGTTGCAACAAAGTTTCCAACATCAAGCCAACTCAGGAAGAACTGCTATCACAACAAAGAAAATCCTGTCGCGACATAGCAGTCAGAATTCACAACCAAGAACAACACAATCTCTATTGCGACAAAGATTATTCATTCGTGACAAACAAAACATAAAGGAGGTGAATTCCCTATCGCGAAAAGAAGTTGAAGAGAAACACAAGAAGAATGGCGACAAAGAAATTCTTATTGCGACATAATCAAGAGTTGATGGAAAAACCTGTGTCGCAACAAAGAATTTTTATTTCGCGACAATAAAAGTTAAGGAATGTTAAAATTCTATTGCGATAGAGAAAAGTAGGCAGCGACAAAAATTTAAGAAGACTTGAGAATGTTTCAAGGTAATCGTGTTACAACATATACCTAAGGTCGTGACAAAACATTTCAACAAGCGACAAGAATCGTAGAAGAAAAGTCAATCACTTACCAAAGAGTTTCACACGGCGTAAATTACAAGGATCTCTGTTAAATCTCGTCGCGACAGAGTCACTGGTGCTAGCAATCGTTTGGTCGCGATAAAGAGAAATTATGTCGTGACAAACTTTAGAAGAACAAGGACATGAGAAACTAGGTGCAAAAAGGTTTGGTGTCACGACACAAAGCATTCCGGTCGTGACAAGAACAAGACTGCTGAATACAATTTATGTCGCGACATTATCAAAGTATGTCGCGACACAATCCAAGAGCAAGCCTAGAGAACAAGTAGTGACAAAATATAAGAAGCTACGATGCAGGGTAAAGTGATTAAAGACTAAAGCTCGTCATGGCTGCACCTTTCTAAGGTCGCGACAAAGAGACCAATTTGGCTAGAATTCGGGAGTCCACAACGTAATTAACAAGAGGCTCAACATCGAAAGCCTATAAATACACGCTTTCTAAAGGTACGTGCTGGCTTTCGCTTCCAGGATTTCCGGGTATCAAGACTCTCAGACATTTTTATTTTTTATTTTTTATTTTATTTTTCCATATAGTAGATTTAGCTTAGTATAATTCTATTTTTGCTAGCTTTCCTTAATTTTCCTGGATTGGGTATCAGATCAAGTGCAAATAGTCAGTATTTCTTTATAAATTCTTCTTTTCATTTACTATTCGATTTAAATGGATGCCGGAAAATTTATTCATTTATTTCAGCCGTTTATGATTGAATTTTCCTTATAAGTTAGTCACGATAAGAGTAACAAGTTTTGAAAAGTTTGTACCGAAACGGGTCATCGATGATGTTCACGGCGCATAAGATGCGGAAGAAAGCTTTAATTAATTCTTGAATTTATTTGATCGATATTGTTTATAAATCTCACTGCTCGCATCAGCATCGCGGTACCCAATGCAGTAATCGTATCTCACTCTCTAAATTTCCAGAGGCTCCTCAGGACACGTAGATGAAGAATCTCGAGTGCAGAGCGGCTCATCAGGTATGGTGTATCATCACTACGTAACTAATGAACTTAAGGATTACTCGATAGATCAACAAACTTATAATCGAGGATGGTCAGAATGAAGTATTTTGCTTAATCACTCGTGAGGTCTCTATCTTTCATTGACCGATTCGATCCCGTGTCAAGAAGTTCTAATCAAGGAGATGGAAATTTTCATCATAAGTGTAGGATGAGGTGTCAATCAAATTGGAGAAGGCTTGCAAGATCTTGTCTACGGGGGAAAGAATTCTTTAGTCATAAGATCTACGTATGAAGTACTGAAAAGGAAAAATACTTAAATCTTATAACGAGGGTTATATTACAAGTAACTGATTAGAATCATGTCTCAGAAATGAATATGAACCTTTAATCAATTAAAAGTATGGTTGAGGGAGAAATCCAAACTATCTACTCGCATCTTCGACAAACTCGCTTCCAATCGATGGTTGCTTATGAATCTGTAGAATGATGTAGAAATCTGATTATTATTAATTGATCCATGTCCAGCTACCACTGAACTCAACCCCAATTTTATTAAACTTACTTTTGTACATTTAAGATTTCGCCAGACTACATTTACTCCTCTTATCATCATATCGAGTTCAAATAGTAACGACTGAGTAATCGGGGGTAGTTAGTCTTTTATTTATCATCTTTCCTCGTTGGGAACTATATATGGACTCTAAACATTCACTTTTATTACTCAGACGAATTGCACTCATAAATGATCAAGACCACACACACAAATTTTAAATGAGTCATTTAAAACAGCGAACAATTCCATCCGTTCATACATAAGGAAAATGGTCTTCATAAGTTTCGCATTGCTACCATGGACGAAAAGTTCTTGTGTGACAAGACGTAAGATCGCATACACTAATCACATCATATAGCTCGTCTCGAACAAGTTTTTACGTTATTGGGATTTGGTAATAGTCCTTGGTAGTAGTGTCATAAATTTTTATATATCATTCGGGTTTTAACAAGCTGCGCCGTGGCCAGGAAATAAATGATAAATTTAAAGATCAATATTCTAACCAAAAAGGGATTTACTAATTTGGACATTTTTCTTTTTGATATTATTTTATAGAAAATCACAAAAATAATTTTAATGACAGTAGTTGAAGAAGCTACTGACATGTTTCTATGAGCTTAATTGGATATAACTATTTCCCACAAAATTCATTTGATCTTAGTGTGTTTCTATTTAAGGAAGATTTTAAATGCATAGAAAACCGTATGCATCTGCTGGGCTTCTAGACACTTAAATTGAGAGTACTAAGCAAAATCTCAGGAAGATCATGCAGCTGCGTAATCCATAAGTATGGCAAATCAAAGAGAAAGATTGCGCTTATTCCGTACAAGTTAAGAAGAAACAGAGAACTTGGGAGGCCTAATACTATGGAGGACTTTGAGGCCTATTATTCAAGAGGAGTACTCAGAGGGTAAGACAACCTGCCATGTGGCTTCAACAATTTTGAGCTTAGTTTCTGATTGATTACCATGGTACAAGAGGAACGGTTTCACCTGCTCATCCCTCTGAAGATCCCAATGAGTATGGGGAGATTCATGAGGATGGCCAACATAGTCAAACTGAATGGGGTGAGACTAGAAGTAATTAAGATGAAGCTCTTCCCTTTTTCAACAGAGACGTGGGCGCAACATGGCTCGAGTCATCGCTGGGATCAAGTGAACACTGGGAAGAATTGTGGAGCCCTATATGAGCAAAATTTTTTCCTGGCCAACTACGAGAGAAGAGGAGAAATAATTGTTCTGGCAAAAGAGAGTCTCTTCAACCCACCACGTGGAAAAGATTTAAGAGATCAAGTAAAAGATGTCCGCGTATTAGCCAGATTCGACCACTCGATGGATGTATTCTATCATGCCAGCGAATTATGCCCTCCAAGGGTATAATCGATGCATCCTGATGTGGGGCTTTCTAAAGAAGAAGTGCGTGATTGCGGCAAGGTAACCGACAAAGACCCTGCAAATGCAATTGTTGGCTCCATCTCGGCTTCAAGGAGCAGCCAGACCGAGAGAAGTGGTTTGATCGAAGCCGAATCAGATGACCGCCATAGAAGCAAAGTCGATGCGCAGATGAACAACCGAAGCAACGAAAGCGATAATGCATATCGATATGAAGGGAGTAGTAAATGAAGCGAATTAAGGCGTCGTAGGGACCAAATAAGAGCCCTACTAGTTAGAGACTAAGTATATGAGTGAGCAAGAAAGTTATTATCAACAACCCCAACTTTGCTTGTTACAATTTTTATGATCATCAAGGAACCATGAAAAACTTTTTCATATGGTGGAGGAGCACAAGAATTGCACTGGGATAGAATTACCATCGCTTACGCCAACTTCAGTTCCAAGAACAGTTGTTATAGGGACAATATAGGAGAATGTGGTTAGAAAAGGACTCAATCATTTGAAGAACGTAGATGCTGCAATTCATATGTCGAAAATAAAAAGAATTCAATATGCATGAGAAAAGATTTAATCCTGAAATTTCAAAGCAAAACACAATCAGACGTAAAATAATGCTTTGTTGAGGAACTTGGAAACTCAAGTAGGGCAGCTAGCCCTTTCCTTGCAAAACCAATCAAGAAATGCATTTCTCAGTAGTACAGAGACAAATCCAAAAGATTTTACACCTACTTCATTGAGAGGAGACAATGAAATGCAAGGAAACAAGAAGATGTAGGAGGAAATAGGCATTGGAAAAAGATTGAGGAAGAACTGCTCAGACTAGAGGAGCATACAAGGAAATGGTGAAAATGAATAAATTATCAATGTCTTAGCTTAAAGACTATGAACTGAAGAAATTTTTCGGGAGGCAACCCAAGCTAAATTTTTAGTTTTAATTTAGAGTGTTGATCAGATTTTGTGAGTTTGAATTTTCCAGTTTTAGTTATGTCAGAAGTTTTATTTTATTGGTTGTTGATTTTTCAGGACAACGAAGCTATATTAAAGATGAATTTTATTAGGAAGCACACTTTCTCAAACTGAAAAATGCAGAAAATAGCTACAAATGGGAGTATTTCTATTTCCCTCAATTTGTTTTTAATATTAATGTATAATTGAAGTTTGGGGGAATGTGATTTTATTTTAAGGCAGACAATGAATGGTAGCTTTGTTGGTTTCAAAATTATTTTTTAGATATTTTGAACATCATCTCTGTGGGTATTTTAAGAATAAAGAAATGAAATTTTGTTGTTCATACTTGCATTGAGGTTCTTGGTTGATTAAACGAGTTTGCACAAGTGAAGCAAGTCAGTATGAGTGAATACACCTTGCTTAAAATATATCTTGAGTGAAAACTGGATAAGATGCAATTATGGAAAATTTTAGTTAAATGTCGCAACATACTTTCTCTGTGTCGCAACATAAATTCAAAAGAGCACTAAAAAGAATGTCGCAACATACTTTCTCCTCGCGGTCGCATGATTAATTTTGACTCACTTGAAAAGGCAAGTTTATGTCGTGACAAATTTTCATTATTGCACACAAACTCGATGATGACCAAAGAATGTCGCACATTTCTCAATGTCGCGATATTTGGTCTAACCCAATTTCCAACGATCGCACAACCATGTCGCTGCAAGAATTGTTTCGCCTCGTCAGACATCGTATTAAAAATAAAACTAACCTTAGGAAATTGTTGTCGCGACATTTAATGAAAACACAACAAAACAGTTGGCAAACCATCAACCCTCTCAGCTTCCATACTCAAATATCTCTCATCTTGGCTTCTAAAAACCCTAGAGCTCCAAAACCCTAACAAATCTCTCACGATGTCTGAGCCCACCAACCTGGTTCCAAACCTCAATGAGATCATGGAAGAGTATGTTGAGTGGGAGAATGAGATTATTCAAGCCACTAAGCAAGAATGCAGCAAGACTTAAGAAAGTGGACGTAGGTCAGAATCATCGTTCAACCGAAGGTAGGAAGAATAAAAAAAGATGAAGAGGAGAACTAAAGAAACCGAAACTAAGTTGAGAGCTAAAAAAGAAAGAAACTTTATCTCGCACAAAGCAAGTACAGCATCACGGAGAAATGTCCGATGAAAGCTCTTACGGTTTAAAAGAGAATTCAAGAAGCTTGTCTCCTCTTTCACAAATGTCGAGAAGAGAATGGCAAGCATCAAGCAGCACAGAACCCGGTGTGTCGTTGCTATGGTGAAGGAATTTTACCTAATATGGTAGAAGAGGCGAGAGTTTATGTCGATGACATTGGATAGGCCTTCAGCAAGGAAAGGATAAACTGCTCAACCCGGTGCAAAAGGATGGCTTAAAGTTTAAGAAATTTCTAAAGGAGCTAGATTATTGTATGCAAACTACGACAAACATGAAGGGAATGAAGGAACAAAGAAACCTAATACAAACTAGAGGAGACTTAACCGAAGAGGCTAAGGTATGGTTCTATTTCATTGGTTCTATCCTTCTACCATCAAAGCACCTCAGCACAGTGAGAAGGGATGAAACAATCCTCCTCTATGCATCACGGCGGTACATAAAAATAAATGCGTGGAAAATAATTGAAAAGTCCACTGAGCTACTCAAGCAATTGCGTGGATCGATTCCACACCCAAACACTATAACCACCTCATGCCTTCGGGGGAGTTATGTTGCACAAAGAAGAAACATACCTGTGGCATCCTCCGACATCGACAGAGTGACCTAATGGTCCAAAGAACGTAGAGAAAGGGTTATGTTGCATGGAAGGAAAAAGGGTTCGAGAGGTGCCAATGAGCCAACACAATGAGAGCTCATCCCAAGGCAAGAGAGCTTCGTAGCCTAAGCCCCATTTCAATGCACCCTTAGAGTTGAGACAAAACAATCAGGAACAAGTTGGAAGTTCAGGGCACCAATATAATAATGCAAAACTGATGGAGGTGCTAACATCAATGAAACAGGAGATGAAAGAAAGAAACAACCAGCTAAAGCTCCAATTACGACTTGTGGATAGAGTACATGAGGCAGAGTCAAGAAGGACCGTAACTGAGGATGACTTAAAGAAAATGGGGACATGAAGAATAGAGAGTCAATTAGAAAAAGTGACCAATACTAGCTGGAATAGTACGACACCGTGAACAAAGTTTTAATTAAATGACTTATGAAATCAACAATAGAGAGCCCTCACACTGGGCAAAAGGCAGCAGAGAACTCCATTTGAGTAATGTGCAAAAATTTTGATCACATGAAGACAAGCCTCTAACAAAGAGAAGCGCCACTTCACAAATCAGATCTTAAATCGTGTGTCACACACAATAGTCCCTCCAAAAAAAAAAAAGAACAACCAAAGACTACCTTTCTTAAACCCAACCACCAGAGAAGGACCTTCTAAACCTTAGAAGAGCGTTGAAAAATAGCCCTCGTGTAGTTAAGAAGAAAGAACTAGCCTCAGCAGAAGTAGAAGAATACTTAAGGATGGAAGCCGCGCTTAAGGCTTCTTAATGAATAAAAACAAAATCGTCCCGCTTTCATATCTTTCTCCATGTAACCAAATGCTAAACTTTAAACATTCAATAAAAATAGAAAAATTTTTCGCCAAATTTATGCACATTTTGTCGATCTTTCTTGTTGTTTCCTTTCCTTCACTGCTTAATAGTTAGAAAATTGCTTGTGATAAATAATTAGTTGAAATAATTGAGAAACTAGCTACCCGATCAAAATGTTAAATTGCGTCAGAACATGCTCGCCGATTGAACCGAAAGTAAGAGACAGGTTGGATTAACAGCTAAATGCATGATTTAAATGAATATTTTGAATGATAAAGCAAAGACAAACAAAATCTCAAGTTCAAACAAAATCCGATAGATGCATTAGGGTAGGATGGAAATGTGAATGAAATGAAAGTTGTAAGGTTATGAATAAATGTTGGAATTTCAAGATTAAGAAGATTTTAATAAATCGACGGAATAGATAAGCATCTGTCACTCTTGTTTCAGGTAAATGCTTGCTGGCAAAATCTTGAAACCCACACATGGTCAACAATACCTGAAAGAAATTGTGCCAAGACTGAACATCTTCTCGATCCATCACAATAAGCCTTGATGTCCTAGAATCCGGTTAGATTATTAGTCAAGGCGAAATCCTGTGCAATACCATCAATGTAGAAATGACGCACATCCTGGAAGTTTGAGCCTTTCAAAGCCTACCCTTTTATATGCATATGCATATACATTAGTTCCTTATTTGAGCCTATAACCAATCTCATCATCAAACAACAAATAAGAAACCCAATTCCTTCCTTACACATGATCCTATAGTAGTTGAATATTTCACCATATCATCGACAAAAGTACATCAAGGACGTGAGGACAAGTTTGGGGGAATATTATTTCAAGTTGTAGAAAATGATGAAAAGGGTTGAGAAAAATAATTCAAATAAATAAGAAAATATGAAGAGGATTGCGAAAGAAGCTGTGAAAAGAAAAAGGTCAAGGAGGAATGAGTTTGGTCTTGTAGCCTTCCTCCCTAGAACAATTAAGTCCTGAGGGGTGTTCAACACTTAATACCCGCAAATCTGGATTGAATGATTAAATTGTTACACACTATGAATTATTGGTTGGTTCAGTGAACTTAGTTGAAAATCTTCCTAATTCTAGATTAGAAACATGTTTAGAAGTAATTCTACAACTGACTTATGTTTCCTGACCAATTGAGCTTTAAACGTTAAAATGTCTAAAAAGTTGAATTGTTTGAGGACAACAAATTTTTTTCTTGCCAGTGACAAGCAAAACTTTAAGTTCGAGGAATTTGAGGAGTCTTAAAAACGCTCATTTCTCCTATTTTTAATCCATTTTCCCGGCATGTTTTTAACAATTTTAGACTATTTGTATGCCCATTATGAATATTCACCAACTTTTGTTCAGGTGTTAATTGGAAAAAGAAAGAAAACAAGCAAAATACAAAAGGTGGAAAATGCAAAGAATTGTGTTTTCAAGACATACTTGTATGTCGCGACACAAAATTCAAGGTGCTAAAGGAAATATGTCTAATAAAGAACTAAATACAGTAACAAAGCTCGTATTAAAACTCAACGGCCAAGGAGAAATTTTATCACGACAAAGAATTTTCTTCAAGGTAAATATCATAGAAGCAAAATTATGAAGGAAACCTGTCGCGACAATCCTTTTACTCCTGTCGATAAAGATTAAACAAAAAGCAAGAAGCCGTGGTTACAATATAATTTGTCGCAACATAAAAGTTGAAGGTTAATATATGAACTTTATCGCTACAAAAAGACAATTCCTGCCTAGATTGCAATTGCTCGACATAAACACAAGTCAACTGAGACAAGTGTTTTTATGTTGCGACAAAGTTTTCAACATCAAGCCAACTCAAGGAAGAACTGCTATCACAACAAAGAAAATCATGTTACGACATAACAGTCAGAATTCACAACCAAGAACAACACAATCTCTGTCGTGACAAAGATTATCCTGTCGCGATAAACAAAACATGAAGGAGGTGAATTCCCTATCACGACAAGAAGTTGAAGAGCAACACAAGAAGAATGGCGACAAAGAAATTTTTGTTGCGACATAATCAAGAGTTGATGGCAAAACCTATGTCGCTACAAAGAAATTTTCTTTCACGATAATAAAAGTTAAGGAATGTTAAAATTCTGCCTCGACAGAAATTTAAGAAGACTTGAGAATGGCCAAGGCAATTGTGTCGCAACATATAATTCTATGTCACACAAACAAACAAGAAGCGACAAGAATCGAGAAGAAAAGTCGGGCCACGACTAAAGAGTTTCTTGTCATTTATTGCAAAATTGCTAAGGACTTAAAGAAATCCTATCGCAACAGAAAAAACTCTGTCACGACAGAGTTGTTAGGTTGAAAAGCAATTGTTTGTCGTGAAAAACTCCATAAGAACAAGAACATGAGAAATTGGGTGCAAACAGGTTTGGTGTAGCGACACAAGGCATTCCGTCGCGACAAGAACAAGACTACTGAATACAATTTATGTTGCGACATTATCAAAGTATGTCGCGACACAATCAAAGAGCAAGCCTAGAGAATAGGTCGCATTGCACACAAGAAGCTATAATGCAGGTACGACAGACTCGAAAGCTCAGAGTGACGTAACTTTCTATGTCGCGACAAAGAGACCACTGGGGCCACTCGAGTCCACAACGCACTAATGAAGTGAGGCCCAACATTGGAAATCCTATAAATACATGCTTCTAAGCCAATGTGCACAGCTTTTGGCAGCCTGTGATTTCTCGGTGGTTGAAGACTTCAGACATTTTTATTTTTATTTTTATTTATTTTTTCCATTTAGTAGATTTAGCTTAGTATAGTTTTATTTTGTTAGTTTTCCTTAATTTTTCTGGATTTGGGTATTGTACTGAAGTGCAGCTTCGAGTTGGTATTTCTTTATAAATTCTTTTTTTCATTTACTGTTTGATTTAAATGGATGTTGGAAAGTTTATGGAGTTTATTTATTTCAGTTCGTTTATGATTTCAGTGAATTTTCCTGATCGGTTAGTCACTAATAAGAGTAAACTAGTTTTGAAAAGTTGAGCTCACTAGAAATGGGTCATTGATGATATTCATTTTGCTGCATAAGGTGGAAGAAAGCTTTAAATAGAATTCTTGAATTTATTTGATTGGTATTGTTTATAAATTTACTTGTTCTCGCACTAGCATCACAGACTCCAATGCAAGGCATCAGAGGTCACCGATTTCTAGGAGGCCTTCTGAGTGACACAGAGATGGAGAATCCTGAGAGTGTAGAGCAGTTCATTGTGTGTACTGGGTGAGACCAATACTACTAACCACGAATCCTCAAGGATTACTCCGATAGATCACCAACTTACTATAATGGAGGATGGTTGAAATGGGAATATTGTTTAATCACTCGAGGTCTCTCATCTTTCTACTAATTGATCCTGGTCCCGTGGTTAGCAAAGATCTAATCAAGGAGATGGAAATTTTCATCAGAAGTGTAGGATGAGGTGTCAATCATCAAACTGAAAAGGCTTGAAAACTCGTCTATGGGGGGAAAGAATTCTTTAGTCCCAAGATTCACAAGTATTGAAGCACTCAAAAGGTACACAAATCTTAGAAAGAGGATTATATTACAAGTAATTGATTAGAATCATGTCTCAAAAATGAATATGAACCTTTAATCAATGAAAAGTATGGTTGAGGGAGAAATCAAAACTATACTACCTTGCATCTTTGACAAACTCAGTTTCCCAATTTATGGTTGCTATGTATCGAAATGATGTAGAAATTGATTATTATTAATTGATCCATGTCCAATTTTTCCTCACTCAATGAATCCTCAACCCCAATTTTATGAAACTTTACTTTTGTACATTTAAGATTTCAGTCTAGGACTACATTTTAGTCCTCTTATCATCATATAAGTTGAGTTCAAATAGTAATGATCTTTAATAATTGGGTAATTAGTCTTTTGATTTATCATATTTCCTCGTGGGAACGATCCATGGACTTTAATATCCACTTTTATTACTTGTACGACCTGTGCACTTGCAGTGATCGAGACCACACACACAAATTTTAATTGAGTCATTTTAAAAACAAAGAACAATTACATCTTTTCATACATATGAAAAATGGTCTTAACAAGTTTTTGGCATTGTTACCATGGACTGAAAAGTTCCTTGCAGGATATACCGTAAGATTGGCATACACCGATCACATCAAGGTAGCTTTGGTCTGAACAAGTTTTTGGAGCCGTTGTCGGGGATTAGGTAATAGTCCTTTGGTAGTAGTGTCATAAATTTGTATATATCATTTGGTCTTAACAGCAGGTCGAGACAAAATTTTGTTTTCCCAAGATCTTTCATTTTAAATTCCTTTTTCAAATATTTTGTTTTTCTTATGAGCTCTTCATGAGTCCCAATAAGATTTAGATCATCAACATACACAACAATAATTGAAAATCCCATTTATGATTTCTTAATAAAGATGCATGGGCATATAGGATTGTTTGCATACCCTTCTTTCAATAAATGCTCGTTGAGGCGATTGTACCACATGCGTCCGAATTGCTTCAATCCATATAGAGATCATTGTAATTTGATTGAGCACATACTACGAGGCTTTGTATTATTTGCTTCAAGCAATTTAAATCCTTCAGAGATTTTCTTTCATATATATATATGAGTATATATATATATATATATATATATATATCATTATCTATGGATCCATATAGATAAGGTAGTGGATTTATATCTTATGAGACGCAGATATCCAGCCCTTCGTAGACTCCAAGCAAGCTTATTAGAAAGTGGAAAGTGATTGCGTCCATGATAGGAGAATATGTTTCCTTGTAGTCAATACTAGGTCTCTAGGAGAAACCTTATGTTACTAATCGCACTTTATATCTTATGATCTCATTATTTTCTATCAAGGCTGCATAAATACCTATTAGTACTCCAATGTGCTTTACACCTTTAGGTGTTTGGATTACAGGTCCAAAAACGTTTCATTTCATTAACGAGTTTAATTTTGCTCGCATAACTTCTTTCCATTTTGGCCAATCATTTCTATTTCAACATTCTTCTACATTTTGTGGTTCGGGATCCTCATCATTTCTTATGATGTCTAAGGCCACTTGGAAGGAAAAAATATTATTGATAACGACTTTATTTCGATCCCATTTTCTTTATTGTGCACATCATTGATTGAGATTTCATAATTTTCAGGTACTTGTGCCTCTTCAAGGGCTAATTCTTTATTTCAGATCTCTTTAAGGGTCTTTTGTTCAATATATGCCTCTACAAGGGCCTCTTGTTCACAATATACCACTTTAGGGGCTTTTTGTTTATCAAATGCCTCTACAGGGGCCTTTTGTTTATTATATATCTCTTCAGGGGTATCAATTCTCATTTGTGTTCTTCTCTTCCAAGTGCTATATCTTTTGACCTAATTGGTCTCCCACTCTTCAAGCGTGTTTTGGATTCATTTGCTTTCTGTCCTTCAAGGACCTCAATCTGTGCTAGAGCATTCACAACTGGGATATGTGACTTTGTCACTTCCTTTGCATCAACACATGCTTTTAGTAATTGATTTGCAAGATTTTGTAAATGAATGATCCTTTGAACTTCCAGTTCACATTGATTTGTACAAGGATCAAAATGAGATAATGTGAATGCATTCCAAGTAATTTCTCTTCATTCTTCTAGAATCAACTTTTCTCCCCTTAATGGTGGGAATACAGTTTCATTAAAATGACAATCTACAAATCTGGCTCTAAAGACATCTCCTATTAAGGGTTCCAAATATCTTATAATAGACGACAAATCAAAACCTACATAAATCCCAAGTCTACGTTGTGGACCCATTTTGGTACGTTGTGGGGGTGCACCGGGTGTACGGATCATAATCAACCAAAACTCGTAAGTGGGAAATATTTGGTTGTTTACCCAATACAAGTTGTGAAGGGGAGTACTCATGGTAAGATGTTGGTCTAATTCTTATTAGACTTGCAGCATGCACAACAACATGTCCCCAAGTAGATGCTGGTAATTTGGTCTTCATCTTTAGTGGTCTAGCTATTAATTGAAGACGTTTAATGAAGGACTCCGCTAAACCATTTTTGGTATGAACATGAGCAACAGGATGCTCAATATTTATCCCAATTGACAAACAATAGTCATTGAGAGTTTGTGAAGTAAATTCACCAGCATTATCAAGTCTTATTGTCTTGATCGATAATCGTGAATTGTGCTCTTAATTTCACACACGCAGTAAAGGAGCCTAGCGAAGGCAATATTTATTGTGGAAAGAAGACATACATGTGACCATCTAGTGGAGGCATCTATTAGGACCATAAAATAATGAAAAGGTCCACATGGTGGATGAATAGGTCCACATATGTCCCCATGTATTCTTTCTAAAAAAACTGGTGATTCAAACATGATTTTATTAAATGATCGTCTGACTATTAACTTACCTTGTGAACAAAGGTCACAAGAAAATTTATTGTGCAAAAGAATCTTCTAGTTCTTTAATGGATGCCCATGTGATTGTTCTATGATTCGCCGCATCATTGAAGATCCAGGGTGACCTAGCCTGGTATGCCAAAGAGTAAAAGTCTTTGGGTCATTGAACTTCTAGTTCATTACAGCATATGACTCGATTGGCTTTATGGTCGTATGATATAACCTCAAGGAGAATGTCTTGTATTTTCCAAGAACAATCTTTTTTCCCATAAATTATAGAGGTAATATATAAACTTTCTTTATTACCTTCATTCATAGTTTCAATATGATATCAATTTTTACGAATATCTTTAAAACTAAGCAAATTTCTTGTTGATTTGCTAGAATATAAAGCATCATTAATATGGAATCTAGTTCAATTTGGTAGCATTATATTTGCTCTTCCGGAGCCTTTACTTAAATCTGATGTACCAGAGATGATACTTACACTGACATTTGTTACTATTAAATTAAAAAAAAAAAAATCTTGAATGATTGTATGCATGGTTGCGCAGTCAGCAAGACATATATCACCATCATTCATCTTGAAATTCAATACTACATAAATTTAGATAAAGATAAAAATACAAATAACAAGATGATATTCTTATTAACTCACAATAACATACATAGAATTATTTAATATTTATATTTTCATCATCTATTAAAGAATTGAAATTATCATTAGGACCTTCATAAAGTCCATATCAAAATAAGATAGGTCCAACCATTTCCATCCGCAAAATTAGTTTCAACCATTTTTCCTTTATCCTTTAATGATGCTTGATACGGATCTACCAGATGTTTGGTCGTACAACAGGTACAAGACCAATGTCCTTCCATTCCGTGATTCTAGCAAGTCTCTTTCAGAGCTCAAGGGTTTTTTCAGGTACACTTTCTTCATTTTCTGTTTCTACCACTCATTATTCCGCTTTGGCGTGAAATAGGTCTTTCCTTTTTTGAAGGGGCAGAAGGATGATTATTATAGTGTCTGAATTCCGCCCATCAATTTCGACATCCACGCCCACTCAAGTTTGGGACGATATCACATTCACTTCAGGGAATGGTTCGGATCCAATTAGACGAGACTGATGATTTTTCATCAAAAGCTCATTCTTTTGTTTAGCTACTAGAAGACATGATATTAACTCTAAATATTTAGTAAATCTACGCTCTCTATATTGCCGGCCGGCAGAAACATTACTGGGCGCCGAAACGTTGCACATTTTTTCTAGCATGTCTTTATCCATGATTTTTTCTCCGCATAGCTTAAATCTAGAGCTTATTTTAAATAGAGCGGAGTTATACTCACTAACTATTTTAAAATCTTGCAAACTCAAGTGCATCCAGTCATAGCAAGCTTTTGGTAAAATATATCCTTCAAGTCATTCCACGGAGTGAAATGATCTTTTACAGTGAGATACTCATTTTTCAGATCCTCGTAGATATGATGCATAAGGAAAATTAGTGCCTTTGTACAGTCCTACTGGGATTTCTCATTTCCTTCTTTTATTGTTTCTACAAGATTCATGGAAGTTAGATGTATTTCAGCATCAAGAATCCATGACAGATAATTTTTACCAGAAATATCAAGTGCCACAAACTCAAGTTTTGTGAGATTTGATATTTTGGTAAACTTTTTAAATAAGAAAAATGATAATAATATAATTTTACCTTTGTTGGAGCATAATCGTGCGGATAATATGTTGTGAAAATTATTATAAAATGTGAAGAGATAACTTGTTTCTCTTGGATACCAAAATACAAAGACGAAGAAGCCTTTTATAGACTTCTAATTTGCCTTCATTTACTCACACATTTTGACACAATCACATACATGAATCGTATGTGATGAATGAACATTGATATTGTCATTCACTCATTAATGACCCATTATTTATAACATTATTTATTTATTTATTTTCATTTTTATATAACTAAGCTCTTTGTTACAATATAGTAAATTGTCCCCACTGAGACTCTAACTTGAGACATTTCTTCCTTTCATGGATGTCTTGCCTTTTTAAACTTTGAATACTCTATCAACTGTGCTATCAAGTGAACATTTATTTATTTTCATTTCTTAAAAAAGGGAAATGGGTTTTTTTTTTCCCTCCATTGACTTCTTTATTAACTTCTTTATTTGAACTTGTGTTTTGCTGTGGGGGATCTGTCCAGATGACTGAATAACTGTAAAAATAAATAATATTATGCGGAAACCAATGACATTTTCTCATATCTTATGTTTGCTGGACGAATCCCAAAAGTGGGGGAATTGGATGAATGTGTTTATTTTATTTAAACCAGCATGTGGGGGGGTGTGAATTTGAAATCTCAGCAATATTTTGTGCTTCTTCCAAGTCAACCGATCGAATTCTCTCTCTCCCTTTTATTTTTCTTGAATTTGGAGATCTATCAAAAACAAGGTCTAAATTTGATGTGAATTTTGATTTGTCATCACCATCATCATCCACTGTTTCCATTTCTTGAATCAGGTTCACTTCCTTCTCAAACTTCATAATTAGTAGACTTTGTTCTCTTGATTTTTCTTTGTTCTTATTTTCTTTTTCTTTTTTTTTTAAGTTAGTTATGATGTTCCTTGATGTGATCAATTGAGTTTCAGATTGCAATGTTTACATAACTGATCAAGCTGTTATCATTTTTGTTGCTGTTGTTGTTGTTTGTAATTAAGTTTTGGATAAACTGACTGAATATATGGTAAGGGAGGACTGATCTTAATTACTTCGTATATTGCTACAAGCTCCATGATAATCACCTTTTTGTAGAGAATAATCAATAGAAAATTTTCATGTTGTTATTTGCTAATGAGAATATGTCATTCTAGCCAATGTGGGACATTGTGGGACTTTAGACGCGCACCCAACATATGATGCAATTGCTAATTTATTGTTGAATCCAAAAGATGGTGTCTGTCACAAATCACTTATATCTTAAAAAAGGTTTGTCACTCTCAAGATGAAATATAGGCTATGTTTGGTTCCAAGAAAATGTTAGGGAAAGAAAATTGAAAGGAAAAATGGAAGGAAAAAAAGGAATAAGGAAATGAATATCAGTGTATGAATATTTTAAAGAAAAAAAAAAGGGAAAAAACTTATTTTATGGCCTATTTGGTTCTTGTTTTTGAAAACGGCTCTTGAGAATGGTTTTTGAAAACACAGAGAACACAATTTTTTGTGTTATCTGAAAATTGTTTTTGTTATTTGAATTTAGTATTTTTTGTGTTCTTTGTGTTTTGCAGAACAAAAAAAACTCATAACCAAAGATGTTCTTCATGTTTTCCTTGTTTTTAAGAACATAAAACTATTTTAAAAAATAGTAACCAAACAAACCCTTATATTTTTATCATTTTTGCAAAATTCAATATTTTTCTCTCTTATTTCATATTTGTAGGAATATATATATATATATATATATATATATATATATATATATATATATATATATATATATATATATATATATATATATATGACTAGGTACTTAATGCTATAGCAGAACACCTTTTTCCCTTCCCTTTCTCTCTTATTTTCCTCATTAATTTTAAAGAAAGTAGAAATGCAAAGTGGTTAGTTATATTACTATTCCATGTAGATAATAGATACCATATCTTACCTTGACTTCAAAGGAGTTTGGTAGATTGAAACCACACAAGAAAATTACTATTATTGATTTTTTGGTTGGTGATAATGACATGGAGAGTAAGATTATGGAGTTCACTGGAGACTTTAAATACTATAGAATCTAAAGTGTTCTCATTGAGCTTCTTTCTTGCCAACCACTACTCACTAGGCACACTTCCAATTTTGAGGGGCATACCAAGATTTTGGAAAAAAAAATTCTATAAGGCTATGTTTAGTTCATGGAAAATGAGGGGAAATGCAAAGAAAAGAAAATAGGGAAGAAAAGTAGAAGAAAATAAAAAATAAAGGAAAATAAAAATAGATTTAAATCAAACATATTATTTTTACTTGCTACTTCAAACCAATTTTATTTATTTTAACTCATCATTATAAAGATTAAATAATTAAAGAATATATAAGTTTCCAAGTAATTTTATTTATATATATATGATTTTCTTTGATATTTTTCATAGACAAGCAAACATAAGAAAAACATTTTTTTTAATATTTTTTTTTCTCTTTTCTTAGTCTTTATGGGAAACCAAACACGACCAAAATATATTTTGTTCTCGAGTAGTTCCTATAATTTAGTTGTAGATTTTCTTTTGCTATAATTCCAAGAAATAGTTGGTTAAAAAGCCTCAAATAATCTCAAATTTGTGAATTTAACTTTCCCAAGTTTTTGCTTGAAAAATAACATATTTTCGACACAAATGCCCTTTTTCATTTTATGTATTTAAATTATCTCTTAAAATAATATGTTATTTTTGCAAGAAAATGAAAAGACCATTTTTGTCAAAATCATGCCAAAAATTGATGAAGGGTCAATCTTGAATATTGTATATATTGTAATTTGCATATTCTGAATGGTATGTTGTTTGAAACAGATGATGGTCGTAGAAGCGCTAGTGGCTCCGGCAGTTGAAGCAGGAGTGAATGTAGGAGCGGATGTAGCAATTTCAGCTCTTGACAAATTGGCTTATTGGAAAAATCTAAAAAGACACTATAAAGAGCTAATAAAGGAAGCTAAAAATCTCTGGGCACTGAGAGATAGTATAAAGGCTGAGATAAGCAAAAACAGAAGGAGCCGAGACACAACAAAATGGATTGCAGAGGTGGAGATGAAAGCAAGTGAAGTGAGAGAGCTAGAAAACAAATACCACAATAGAAAGAACCACACATGGGGTTTCCGTTTTCGCATTGACCTTAGCAAGGACATGGCTATGGAGTGCAAGCAAATTCATAGTCTTTGGGAAGCTGGAATACGTTTAAGAGGAGAATTTGATGCGGAACTCCCTGACCCCGTCATCGGAATTCCGGCACCGAGAATGGAACACAACTCTTCACGGCACAAAGTGGTAGAAGAATTGGTGAATTCTCTGGATGACACCGAAATAAGTAGTATAGGGATATGGGGAATAGTTGGAATCGGGAAAACAGCAATAATGCAGAACTTGAACAATCATAAGGGGATTGCTAAAATGTTTAGTATGGTAATTTGGGTGACGGTCTCAAAGGACTGGAGCATAGGAAGTTTGCAACACCAAATCATGCGAAGGCTGAAATTGAATGTGGGAAGCAGCGAAACTGAAAATGCGGAGATAATATCGGAAGAGTTGAAGGAAAAGAAGTGTTTGATTCTTTTTGATGACGTTTGTCACTATATTGAGTTGGTAAGAATAATTGGAGTCGTCCACGACAACCAGAAATGCAAGGTGGTGTTGGCAAGCAGAGACCAAGGCCTTTGTAAGGAGATGGATGTTGATGAGATAATCAATGTGAAACCATTGTCAAATGCTGAAGCTTTTGACATGTTCAAGGGAATAGTGGGCAAACATATTTACTCTCCGGGAATTAAACCAATGGCGGAGCTGGTGCTTAGAGAGTGTGGGGGTTTGCCGCTACTGATAGACAAATTAGCAAAAGCCTTCAGAAGGATGAGGGGGGATATTCAGCTTTGGAAAGGAGGACGAGGAAGTTTGCGAAACTGGATGAATATGGAAGGAATGGACGAAGTACTTGAAGTCCTGAAGTTTTGCTATGAGTGTTTAGATAGTGATGCAAAGAAGGATTGTTTTCTGTACAGTGCATTGTATCCTGAAGAATGTGAGATTTATGTACACTACTTGTTGGAATGTTGGAGAGTAGAAGGTTTTATTGATGATGGGCAATTGGTGCTGAAACATCTTCTCGATTTCTCATTGTTAGAGAGCAGCGGGAACAAGAAAAGTGTTAAGATGAATAAAGTTCTTCGGAAAATGGCCCTTAAATTATTATCACGAACCGAAGATTCCAAATTTTTGGCAAAGCCAAGAGAGGGGTTGCATAAGCCACCAAATCCTGAAGAATGGAAACAAGTAAGTCGCATCTCTTTGATGGACAACGAACTCAGCAGTTTACCAGAAACTCTAGACTGTTGTGATCTTTTAACTTTGTTGCTTCAAAAGAATAAGAACTTGATTACTATTCCTGAGTTATTCTTTACATCTATGCGAAATCTTCGAGTTCTGGATTTGCATGGCACTGGGATCAGATCATTACCTTCATCTTTGCGTAGCTTGATTTGTCTCAAGGGGCTTTATCTGAATTCTTGCATCAATTTGGTAGAACTCCCAACTGACATAGATGGGCTTAAGCAGCTTGAGGTGCTTGATATTCGGGGGACTAGACTCAGTTTATTTCAAATTAGAAGTTTGACCTGTTTGAAGTTATTAAGAATATCATTATCTAATTTTGACATGGGAAGCCAGACTCAGAATCAATCAGGAACAGTTACAAGCTTTGTTTCGTTGGAAGATTTCAGTGTTGACATCGATTCATCCTTACAATGGTGGGAAGGGATAGGAAACCTTATTGTGGAGGAGGTGGCTACCTTGAAAAAGTTGACTTCTCTTCGATTTTGCTTCCCTACTGTGGACTGCCTTGAGCTCTTTGTCATGACCAACCCAGTATGGAAAATTTTCTTTGAAAGGACTGAATCAACCTGGGAAGATTTCTCGTTCACGTTCCGTTTTGCAGTTGGCCATCATAGCATAACCTGCTTTCAAATTCTTGAGTCTTTTGATGATCCAAACTACAACTGTTTGAAGTTCATCAATTGCGAAGGTGCGAATCGAGTGATCTCGAAGGTACTTGCAAAAACTCAAGCATTTGGACTAATTAACCACAAGGGAGTTTCAACACTATCAGATTTTCATACGGAGAACATGAGTAATCTCATTATTTGTTCAATTGAAGTGATACTAAATTGAACGACCATCGATGCCAGTACCAGAATAACAGAAGGGTGGCTTGGAATACTTACAACATTTGCAGATAAAGAATATCTTGGAAGTTGGAGAGCATCGGAATAGCCTGTTCATGCTGGAAGCCTAATTCCAGTTTAAGGACTCTAACCATAGTTAAATGTCCACAGCTAAAGAAGATATTCTCTAATGGCTTGATTCAGCAGCTTTCAAAGCTGGAGGACTTGAGAGTTGAAAATTGTGATCAAATTGAAGAGATAGTAACGAAACTCGAGAATGATGGATTAGAATCCGACCAGCTTACAAGACTGAAGACCCTAACACTCCTTTATCTCCCAAAGCTGAGACTAATTTGCGCTGATGATTCATTGCAGTGGCGAGCTTTACAAAGGATTGAAATATCTTTGTGTCACCTGTTGAACAGTTTGCCTTTCAACTATTTCAATGCAACCAAATTGAGACACATTAAAGGGTAACAAGCATGGTGGAAAGCACTACAGTGGAAAGATGATGGTGTTAAGCGAAGATTAGAGTCTCTTTGCATCCTCAACTAGCTCTTTCAGATTTTTGTGCAATAATTTCAGTCCAAAGTTGATTGTGATGTTTATGAATGTGGGATTCAAATATTTGTATTTGTTTAAAGATAGGTTGTCTTGATTTGTTTCTGTCCAAAGCTAGCTACCTTTGTTTTTATTTGTTTGAGATTTGCTTTTCTTGTCTGTATTTATTTGAGACCATGAGAGGTCATATACTTTGGGTGATTTTTTTTTTTTTTTTTTATATTTTGTAAGTTGCATTGAACAATGGCAGCTTCTAAAATTTCCGATGTTGGTGCTTTGGGTTGTTACTTGAAATGGCAATTTTTTTTTCATTTGATTTTACCCTTGAACTTTTCATATGTATTATTCTTACATTCTGTTGAAGATCAAGGTTAGATAGCACCAAGTATAGAAAGGTCATACAGGTTATATAGTTAATAACATGTTGCATAATTAAGACTTCAGGGTATTTAAATTGAATCTTAGTTTTTTGAATTTTGAAACAATAAACAAATAGAGTGCTCAATTGCTCAAACCTGGCACTTACAACTTCATCAGCATTCTCAAAATAATTCCCAGGATAGAAAATGATCTGTCCTGCTGATCTGTCCTATGTGTAGTTATGGGTGCCAACTAACACCAAAAAAAAAAAAAACTTTCTTTTGTTTACCCTTTAAAAAAAGTTATAATAATGACACCAATTTTTTTTTTTTTTTATATTATTAGTCTATTATAATTCTGACACCTTAAATATAAAATCTTGGATCCACCCTAGCTTATTATATTTGCTTCTTGTATGCCATCTTATACCAACTATCTTCTGCAAGTTCTTTGAGTTCCATCGGTTGGTCCATAAGTCATCCAAATTTAAGGATAAGGTATAGAAATGCCCTTAATGTTGTCATATGTCAAACTTAGCCTTTAAACTTTTTTTGGTCTAATGTTGCCTCTATCGTTTGTTCTGTAGCTCAAATATGTCTATCTTGTCAATTGAGTAAACAAATGGACAAAAGGGCTTCTAATGCCGCTGATGTGTCACTCCTCAATAGTATGACGCGTTAGCAAATTATGTTACGTATAGGTGACACGTTAGCAGTGTTAGACGCCCATTTATCCATCTGTTCACTCCATTGACTGTAGAGGCATATTTGAGGTACATAACAAACGTTAGGGACAACATTGCACCCAAAAAGGTTTAAGGGCCAAGTCAGACATATGGCAAACATTAGGGGAATTTGTGGACTATATCCCTCCAAATTTATGCTATTCGGAAGGCAATCAAGAAGGATTAAGGAGTATTTGCTTTGCAATTATTCGTCTACTCTCTGTCTACTTGACCTTGAGAGAACCAATTCTTTTCCCATATTTCCTTCATTCTCTCTAGTGGAGGTCTTTAACAAATCTAGCATTTAGGAACGAGCATGACTAACCTAAATGAGAATTTAGAGATCTATCAAGGAGTGATTTGGTTCTTCTAGAAGTCAACGGGGACTTCTCTTTACCATCAATTCTGCATCATGTATCATCAAATTAGTTATCTAGTGGTTAGCTTAGAGAAACCTCTAATAATAACCTTTTTTTTCTTTTTCTTTTTCTTAAAAAAGGTATCATTTATATAACTATAGTAAAAGCCCTATAAATAAGTACCAATATTTTATGCTATCACTTCATTTCTACAATCATTTTAGGTACTGCAAATTAATAGTTTAATCTGGGTTCTCTGCTTCTTTTTCTTTTCCTGCAAATGTACTTTTGAAGTTGAGGGAAATGAACTGAGTAGATTAAGCCCTTCTGGGTAGTTCATTTTCATTCTCAAAACTTCTGCTGCTACTTCCTTCAATCCAAAAAACATGTTCGATCCTAAAAAAATCACTGGTTAACTTTCTCTGATAAGAGGCCAAGAAGGATACAAGCCATCACAGAGTCAATTCCTCTAGGTCATCCTTCCAACATATTTTGGCAAGGGAACTTCACAAAACTAAAGGCATAGTTATGGATAAGGAGGAGAAATTGTGTAGCACTACTCAAACTAGAGTACATTAAATAAAACAAACTGATTATCACTTCAGTACGAGTAAAAATGATGCATAGTACCACTAAATTCTGAATGCAAAATCATTTCGCAGGCCTAAATTACAATTTACTTCACAATCATGTTTTGGTACAGGCAGAGTGTTTCGAAGATCCCGAATCCCCTTACCTTTTCCACATTCATGGAAATCAAATAGGGCATCAAGAACTACAGACAATGATTAAAAAAACAATCAGTGAGCTTCCATGAAGTATACAAGCATGAATATATAACTGAGCTTCCTGTCCAGAAAGTAGCCACTTCATTTTTGTCTTTCCCGCAAGGAGTCTCCTCAATCTGTCACTCACAGACAACCAATCAAATAAAAATGAGACAGAAGAATAAGAAGTATGGCCTGTTTGTTTACAGTTTTTGGAAATTGTTTTTTGTTCTGGAAAAACAAGGAAAACACAGAAAACACATTTAGTTCCTAGACTTTTTGTTCTGAAAAACACAGAAAACACTAATTTCAGAGAACAAGAACAGTTATCAAAGCATACCAAAATGGTGTTTAGCCACCATGTTTTGGGAGATTCAACTGAATTGATTCTGCTTTAGCTGTTGGAAATTGGGGAGTCAATGCCCTGTAGAGATGGATACCTTTTTCCAATTTTGGGAAAGTCAGAAAGACTTGTTAGATGGAATATGAGATTCCCACACTAATAGATTAAATAGCACTTGCAGTGAAATTATTACTGAAGAAGATATTAGGAAAATATAAAGTTTTCAGCAGAACAAAACAAAGGTTTATTTCTTTTGAAAACTGAAAAGATTTGGACATGCCTCTTTCGATTCAACTTGCAACTCATTCTATGATAATGAATCATTCAGCTTGCAATAAATGGAACTCCTACTATGAATAAAGCAAATGCAGGAGTGATTGCCTTTGTCTTTGAAAAGATAAGGAAATGTGAAAATAACCTGGATGTTGTAAAGTCCTCTCTCCTGCTTCACTGATGAAGCTGATCACCAATTTCTGCTAACTTCTTCATCAGTTCTGTGGCTCCTTTAACCGGGAAAAATGTAAAATTCGGATTTTTTGGCCAAACTTTTGGAGTCAGGTTGTTCCACCAGTCCACCTCTCCTACGATACCCTTTGAATTGCTACTTAAAACATCCATAGGAGAAAGAGTTTTGAGGTTTGGGCAACCATAGAAGCTCATCCATTCTACTTCTGGGGCAATGCATAGACCACTAGAAATAGTGACCAAATTTTGCATATAATGAAGATATATCTTCCTCAACTTTGGGAGATGCTTCACTGAGCACAACTGTATTTCTTCGGCAGGAAGAAGCTCATGGGCTACAACGGTGTCGATTTTAGGACAATTTTCAATCACAAGCTCCTCTAAGTTGTAGAGATTTTCAAGCAAATCCAAAGTGAAAATGGTAGTCAATTCAGGACATGCATGCAATGCCAAGGACTTTAGGCGTGATAGACATCCCTTCTGAACAGGCCCTTTACAGATGCTCTTCAAATTCTTCGTATAATGAATACTCAAGTACTCTAGTGATCCAAGTACAATTTCTTGTTCATTGATTTCAGCTTCATCCACAATGGATTGGGTCTCCTTACATTCCATCATGACACAAACCCTCAACTTCTTCATATTCTCAACCCCAAATTCAGATAGGCTTCTAAGAGTTAAATGCCGATCCAGGAAGAGTGCAGTAGCATGCTGGAGTACCTCCTTAATTTCAACTGGGACATCTTCACCATTGACATATTTCAAGCATCTTTGTTGTTGTTGAAACTTAAGCATTGGTTCAAGAGGCAGTCGAGATATAATGCGCCTAAGATGACCGCCAACTATAAAATTGAAGCGCAGCAATGTCAGGAACGATACACCATTCAACATGAAGTCAGTCAATAGTACAAATTTTGGCAAGTAAAGTTTGAGGGCCTTCAACCTGTTTAAGCTGCATACCTCTTTTATAATGTTTTTCACAATCACATTCCATCTCTCATCTTCTGGATTCACGTCAATGCTCAACTCTTGTAACTGAAATAATTTTCGTATCACATTATCAGGAATGATTGTTGTTGATGACCAGCTATTCTTTCTTCCATCCTCATCCTCCCCATAAAATGACAATCTCAAGCATTTCAATTTAGAAAGTTTTCCAACTTCCAAAGGTAGACTTACAATTTCAGTCCCTTCAAAATCAAGCACCTCAAGATTACTGAGTTCTCCCACTTCAGATGGCATCTCCATGAAGAGCTCACAACCTCTTAAAAGGAAATTCCGGAGTTCGGACAGTTTAAAAAGGGATTTTGGTAAAGATCTTATTCTAGTATAAGACAAGTCTAGGATTTGAAGAGAAATCATATGTTCAAAGAATGAAGGAGGAATAACTGTTAGGAAAGGGTTGGCCTGTAATAACAATACTCTGAGGTGGGGGCAATTGGGAGTATCTGGCAGCTCAGATAATTCATTATTCATCAAGTGTATCTCATCAGCTTCCTCCCATGCCTCATCATTTGGTGGCACAGTCAGTCCCTTTCCACCTTGGTTAAGAACTGATAGATTCGGCTTAGGTCTAAACAGATTTCCTAATTCCTCACAGATTTCATCTCGCTTTCGGAGAGAAACTCCATCCTCAGAACTCTTGAACACAAGGACCTCTTGATCTTTCATTTCCATTTCCTCAAGTGTTCCCATTGAGCCATCTTCTATCCACCTGTGAATCAAATGAACTTTATCCCTCACTTTCTTGCCCATGTCCAGAGCACAGTGTTTGACAAAATGAATGCTAATGCTTTAAACAAAATTCTATCTTTCGTTTGGGAAGTCAGGGATAAGCACTGTGCATGAGATGCATAAAGGGCATTTTGTCCAAAATATTTCATAAACTTTACAATAATTATGCAATCCATTATTAAACTCTCACTCGAATGTAAGTGTAGCAAAAGTATAAATTTATGTTGTATTCTTTGTTAAATAAAAAATGGGTTATTTTGTCTTTTTATCATTTTAAGGGTAGTGATGAGTATCTTAAATATTCATTTTATCCTCATGTTTTGCTTAGGTTTTAGTAGTTTTATGAGATAAATAAGTGTCATAATGCTCTCTTTTCTCAATTTTGTGATTAGGTCAACCATTAATCGGAAATGAACGAAATCGAAGAAAAAATCGTCAAAGTCATCATGCAGCCGCAATAAACATGTGATCCTTTCATCTATGTGATGTCCTTGCTAGCTCGGCTCATTGGCGTAGGCGATTCTTTCAGGGGGCTTTTCGTAGACACGAAGATCACATGATTCGAGGTCAGTTCGAACCGTCTACAACATGACAAAGTAGAAGAAATGAAGGGTTAACAAGCGTGAGTGCCCTCACGCGTGCGCAAGAACACTCCACGCCCCGAATCCACAGGGTGGTGTACTTTTTTTAGCGGTGCCCGGCCAGGCGGTGTTAGGTATGCGGTGTCCATGTCTGATGACGAAGCGATTGCACAACCACGGTACCTATCATTTGGTAGGTCATGTGCACCGCTGGCGCACACCTTGCCGCACCTTTGCAGCGCCTGGCATGCGCGCGCCCAGGCCTAATCGCGCGCCGCTGCGTGCTGGTCGCTATGCGCTACGGCTCCTTATGCCAGTAGCGCCCGATGGGCGTGTCTTTGGTCTTAACCTACCCGGCCGGCAACTTCGATTTTCGACCTGCGAATTTCGGTCGCGACCAGCTCCAAACTCCTGCGCGACCTCGTTTTCCAAGTCATGACCCAAACCTTAATTTAGCCCTTTTTGGTCATGAGCCACAGACTCTGGTCACAACCCGATACAACGGGACCTGTCTTGACGAAACCCTTATCCGCGAGCACAGGTTGCCCGATCTCGACAACCTATTCGCGACACCAAACACCTTTCGATATTCGCCCTCCCACTTGTCGCTGACACGATTTAGTCCACGCGACCGGAGAGCGAGCCCATGTCGCGACCGCGATTACGTATCCGCGACCAAGCGGCCAAGACTCCATGTCGCCTTATTTGTCTTTGTCGTCACGCCGCGTCTTTGCTGTTGTCGTGCACGTGCACCGCCAGCGCCCGAGGCCATGTGCGGTTCTTGGCGCTAGGCCACTGCTGTCTGACACCACCTGCCAGTGTCGCAACGGAGGCGGAAAATGGGCAATAGCCCATCCTAGCTTCTTTCCCTTGCGCACTTTTCTTTTTCTCATTTGTTCTACAAGCTGTAAACCAACATAAATTTAATCCTCATTCTCTGAGGCTCTTGGAACATGGAAAACTCACGAAATAATATATAATATACAAAGGGTTTAATTACAATTTCTGACCAAAAGCTGAATCTTGACCCAGTTTTTACAAAAACATAAATATTAAGGCCAATCTGGTAATTTAGCCGCCCACAAGACTCGAATCGTCCATCCCAGTGCACCTTGTTATCTGAAATAATTTTCCCTCGGCCAATTGGCTTGATGCCCGATGGTTGAATTCTCCTACCAAGAGAACACTCATCTAAAAAATCACGCGTCTGATAGCCTGAAACAAACATCTGGAAATTTCCATCTGATTTGCGATTCAAACATGGAATGATTTATATCATGCATGAGATGTCTTCATGCCCATATCCTGAGTCACTCACCGACTCCCTCACACATGCTTATGCCAAGTGTGACGATCATCATTGGTGGAACCCATGACATCCATATACGAGCCTTTGTGGCTGCTTGATACCCGATACCAATGCCCGATGGGCAGCGATCCGAGTCGATCCGAATCACATAACTTCGACTCTAGGTCAGTGATAACCATGCTTGGGTGTGTCTTCTTTTGGGCAACAGAACTTTTCGGCTCACGCCACTAGTCTCTTACACCCACACATAACTTTTCGGATAGCGTCGCGGATCTCTCACATACAGAACCTTTCAGATAATACCACGGGTCTCCTACACCCATCTGAGAACTTTCGAATACTTAGCGCGAATTATATACGCGAGTTAGAGATTTTCACCTAAGGGGATTAACAACCCCCTCCTTGCTTCGCCCAACACACATTAATTATTTTTCATTCTATGTTTTGTACCATGAGTCCATTATTGGACGTCGTCCCAAAAGACAAACCCATCCTACGTTCACCAAGAATGGAGAACAACCGTGTCGTGCACCCGCACCCGACTCGACACGATGTACCCGTGCACATGAATGCAATGATGCCAATTCATATGTTCAATTCTAATGATTCATGCACAATTATATTTCATATAATTCAAATCACCAAGTTAACACATCATTCATGCTTCTCATGTCAAGCAACCACATGCAAGCAATTTCACATGGACATCCCCGGTCCAACAAGCAATTTCGACTATTTTTAACAATCCCAATCCAATCCGTGGGCTTTCCAAGGACAGCCCCCTCATCAAGCATCGGTTCTACTTTCTTGGAACATAAATGCATGGCCATTTCCGGCCTCACAACAACCAGACCCATTTTCATGGCTTTTTAAACAAAGAATATCCAAGTAGGAGAAGACCCCTACCTCTCGGAGTTGTCGAAACTCCACAATACCGGTACCCATGAGTAGCTCTTGCATGCGGGTGGGGACCGAGCACCGCCTCTTGTCTAGTAGGGAATCGTCAGGTCGTCGGAGGAAAATCTAGAGAGGGCGGGCTTCTCACTGCAAGAATCTCTCTCTTTATTTTCTCTCTCTTTTTCCTCCTTTCCTCTCCCAAACCGGTTGGGTCATTCTTGGGTCAACTTGGTGTCCTCTCATAAAGTGTAATTCAGTTGGTACCCATTGGATTCTGCTGCTATCTGCTTATCAGTCAGCTTAGATTTTCACCCACTCACTTGTTTCCACATGTCTCTCATAGGTCTCACTTGAGCTCATGTTTGAATCATTCTGCATATAACACGTAAAGCGCCTCTTGAAGTGCATTTCACTTGATATCTTCACCAGCGTCCACTTTTATACGGTGCCTCGAAAAACGTGAAATTTCAACTGTCTCGGAATTCGACGAAATTCGACGTGGTAGCTAGATTAACGAGACGATTCCAACGGTGAAGTCCGTTTTGTCATTCGAGATCTAGAAAAATTAGAGATTTTGACCGAAATTACCCTTTTTCCCTTTCTAAAAAAATTTGGATTTTTCTTAGGGTTTCCGCAATGACGTGAATCCACTCCCACAACATTCTTCTTAGCTAATTCCAGTAGCTCCAAATTTTTTGCCACATTCTGTTGTCCAATCAGATCACGCTACGGCTTGGATGTTGAGATGACATTTGCGACGGTCATTGCTCACTCTTGGCTTGGCATATAAGAGAATGAAATTAGGGTTTTTGAAGAAGGGAGGAGTTTGTTGAGGCAAAGAGGGAGGTTCCCTTTGGGTGGAAACACCCTAGGGCACAACTCTCTTTGGGGAAGAAGGTTTTGAAGAAAAAGGAGAACAAGATTGGAATAGAAGAAGGGCTTCAATCCACATCTAGTTCATTTCTTCTCCTCTTTTCTTACTTTTCTTTATTTCTATGGTTGTATTTCTCCTTTCTATGGTTGTATTTCTCCTCTCCATGAGCTAATCTCATTTTCTAGGGTTTTGATGTAGTCTAAACAATAAACCATGGTGTTTAGCTTGATTTGTAATCTATGATGTTTGGATTTTCTTATATATTGAATGTTCTATTCAATTTCTCATGCTTGTTGATGATTGATCACCATTAACATGATTTGTGACCTAATTTGAGGTTGAGAAACAATAATTAGGTTAGACAACGAATGGAATGTCATGTTTCTCCATATAATAGAGATATTTGTGAGTTACAAGTGGCCTGTTGGATTTCAACTACTTAATGTATCCTTGGTTATGATGGTTTGAAGTAGAGATACAATATAACAGTTTCCGAGGGTAGATTGTTATTGCTTGAGAAAGAATAGCATGTGCTTAGGTGAAATCTGTCGTTCATATATAATTTAGGCATCATTTGGACCATTTTGAATCTCACCATGGGAATTTGTTAGATGAAATCAAAACCCTAGGCTTTCTTGTAATTATTGTTTCCCTTTGCATGTTAGAGATCTTAGTTTAGGATTTCTTTAGTTTAGTTTTTTTTCCATTTACTCTTCACCTTTGTGTTTATCCAAATAAAGTTAGGATTATTCTAATTTTGGTAGTTAGTAACATAATCCTTGTGGGACGATATTCTTATTTATCACTTTATTACTTGAAGCGATGTGTGCACTTGCGCACATAGATACACACATTTTATATAGCACGTTTCAAGCCTATTAGGTAGAATAGTCTTTTGTGTTATATTCTCTTCTCCTTATGTTTTTAGGGTTTCATTCTTTTTATCATCCATTGCTTTTGTAATAGACATTGTGGATGGGTATTGAATAGAGATATAACTTGCATTCGTCCCCTCATTTTTCTTGTTCTTCTCACATATTTCATATGAAGAAATTTAATCTCAAACACAGCTTTCGCAGATCCAACTTCGCGGTGAGTTGGCTAGGGGTTGTAGGGGGTAGCGCACCTCTACCCAAGGGTTATTATACAAATTTTTTTCCCGTGATCGTACAGTTAGGGTTTCAGCAATTTCAAACTTTGATTCTTTTCTGCATTTTTCGACATTTGGATTTTTTCTCTTCCGCGATTGTTCATCTCTCTGTGATCTGGTATTTCATTTTCCCTTATTCATTTTGTTTCTTGATTATGGCTACTGAAAGAGACAATTTGCTTCAATCTATGAATTTAAGGTTGGATGGAAAGAATTATTTGTATTGGAGTTATGTGATTAGAAATTTTCTTAAGGGTAAAAAATTATGGGGATATGTTGTTGGAGCTTGTGTGAAACCTAAAAGTATAGATCATGATTATGTTGTTGATATAGATACTTGGGAAGAAAATAATGCAAAAATTATTACTTTGGTTAACCATTCTGTCGAGTATTCAATAGGCACATAGTTGGCAAAGTATGAGACAGAAAAATAGGTTTGGGATCATTTGCAAAGGCCATACACTCAATCAAATTTTGCAAAACAGTATCAGTTGGAGATTGACATACATGCTCTTCAACAAAGGAATATGAGTGTTCATGAGTTTTATTTTGCTATGACAAATCTTTAGGATCAATTAACTTTTACAGAATCGGATTAATTAAAGGCATGTGGTTCCTATATTGCTCGTAGAGAGGAGCAATGATTAGTATAGTTCTTGATGGCTCTTTGCAATGATTTTGAAAGACTTAGAGGTTCAATTTTGCATTATTCTCCACTTTCATCTATTGACTCAATTGTGAGTGAATTATTGGTTGAAGAGATATGTCTTATATCTCATTTTGAAAAGGGATTTTTTTTTTAATTCCGAATCCTTTTGTATTGGTTGTTCCTTCTAACCCGTCCCCTAATAGTCAGAACAAGACTTACACACGGGTTGTGTTTGACAAATCTTTGGTTCATGAGGGTCCTTGGAAGGTTCGGTGTCCTAGGTAGAAACGAGAATTAGTGTGACAACAATATCAAACTTGGAAGCCTAGCAACCAAACACAATCTTATGCTAATAGACCACCTCAAGGCTACAAAGTGTAATACCGCAACAATAGCCACATCAAGTCCTTTCACCATTCATAGTACTCTAGTTGAGCAATTTCAAAAGTTTCTCTCACTATAACCACAAGCTATGTTTGCCTCTTATTCAGTAGTTCAATTGACTCACAATTCTTCAAGTATGTCGTCTTCTATGTGGATCTTGGATTCTAGTACATCTCATCATGTCTCCAAATTCTTCTTATTTTGCTTCTATGTTTCTTTCATCTTCTATTCCTATTATGATTGTTGATGGCACTCGTATGCCTTTAGCAAGTGTTGGTTTTGTTGTTACTCCTAATATATCTCTCTCTCATGTTTATCATATTTTGAAACTTGCATTGAATCTTGCTTTTGTTGGTCAGTTATGTGATTATGGTAATTTAGTCACATTTTCTTCTTCTTCTTGTTATGTGCATGATATGCAGTCTCAAAAGTTGATTGGGATAGGCCATAAGAAAGGGGGATTATATGTACTTGATGAGTTAAAAGAGTCAGCTACTACTATTGTTGTTGCTAGTGTTGATTTGTCATCCTTTCATTTGAGTCTTTCTTCTTCTAGTTTTATTTATGACATTCTTGGTCATGTTTCGTCTTCTTGTTTAAAATTTTTGACGTCTACAAGAGCTTTAGGAAAGTCACAAACTCATGATATTTTTTTATTGTAATAGATGTAAACTGACAAAATTTTCAACTCTACCTTTTAATCAAAGTGTTTTTGTTTCTTCTTCTCCGTTTGATCTAATTCATTATACTGTATGGGGGCCTTCTCCTATTCCCACAAAAGGTGGGTCTCAATATTATGTTTCTTTCATTGATGATCATACTTGCTATTGTTGGGTTTATTTGATTAAACAATGTTCTGAATTGTTTGAGGTATACAATGTCTTTCATACTCTTGTAAAAATCCAACATTCTATTGTTATCAAATGTTTTAGGTGTGATATAGGTGGAGAATAAATTTCTAATAAATTTCCTGAGTTGCTTGCTGCAGATGGAACACTCCAGCAAACTTCATGTACGGATACTCCTAAACAAAATGGTGTTGCTGAAAGATTATATAGGTATATTGTTGAAACTGCTAAATCCCTTTTATTATCTGCTTCTATTCCTAGTGAGTTATGGGTGAAGCTATTCTTACTGCTATAACTTTGATTCATTTGATTCCTTCCTCTCATATTTTAGGTATTTCTCCCTTTGAAAAATTATACGAGTATGCTCTAGATTATTCTTTCTTTAGAGTTTTTGGTTGTACTTGCTTCGTTCTTCGTCCTCATGTACAACGTAGCAAGTTGTCCTCTCGATCTACTGTTTATGTCTTTCTTGGTTATGATGAAGTTCAGAAGGGGTACTGATATTTTGATCCAACTATTCAAAAACTTTATGTGTCTCATAAAGTTGTTTTTCTTGAACATATACTTTTCTTTTTTATTTCATGTGCTACTCATGACTTCATTTTTAATCGCTTTTTACCTTTTGAACATCTAATAATAGTTTTCTTTACCATTATCTTTACATCTACTCATTTATTGTGAACTTAAATAAATATTCTATAATTATTTTAGGCATTTTCCATAGTTTTGATGTAGACGTATGATAAAACTAATTTATTTACCATGCATGCTTACAAACATGTTAATGCATGTTAAGAAAGATAACACTCACCGAGGCGAAGCTCTTAAAGAGGAATATTTTGTCTGTGTATGGGAGACTTCACTACGGCCCCTGCCATTCAAATTTGAGTGAATTAAAAAATATGAAAAAGATAAAAATTTATACAAAAGTTATATACTCTTTCTATTTAAATTAAAATAAATAACATGAGTATAAAAAATATAATTGCAAATCTATTTCTTATTTTCTTTAGTTTATCATTCCGTATATTTTTACTTATTCTTTTCCCACATACTTTCTCAAAACAAACGGATCGCAAAATATCATCGTGGATAAAATTAAAAAAAAAAGGTTTAGGCCTATTTAGGTTCATGTCTTTGAAAACGTAGAAAACATCATTTTTGAAAACTGTTCTTGCTTTCGGACTTTAGCGTATTCTGTGTTTTTCAAAAGAAAAAAACAATGGAACCAAAAGTGTTTGTTGTGTTTTTTTTAATTCTCCTTATTTATAAAAAAACGATTTTCAGAAACTATAACCAAACCGACACTTTGAGTTCCACTACAATCTTTTCACCATTTTTCTGCATGAACAAAGAGAAAACTCACGAAGGGAAAGCTCTAAAAGACGAATATTTCGACCGTGTATGCAAGGCATCACTGCAGGATCTTCTTAAGGCCCTGGAATTCGAACTTGGGTCAATTAAAAAAATGAACAAAAAATTAAAAATGCATACACAAATTAAAAGTTATTTAATCTTTATGACTATAAAAAATATAATTACAAGTCTATTTCTTATTTTCTTTCATTTATCATTCCATATATTTTCACTTCTTTTTTCATTATAAGTGAATAAAGAGAATACTAACAAAGATGAAGCTCTTAAATCGGAATATTTTGACCGTGTACGAAAGACATAGCTATGGCTTCTTCTTGAGGCCCTGGCATTCAAATTTGAGTCAATTAAAAAAGAATGAAAACAGTTAAGAATTTATACAAATTTTAAAAGTTATATACTCTTTATATTTAAATAAAAATAATTAACATGAGTAAAATATAATTACAAATCTATTTTATTTTCTTTAATTAATATTTTCTCCATGCATGCCTCAAAGCTTATGTCAAATATATGTGAACAAATTAAGAACACTCACGGAGGGAAAAGAGCAGAAGAGAGGAATATTTTGACGGTGTATGAAAGACATCGCTTTGGCTTCTTCTTAAAGTCCTGACATTCAAATTTGAGTCAATTAAAAAAGAATGAAAAAAGTTAAGAATTTAAACAAATTTTAAAAGTTATATACTCTTTATATTTAAATAAAAATAAATAACTTGAGAATAAAAAATATAATTACAAATCTATTTATTATTTTCTTTAATTTAATATTTTCTCCATGCATGCGTATAGACATGTAACATATACTTGAACAAATTAAGAGAACACTCACAAAGGAGAAGAACTTAAAAAGGAATATTTTGACGGTGTATGAAAGACATCGCTACGGCTTCTTCTTAAAGTCCTGACATTCAAATTTGAGTCAATTAAAAAAGAATGGAAAAAGTTAAGAATCAATACAAAATTTAAAAGTTATATACTCTTTATATTTAAATAAAAATAAATAACATGAGTACAAAAATATAATTACAAATCTATTTCTTATTTTCTTTAATTTAATATTTTCTCCATGCATGCTTATAGACATGTAAAATATACGTGAACAAATAAAAAAGAACACTCACAGAGGGGAAGAACTTAAAGAGGAATATTTTGAAGGTGTATGAAAGACATCGCTACGGCTTCTTCTTAAAGTCCACGACATTCAAATTTAGTCGATTAAAAAGAATGAAAAAGTTAAGAATCTATACAAAATTTAAAGTTATATACTCTTTATATTTAAATAAAAATAAATAACATGAGTATAAAAAATATAATTACAAATCTATTTCTTATTTTCTTTAATTTAATATTTTCTCCATGCATGCTTATAGACATGTAAAATATACGTGAACAAATTAAGAGAACACTCCCAAAGGGGAAGAACTAAAAAAGGAATATTTTGAAGGTGTATGAAAGACATCGCTACGGCTTCTTCTTAAAGTCCTGACATTCAAATTTGAGTCAATTAAAAAAGAATGAAAAAAAGTTAAGAATCTATACAAAATTCAAAAGTTATACACTCTTTATATTTAAATAAAAATAAATATCATGAGTATAAAAAATATAATTACAAATCTATTTCTTATTTTCTTTAATTTAATATTTTCTCCATGCATGTTTATAGACATGTAAAATATACGTGAACAAATTAAGAGAACACTCACATAGGGGAAGAACTAAAAGAAGAATATTTTGACGGTGGATGAAAGACATCGCTACGGCTTCTTCTTAAAGTCCTGACATTCAAATTTGAGTCAATTAAAAAAGAATGTAAAAAGTTAAGAATCTATACAAAATTTAAAAGTTATATACTCTTTATATTTAAATAAAAATAAATAACATGAGTATAAAAAATATAATTACAAATCTATTTCTTATTTTTCTTTAATTTAATATTTTCTCCATGCATGCTTATAGACATGTCAAATATACGTGAACAAATAAAAAAGAACACTCACAGAGGGGAAGAACTTAAAGAGGAATATTTTGAAGGTGTATGAAAGACATCGCTACGGCTTCTTCTTAAAGTCCTGACATTCAAAATTGAGTCAATTAAAAAAGAATGAAAAAAAGTTAAGAATCTATACAAAATTTAAAAGTTATATGTTCTTTATATTTAAATAAAAATAAATAACATGAGTACAAAAAATATAATTACAAATCTATTTCTTATTTTCTTTAATTTAATATTTTCTTCATGCATGCTTATAGACATGTAAAATATACGTGAACAAATTAAGAGAACACTCCATAGGAAGAACTAAAGGAATATTTTGATGGTGTATGAAAGACATCGCTACGACTTCTTCTTAAAGTCCTGACATTCAAATTTGAGTTAATTAAAAAAGAATGGAAAAAGTTAAGAATCTATACAAAATTTAAAAGTTATATACTCTTTATATTTAAATAAAAATAAATAACATGAGTATAAAAAATATAATTACAAATCTATTTCTTATTTTCATTAATTTAATATTTTCTCCATGCATGCTTATAGACATGTAAAATATTTGTGAACAAATTAAGAGAACACTCATAGAGGGGAAGAACTAAAAGAGGAATATTTTGACGGTATATGAAAGACATCGCTATGACTTCTTCTTAAGGCCCTGACATTCAAATTTTAGTCAATTAAAAATGAATGAAAAAAGTTAAGAATCTATACAAATTTTAAGAGTTATATACTCTTTATATTTAAATAAAAATAAATAACATGAGTATAAAAAATATAATTACAAATCTATTTCTTATTTTCTTTAATTTAATATTTTCTCCATGCATGCTTATAGACATGTAAAATATACGTGAACAAATTAAGAGAACACTCACATAGGGGAAGAACTAAAAGAGGAATATTTTGACGGTGTATGAAAGACATCGCTACGGCTTCTTCTTAAAGTCCTGACATTCAAATTTGAGTCAATTAAAAAAGAATGGAAAAGTTAGAATCTATACAAAAAATTTAAAAGTTATATACTCTTTATATTTAAATAAAAATAAATAACATGAGTATAAAAAATATAATTACAAATCTATTTCTTATTTTCTTTAATTTAATATTTTCTCCATGCATGCTTATAGACATGTCAAATATAAGTGAACAAATAAAAAAGAACACTCACAGAGGGGAAGAACTTAAAGAGGAATATTTTGAAGGTGTATGAAAGACATAAGCTCTTTGCTTCTTCTTAAAGTCCACGACATTCAAATTTAGTCAAATTAAAAGAATGAAAAAAAGTTAAGAATCTATACAAAATTTAAAAGTTATATACTCTTTATATTTAAATAAAAATAAATAACATGAGTATAAAAAATATAATTACAAATCTATTTCTTATTTTCTTTAATTTAATATTTTCTCCATGCATGCTTATAGACATGTAAAATATACATGAACAAATTAAGAGAACACTCACAGAGGGGAAGAACTAAAAGAGGAATATTTTGATGGTGTATGAAAGACATCGCTACGGCTTCTTCTTAAAGTCCTGACATTCAAATTTGAGTTAATTAAAAAAGAATGGAAAAAGTTAAGAATCTATACAAAATTTAAAAGTTATATACTCTTTATATTTAAATAAAAATAAATAACATGAGTATAAAAATAGAATTTACAAATCTATTTCTTATTTTTGCTTTAATTTAATATTTTCTCCATGCATGCTTATAGACATGTAAAATATTTGTGAACAAATTAAGAGAACACTCATAGAGGGGAAGAACTAAAAGAGGAATATTTTGACGGTATATGAAAGACATCGCTATGACTTCTTCTTAAGGCCCTGACATTCAAATTTTAGTCAATTAAAAATGAATGAAAAAGTTAAAATAAAAAAAAAAGAATCTATACAAATTTTAAGAGTTATATACTCTTTATATTTAAATAAAAAAATAAATAACATATGAGTATAAAATGTAATTACAAATCTATTTCTTATTTTCTTTAATTTAATATTTTCTCCATGCATGCTTATAGACATATAAAATATACATGAACAAATTAAGAACACTCACATGGGGAAAATTAAGAGAATATTTTGACGGTGTATGAAAGACATACATTCTGACTAGCCCTCTTAAAGTCGACATTCAAATTTTATCCAATTAAAAAGAATGGAAAAAGTTAAGAATCTATACAAAATTTAAAAGTTATATACTCTTTATATTTAAATAAAAATAAATAACATGAGTATAAAAAATATAATTACAAATCTATTTCTTATTTTCTTTAATTTAATATTTTCTCCATGCATGCTTATAGACATATCAAATACCATTGAACAAATAAAAAAAGAACACTCACGAGAGGAGGAACTTAAAGAGGAATATTTTGAAGGTGTATGAAAGACATCATTCTGGCTTCTTCTTAAAGTCGACATTCAAATTTGAGTCAAATTAAAGAATGAAAAAAAGTTAAAGTCTATACAAAATTTAAAAGTTTTATACTCTTTATATTTGAAATAAAATAAATAACATAGTATAAAAAATATAATTACAAATCTTTCTTATTTTCTTTAATTTAATATTTTCTCCATGCATGCTTGTAGACATGCCAAAATATCGTGAACAAATTAAGAGAACACTCACGGGAGGGGAAGAACTAAAGAGGAATATTTGATTGTATGAAAAGGAACATCGCTCACGGCTTCTTCTTAAAGTCCTGACATTCAAATTTGAGTCAATTAAAAAAGAATGAAAAAAAGTTAAGAATCTATACAAATTTTAAAAGTTATATACTCTTTATATTTATATAAAAATTGTTAGCACAATGGTACATCTAGTTGAGGTTTTGATAATAACAAACGAAGGTTATTGGTTACTAATGGTTAAAGATGAGTTAAGTATTAGGTTGAAGTTGATCAAGCATCAAATAAAGATAATACAAGCGAACTAGATGACAATGATGTAGTCGATCAAGCTCTTGGAAGTGAAGTTCAGTCAAATCAAAGAACCAAGAAGTTAGGTAACCAAGATTCTCAGCTCAAGCATTAAGTGAAGATTTTGATAGCTTAGGAATCTATGTAAGGTGAATGCATTGGTGCACTTTAGGATATCATCATTTATCATGCATCACTCACAAACTCGGTTTTCAAATCCTAAATTGCATATATTTTGAAAACATGAGTTTATGCTTAAAACCTTAGACTTAATAATCCAAAAATGAGCTTCAATGTTTATCTAAGGTTTAGAAGTGTTTTAAATCAAACAAAACATGAATTTGAACCTTGAAAGAGGTTGTGAAAGACCTGAAATGGTCGACCAGATGAACAGTACCGGTTTGAGTGAACAGTACTGGTTAAGTGAATAGTAATCGGTTTAGTGAACAGTTCCGGTTGTGTGAACAGTAACCAGTCTTGTGAATAGTACCGGTCTATGAACAGTACCAATTGACCGGTTGGTGTCGACTGGGTGGAAACTATGAAACCCTGAAAAATTCAAATTTTTTGAAAAATGGTAAAACAGTAATTTCGGTCAGAAAACCGGAAATTTTCTAAATCTTGGATGACAAAGCGAACCGCGTTGGAATCGTGCCGTAGTGCTACCACATAATTTCGTCAAATTCGGGAATGATTCTGGATTCACGTTTTTCGAAGTAGGGTGTGGAGTGACCCATGGTGTGATTTAGGGGATGTCACATGGCACCCTAAGGGGGTGAAACATGGCATGAGCCATGTGGTTCATTAGAAAGGAATGGCTCACTTTGAGCCATGTGTTGCATGATTCCATGGCTCACATTAAGCCATGTATGGGATGATGCAATAAAAGGGAAATAAGAAATAAAAGAAAAAGGAAGAAAAATCATGCACCACACAAGTAGCTTGAAGGAGAAGGGGAGGAAGTTTCCTCCTTTGACCATCTGGTCAATAATGCTCCAAAAGAGAGAAAAAGAAAAGCAAAAAGAGAAAATGAGGAGAAGAAATAATTAGAAAAAGGAAAACAAAGAAAGAAAGGAAAACAAAACAAAACAAAAAGGAGAAAGAAAGAGTTCGTAGAGAAAGAAAAGGAGAAAAGAAAAGGAAAAGGAAAGAAAAGGGAGAAGGAAAAGGGAGGATTTCCTGGCGCTCCGACGATCGAAGCTCGACGGTCCGACTACTAAAGTTGGTACACGCAGCGCGATCTACGTGTGGATACCAAAAACTTTGTTATTTCAACAAACTCCATAAGGTAGGGGATTTTCCTACTCGGTTTACTTTGAGTCTAAAGGCCATATAATGGTATGGGTTGTTTATGGGAGGCCATGAAACTTAGTTCCAAAATTTGGCACTGGATGGTAGAGATTTTATGATCGGTTTTCCCACAATCCTAGACTGTTGTGGGTTTGGGTTTGAGCCCGAGACTGAAGTCTCCGGGTTGGTTACTTGTTTTGTGATGGAATTATGGTATGAATGATTGGAACCAAACTGGTTCATGTTTGTGAAGAGACCATGCGGTACCCTGTTGGATGGGTCAAAGATTGTGACCTAGTTGTGTGTTATTGCTTATATGAATAACATGTTGTGTGAAAAAAGTATCATGTTAGTATATTCTATTTGATGTATTAACATGGATTGCATGGATGTTAATTATATGTATCAGTTATAATTATCCATGGTATGTAAATGTTTCATGTAACACTATATATACATGTAACATGAAGGAAAATGCATTGACATCATGCATTTCATATGCACGGTCACATCATGTTGAGTCGGGTGTGGGTGCATGGTGTTATTTATTCACCAGTGTTGGTGAATGGGTCGTGAGCTCGAAAATGGGATGACGTCCAGAATTGAGACACACGGCAGTGTAAAATGATCAAAATGATAAAATATGTTTTGAGTGCATGGTGTTGTTTATTCACTAGTGTTGGTGAATGGGTCATGAGCTCGGAAATTGGATGAAGTCCATAATTGAGACACACGGCGGTGTAAAATGATCAAAATGATAAAATATGTTTTGAGTTGAGCAAGTTGGGGTAGATCCCCCCCCCAGGTGAAAGACCCAAATATTATTCACGGTTAGACATGAATCCCGACGATGTAAATTCACGAAAATGTTGGAATGTCCTGCGGCATCCTGCGGTGAAGATCGGAAAATCCGTGGCCCACAAAAGAAAAAAAAATCATGGAAAATGATAAATTAAATATCGGAGGGTTGTCCAATGGTTTAAGTCATTGGGTTAAATACCAATGACTGGTTTACACACTTGGCAATTGCAGGTGTGGGGGAATCGGTTGGGACTCGGGTTGTGAGCATGAAGGGTTACATCTCATGCATGACACGGAACATTTCATATAATGTTGCATAAATTGTATGAAATGTGATTGAGGTTTATGTATGTCATTGCATGTGCATTTTAGGTGGGGAGAAACCCTTTTAGGAAAACTTTCTACTGGCCATTGCTCACCCCGTTTGAGGAATTATTTTTCAGGGACGCATGGGGGAGGAAACTGGTTTTGGAGCTCAGTGGTGAATTAGGCCGGTTTGTGGCCTATTCAATTATTTTTAGAATGTTTTAGATTGAAAATCCAGTTTTAAATGCATGTAATAATGTATTTTGTAATGGAAACTGAGTGCCGGGATGTTCCAGTGTTATGTTAATATTTTTCCCAGAGTGTATATTGCTTGAAAAAATGAGTATACTAGGATGCAGTTTTGAAAAATATTGCATCTGGGTGGAATTTTGTGAATTAAATATGCAAGAATGGGTCTCAATATATTGAGACAACTGAGTGTGATATGGGGACACCCGATATCCACAGGTTTCTACGAGTTGTGGGTTGTCGAGACCCTGGGATAGGGTGTCGCGACATGGTATCGAGCATGGGTATGCGAGATACCTGGGCACGTCAGACATGCATTACATCGATACGACCGCGCATGGTGTCAGGCATGGAAGTATCTGATTCTAGACTCGAGTGGTATCCATAAATTACAACTTGGTGCCAAGGTTTAGGTACACAAATACCTAGGAGTTCATGGGATGGGTTTAGACCACTGCATGCATGGTCTGTTTCATGTTTTGTTTGGATATGTGTTCCATGTTTGTGATTTCGTGATTGTGTGTTACACATTGCGTGGAAAACATATGCACGGTATGAGGTATATGGGAAATATGAGTGCATGGTTATTGGGCTGGAAAATTATATGCATGGCATAATGTATATAGGAAAAAGTGGAATGCTAAGGTGAGGAACTATAACCTTAGGGGTTCGGAAAATGAAATGAACCTGAAAGTGTTGAACTTTATTGAAATAAATAAAAAGGAGTGGTTGTGAATTAGCCAGCTCAATTGATGGCAAGGGTCCGATTCATGGTTGTCAAGTCTATTAATAATTGGCATGTGCATTACTAGATAGACTGAAATGAAATTAAATAAAGTTTTTTGCCATTTGACATGTGTAGATGGCAAGTAGAGGATGGGGACGTAGAGGTCGGCCACGAGGTGCTAGCCAGGCACCACCTGTTTTTTACCAGCAAGCCTTTGTCGAGGTCGTTAGGGTTCGCCATTTCTTCGCCGTGCACAAACTAGTGTAAATTTGGTAGCCGGGAGTCAGAAGCGTCGGAGTTCGAATCACATCATCCTCAGACGTTCACAAGGAGGATCAATGGTGTGGAGACCATTGGTTCGGCCCAGTGAAAGGTATTGGAGGCTATGGATATTACGCCGATCACGGCGAGGTCGAATGGCGCATTCGATGGAGAATTGAGTCCAGTATGGTGGGATAAGGCCTAAGACCTCTCGGGACATATTGATGACTTGGGTAGAGTTCCATGGGCTCTTTATGAGCGACTATTTTCGACCACTTCTAGACGTCTGAGAGGGCCCCGAGTTCCTAGAATTTGAGCGGGGAACGATGACGGTATTAGATACGTGGCGGATTCATAGAGTTGGCACGTTTTGGTGATGGTATCGTAATTTCTGAAACGTAAGTGAGTCGAGAGGTTTGAGAATGGGCTAAAGTTGTCCATTCGGGGAAAGATTGTAGGACTTCGCCTATAGGACCTGGACTCTATGGTTGAGACAGCCATGGCCATAGAGAGGGAAGTAGATAATGCACCGAGCATCCGTGATGCAGAGACTAGTGGGAAGAGGAAGGAGAATCAGCCTTCTTCGACTTTGGGAAGAAGCTAGAGGACTTACGTCCCACGAGGGTGCCCCGGGCCTGAGGCCGACGAGCCCAGATGACATGCTTTATTACCATCGGCTGGACATGGTCGGGATTGCCATGGAGGCGAGGATCCTAAGGAGTTTTTAGGCGAAGTGCGATCCTGAATGTCGGTGGGACCGGCGCGGACCACAGTTTATTCCTTCTCAAATACGGTATGGGTTAGAGGAACCGGTTTGATCAGCGAGTGCTATACAATCACCTTCAGCAGCACAGACATGCCAGAGAGGCTAGATTATAGGTCGAGGTCAGGGACAGGGCTCACAGGCTAAGACTTCGGGGACCCAAGGCCATGTCTACGTCGTTGTACCAGAGGCTAAGCGTGCATATCAGCCGGATATGTAGGGTACGTTTTTATACCTGCAATTGTTGTCTGATGCATCATGTTCATTATTACATCTGATGTGGTAGGTTTAGGCTTGGAGGTTGAGGCCTCTAGAAGAGCCTTGATTAATACGGAAAATTCACCCTAAGACTGGAGTGAGAGTTGTGAGGTATGTTGAAAGCGTGAGTCAAGGATCTTGGGATGCTTTCGGAGTAGGGTAACATATGCATGTGATTTAATGTGTATGTGTGAGGAATTTCGGGACGAAATTCTTTTAAGGGGGGAAGAATGTGAAACCTTGGAAAATTCAAATTTTCTGAAAAATAGTAAAACAGTAATTTTGGTCAAAAAATCGGAAATTTTAGATCTCGGATGGCTGAAGCGAACGGTTATGTCGTCTATGAAATCCCAGCTGCGTCAATTTCATCAAATTCAAGGGACGGTCGAGTTTCATGTTTTTCGAGATATGGGATGTCAGGATGACACATGGTGTGATTTGGGATGTCATATGGCACCCCAGGGGTGACATGGCGAAATACATGTGGTTCACTAGAAAGGGATAAACCACATTGAGCCGTGTGTTGCATAGACCCATGGCTCACATTAAGCCATGTATGGGATGATGCAATAAAAGGGAAATAAGAAATAAAAGAAAAAGAAAGAAAAATCATGCACCACTTTAAGTGGCTTGAAGAGAAAGAGCGAGAAGTTTCCTCACTGAGCCATCGGGTCCAATGTGCTCCAAATGAGAAAGAAAGCCAAAGAGAATGGGAGAAATATTAGAGAGGGAAGAGCTGTAAACAAGAAAGAAGGGAAAAGAAGAAAGAAACAAAAACAAAAAGGAGAAAGAAAGAGTTCGTAGAGAAAGAAAAGGAGAAAAGAGAAGGAAAAGGAAAGAAAAGGGAAAAGGAAAATGGAGGATTTCCCGGAACTCCGACGATCCCGAGCTCGACCCAAATTAAACTGCTAAAGTTAGTCTGCGCGGTCTGATCTACGATGTGGATACGGCTTGGGTTGACCGACTTCATAAGGTAAGGGATTTTCCTACTCGATTTACTTTGAGTCTAAAGGCCATATAATGGTATGAGTTGTTTATGGAAGGTCATGAGAGGCCATGAAACTTAGTTCCAAAATTTGGGACTGGATGGTAGATATTTTATGATCGGTTTTCACACAGTCCTAGACTGTTGTGGGTTGGGGTTTGAGCCCGAGACTGAAGTCTCCGGGTTGGTTGCATGTTTTGTGATGGAATTATGGTATGGATGATTAGAACCAAACTGGTTCATGTTTGTGAAGGGACCGTGAGGTACCCTGTTGGATGGGTCCAAGATTGTGACCTTGTTGTGTGTTATTGCTTATATGAATAACATGTTGCGTGAAAAAAGTATCACGTTAGTATATGCTATTTTATTATTAACATGGATTGCATGGATGTTAATCATATGTATCAATTATAATTATCCATGGTATGTAAATGTTTCATGTAACACTCATATATACATGTAACATGAAAGAAAATGTTGGCGTCGTCGATTTAAGTATCTTGCGATCATGTCGTTAGTCGGGTGTGGGTGCATGGTGTTGTTTATTCACCAGTGTTGGTGAATGGGTCGTGAGCTCGGAAATGGGACGACGTCCAGAATTGAGACTCACGGTGGCGTTATAAAATCATAAATGGTAAAAATGTTTTGGGCGAACGGAGTTAAAATTAGATCCACCCCGGGGTGAAGGGCTCATTATTCACGGTTGGGTATGGTCGACGATGTAAGTTCACGAAAATGTTGGAAATGCGTGCGGCATCCTGCGGTGAAAACCCGAAAATCCGTGGCCTGAAAAGAAAGAAAATCATGGAAAATGATTAAATTAAATATCGGAGGTTGTCGATGGTTTAAGTCATTGGGTTCATCACAAATGGCTAGTTCTGCTATAGCGGTGCGGGTGTGGGGAATCGGTTGGGACTCGGGTTGTGAGCATGAAGGGTTCACGTGCCGTGCATGTGCTTGAGCATTCGTATAATGTTGCATAAGTATGAAATGTGGTGGCGAGGTTTTATGTATGTCGTTAAGTGATATAGTTTTAGGTGGGGAGAAACCCTTTTAGGAAAACTTTCTACTGGCCATTGCTCACCCCGTTTGAGGAATTATTTTTCAGGACATGGGGAGGCTGGTTTGGAGCTCGAGTGGTGAATTGGTTTGTGCTTTATTCAATTATTTTTAGAATGTTTTAGATTGAAAATCCAGTTTTAAATGCATGTAATAATGTATTTTGTAATGGAAGCCTGAGTTCAGGGATGTTCCAGTGTTATGTTAATATTTTTCCCATAGTGTATATTGCTTGAAAAGTGAGTATATTAGGATGCGGTAATAAGAAAATGTACATACGGGTGGAATTTGTGAATTAAATATCTGGGGAATGTGTCTCGATATATTGAGACGAATGGAGTGTGATATCAGGACACCCAGATATCACGCAGGTTTCCGCGGGTTGAGTTATCAGCAGGACCCCACAGGATAGAGGTGTCTCAGGAATCGGTCGGCCCAAGGTGAAGCAATCCCAACTTTGGTGAAACAATCGATCAGTTGTGAACCGGAAGAGTGGTGAGACTCGACCAGTTGGATGCAGTAGCTCATCCAAATACCATAAGAGGAAACGGTCGACCGGTTGAGTATAACGGTCATATCTCAACATCTAGAAAATAGTGACCTAGAGTGCACATGTGAAACGCGGTTGGTAGTTTGTTTGAAGCGATTCATTTGGTTGGTGCTGAGTCAGTTCCATCGGCGCTACAAAATAGTAACATTTACGTGGCCCTGCTTGACCATAAACGACTAGTGTATAGTAACCGGTCGACCGGTTGGTGCGGCGTGATTGCGCCTAAGTGATCAGAGTTCCACTTTCACATAAATGGTGGGACTCCCATTGCATTGGGATGGATGTAGATATCTCAGGCCACATATTTTGTAGATCAATTCTCAAACTAAGATTGTGAATGCATTCATTTACATGAGCATATTGTAGAGTACACCTTTGTGTTGATCAAAAGCTTGAGTTGTTATTGAAATATCTTGAGAACTTGAGATAGTGTCTTATTGTGCTTAAGTGAGAAAGCTTCAAGTGTGTATAGCTTGAAGGATTTGTGAAGAGTCCATTGAAGCCATAATCCAAGTGTAAAGAAGTTCGGATTGGAACTTACCACTAGTGAAACCCTCACCGGTTGAAGGTTGAGGAGAAGTGGACGTAGGCAAGGAAGTGTTAAACCACTATAAATCCGGGTTTTGTTTTCCCTACCCTTATCTCTTTAATTTATTATTATTGCATTAAATTAAAGATTTGTTGTTGTGCAAAAAGTTTTTGAGAAAACCAATTCACCCCCCTTCTTGGTTAGGTTGCTAAGTCATATTAAACTTTAAAAAATAAATAACATGAGTATAAAAAATATAATTACAAATCTATTTCTTATTTTCTTTAATTTAATATTATCTCAATGCATGCTTATAGACATGACAAATATATGTGAACAAATTAAGTGAACACTCACAAAGGGGAAGAACTTAAAGAGTAGTATTTTGGCGGTGTATGGAAGACATCACTATGACTTCTTCTTAAGACCCTGACATTCAAATTTGAGTCAATTAAAAAAGAATGAAAAAAGTTAAGAATCTATACAAATTTTAAAAGTTATATACTCTTTAAAATTAAATAAAAATAAATAACATGAGTATAAAAAATATAATTACAAATCTATTTCTTCTTTTCTTTAATTTAATATTTTCTCCATGCATGCTTATAGACATGTCAAATATATGTGAATAAATTAAGAGAACACTCACAAAGGGGAAGCTCTAAAAGAGGAATATTTTAACGATGTATGGAAGACATCACGATGACTTCTTCTTAAGGCCCTGGCATTCAAATTTGAGTCAATTAAAAAAAATGAAAAAACTTAAAAATTGATACAAATTTTAAAAGTTATTTACTCTTTATTTTTAAAAAACATAACATAAGTATAAAAAAATATAATTACAAATCTATTTATTATTTTCTTTAATTTATCATTCAATATATTTTCACTTTTTTTCCATATATTTTCTCAAAACAAAATGGAGAATATCGTCATCAACGAAAAATAAATAAAAACTTTGAGTTCCATTATAATATTTTCACCATTTTTCTCCATGCATGCTTACAGATAGGGATGGCAAGAGGATGAGTTATTTCGGGTTTCCGTCACGCCCCACCCCTAATGGGACGAGTTTGATTTAAGTGTAATCGGGTTTTTAATGGGTTTAGGTTTCTTTTCTCAAACCTTGGACATGTTTGGGTATTATTATGTTCCGTCCCGCCTTGAATATATTTAAAAAACTAATTTTTAATTATTTTATTTTATATTTTAATATAAATAATAATAATAATAATAATAATAATTTTTTTAATAAATAATTTATAACATTTCATTATATTTTATTTTTATGAAATATATTAATTTTAATATAATAAAATAGATGACATAAATATAAGCAAAATGAGGTAGCCAGTGAGGCTGTGGGAACACATTGTGACACCTTTGGGTGACTCAGTACAAATGGAGCAATTGGGAGTGAACATATAAATAGGTTGGGATGGGACCGGCCACGAATCCTCCTTGTTGGCCGTTGCCATCCTTACTTACAAACATATAGAATATATTGATAAAAGAGAAGACAAAAGTTCAAAAGAGGAATATTGTGACTGAATAGGCTTTGACATTACTCCTTTGATAAGCTCTTTTGATTATCTGGACATCAAATTTGGGTCAATTAAAAAAAAAGATGAAAAGAAAAGTTAATAATTTACCTAAATAATTCATCGCATTAAATAAAAACAAATATTGCAAGTTTAAAAATGTATAAAATAATTTATTAAATCTAAATCAAATTTTTTTTCTTTAGTTCATCATTGCTTATGTTTTTCCTTAATTATTATTTCTTTCCCACCTATTTTCCTGAAATAAAATGGATTATAGAATATTGTTGTCAATAAACAAAATAAATTTGGGTTCCTTCGTAATTTTTTCACCATTTTTTTCAATGCATGCTTATTGACATGTTAAATAGAGTTTTGGACATAAATAAGTTATTTAAAAAAATATTAAAATCAAATTAATGTCTAAATGAGTGTGTGAACGGTAATACTGCAGTCACTAACTACGTATTGAATTTTTTTTAAGTTAATTCTGCATTTAGCATTGAATTTTTTTTTTTAAAGTCAATATTGTAGTTAATGATTACGGTATTACAAATGTTTTAAAAGTTTTAAGTTAATACCATAATCATTGACTTAAAAAAATTTTGAAGTGAGAAACGGATTAGTTTGGACATTATTTTCATTCCAAACTATTTTAGTAAATTATTTTTTAAAATAATTTAAATTTGTCCAAAACTCTTGAAAATACTATATATGTGAAGGAAGAGAAGTCTCACCGAGAGGGATGTCGTGATGGTTCAGAAGGTACTGAGGAAGCAGGCCAGGCATCACCCTTTTTATCAGCTTTTTTTATTGCTATGAGTCTGACGTCAAATTTGAATCAATTAAAAAAATATGAAAAAAAAAGTTAAAAATTTACACGAATATTAAATTATTTACTCTTTGTATTTTAAAAAAATAACTAAAATGAGTTTTAAAAATATATAAAATTAGGATTCCTTCGTAATCTTTTCACATTTTCTTCAATGCATGCTCACAGACATGTTGAATATACACAAGACGAATACGGAGTTTGATATCAAATTAATTCATTTTTTTTAAATGATACATATAAACTTCTTTTTAAAATATTCATTCAATTAGTTTTTTTTTTTAAACCATATTCGTTAATTATGATTTTGAAAATTAACCTTAAAACCGTATTTACCAACTGTAATTGTAAAAATTAACCTTAAAACCTCTATTGATAAATGCAGTTTTAAATTTACCTTAAAACCTCATTCATCAATGTCGTTTTAAGGTTAATTTTTAAAATCACAGTTGATAAATACGATTTGAAAAGTTAAAAAGACTAATTTTGTGAATTTTTTAATAAAAAATTCATATGTGTTATTTCTTTTAAAAATGAATTATTTTGGCTTTAAACTTGGAATACCGTGACTCTGCAAAAGGTAGTAAATAGGAATATTATGACTGTTCGGACAAGTATATATATATATATATATGTGTGTGTGTGTGTGTGAAAAATTAAAAAAAAAATTACTTTTTATATCAAATAAAAGTATGTAACATGAGTTTGCAAATATATGTAAATTAATTTATTAACTTTAAATATATTTTTTTATTTTTAAAATTTATGATCATTTCATATATTTTTACTTATTATTTTTCCTCACATATTTTCTCAAAACAAAAGCTTCTTATTCAACAACAACAATAATACATTTTGATTCCTTCGTATTTTTGTCACAAACATGTTGAATATACATAAAGGAAGAGAACACTAGCAAAGAGGAAGATTTTAAAGAGGAATAACGTGACCAGTGATAGTCGCCATCACTCTTTTGATGGGATAAAGTACAAAAATTCTTGTCGGGGTTTCACAATAGTGCAACTAACTCCTTTGCTTTTTTTGAACTGAATCAGTTCATAACGTTAAGAATCATAGGCAATGGAGTTCTTTGATAACTGATTTTGTGCGTCAAAGGAATAAAATATGATGGTGGATATATCGATCTTTGAATTTTCTGAGATATATCGAAGAAAATATCGATAGATATTTTGACGAAAATATCGATAGATATTTTGACAAAAATATCGGTAAAGCGAAGAATTAACGAAAATGCTGAAATTTATGAAAATGCATTTGAGCTATAAAAAAAGGCATAATAAATGAATATCTGACATTAAAAATGATATTTATTATAATTTGTGAGAAATTCTGTCTGATAGTCGTTTAAAGCCTGAGAATGAAAGCGTGAGCATTTACGTTATTTGATGAAGGGATGCAAATCTTGATAAAGATAATATTAAGTATGAGATTTTTCAAAATATTAGGATAAATCACAGAGAAAAAATAATTTGAGAGTTAAATGGAGTTTGAACGTGTATGAATGAATTTGTAAAAAAATTGTATGATTTTAGGGGTATTTATATAATTTTGAGTGAAATAATGATTAATTATCAGCAATTTGACCCGATATTTAGATATTTTACCGATATATCTTGAATGTTTCATCAGGCATATTTACCGATATTTTTAGAAATTCAATAGCATGCAGTGGCGATATAATCTCGAAATTTCGTCGAAATATCGAAAATTTCCGATATTTCGATGATTTTTCGAAATTGCCCGATTTTATTACGTCATTATCGGTCGGTAATATCATTCGGGGCCAGATAAGCGATATTTATTAGAAAAAACCAGTTTTGTTCATTGGTTCGCGATCAACTAATGGCCACTTATTAGCTCAGATTCGATCTTTGATAGCCTTATGAGACCAGCCTTCAGTGGCGTTGTTTGTTATCTTTGAAGGTAAATAAAACTTTCCGGCGTTAAAGGTAGACTGTTTTAAATTTTAAGCTTATTCTTGAGAATTTTAAAAAAAAGTTCTAAATAGAAAAAGTGAAAATATTTGAACTTTTACATTAGGAAAAGTCATTTTCATAAAAATAAGAAAAGCTGTCGTTATTAAATGAAAAGAAGAATTGCAGCAAATATCATGATCTTAGGGATGTGACGAGAGGTTTGGGGCCAAGCGATCTCATCAGGCAGGCTCGTTTATTTTTTCAATTACTGGCTTTTATGCCGTTTAAAAAATTAAGCACGAGGCGGGACGGAAATGGGAAAAATTCTGAATAAGCCCCGTTTACATTTATTTTGTTTTATTTTTTTAATTTTAATTTTTATATTTGCTTTTATTTTATTATATTAAAATTAATATTTTTCATAAAAATAAAAATAATGTGAATTTTTATAAATTATTTATTAAAAACATTATAATAATAATAATTATTTATATTAAAGTATAAAATAAAATAATAAAAATAATTTTAAAATATAATCGGAGTCAGAACATTATTATTATTTTGGATATATGGTTAAGTATTCTTCAAATTCGGTCAGTTCTAAGAAAGCGATTTATTTAACTAGGTTCAACTTTATTTTAAATGAACTTAACAGAGTCGTTTAAACGACTTTGAAGATTTTAAATTAAAATACCGTCAACAGATAAGTCAATGACTTGCCTTTGAGAAAATCGAAAAATTTCCTTCTTGTCTCGAGTCGACGAAGCTTCACAGTCATTTGGAATTTCGAGGGCAATTTGCAATGCCGGTCAGTTTAGTTATCTGAATCCCAGGAATTATTTAGAACCCTTATGACAATTTATTATTTTTATTAACATTTTGCCATTTTTGAAAATTTCTAATTTTCTCGGGTTTTACAGAGAGTAACAATACATGAACCCGTCTCGGGTTTGAGAAAATAAACCCAAACCCGTTAAAAACACGATTAAAATTAAATTAAACCGACGCCACAAGAGCTTATACGACGGAACCCAAAATAATTCCAGAACATTTGTCATCCCTACTAACTACCTAACGTTAAAAACAACACTTCTAATACTTAACGCTATTAAGACTATTCAAGATTAAAGTTCTCAAGCTCTATTCAAAGATTAAGAAAAACAAACAAGACACCTCAATTCTCCTCAAATGATGCAGATTATGGGACCCACTTCCTCTCTCCTATCTCTTGTTTCTCCTTTCTTTCTCTCTCCTCCTCACAACCCCTTTGGAACCACCCTGACCCCCACCTAGCCAACGACCACCCACATCGAGCACCCTGGTCAAGCTCCATCCTTTTTTGTTCGTTTTTTATAAAAATTTTAATTGAATTTTTAAAATCTACTACATAAAAACTTTCAACATTTATTTTTAATATATAAATATTTTAATACATAAATATTTATTTTAAAATTTTAACGTTTAAATATTTTTAAATATAAATATATTTTACTTTATTTTTGCATTTATATTTATTTTATTTTAAATATAAATAAAAAATATGTAAAAAGTGAAAAAATAACAAATACATTGAAAATTAATAAATTATTTTTTATATATTTCTTTAAACCTTTTTTTTTTGAGGAAATATATTTCTTTAAACCTATTTCACTCTGTTTTATCCTTATATAAAATAATAATATTTGAATAAACAAGGAAAGTAATAAAAAATATATTTATATTTTTCAAAAAAATAAAAAATATTTATATAAAAATTCGATTTGCTTTAAAGGAGTCTAAAGTCAACTATCTGGGCTACGGAAGCGGGTATCATGATCATGACAAATTGTTCCATTCGGAATTTATTTTTTATAAATAAATTATTCCTTATATTTAATAGCAAATGTTTTTAAATGATTATTCATATTTGTCATGGGCATTTAAAACATCATGAAAATTATTAAAAATACATTATATTTGATTTCTGAAAAATATAAATAAAAGAAAATATGTAAAAAATGTGAAAAAATAACAAATACATTGAAAATTAATAAAATATTTTTATATATTTCTTAAAACCTATTTCACTCATTTTGCATCCTTATATCAAATACTAATATTTTAATAAATAAGTAAATTAATAAAAAAAATATTTATAAGTTTCATAAAATATACAAAAAATTATATATAAATTCTATTTGCTTTGAAGGAGTCTACCTGATTTATTTTTTATTTTATATCTTATAATTGAATATATTTTAAAAATAATTTAAAAAATATTTGTTAAATTTTTATTAACAGATTTTAAAATTTTATATACAATTTTAATAAAAAATTAAAAAAGAAAAAAAAAAGAAAAAGAAAAAAAAAAGGACATGGCTTGGCCCAGGGGTGCTGGGTTGGGGGGGTTAGGGTGGTTCCAAAGGAATGGTGAGGAGAGAGAGGAGGTGAAGAAATAGGAGAGAGGAAGAAAGTCTCATAGTCATTGTCAATTTAAAAAATACGAAAAAAAAAAAAAGAGTTAAAAATTTACACAAATCTTGAATATTTAATATTAAAAAACATAAAATGAGTTTGCAAAAAAAAAAAAAACTTTTAAATCTATCTTTTAATTTTTAAAAAAAATACATTTACTCATTGTCATTGAAACCTAGTTCAAATGGTAGTGGGCTCTAAATAAAAACATTAATGATAGGTACCTAAGCCCAAGAAAAGAGTCCCAACCAAAAAATCCGCATGGGAGAATTTCACAAACTTAAATATCACTCCACACTCTCTTGTGGAACCGATCTAGAATAGAATACCATAACATAATATGCAAAGCAAAAGTGAATGGAAGTAAAAAAAAAAAAAAAAAAATCATCTACTAGTTAATTTTTTTTTTTCAATGTAATTTCTCAATAAGAACTAAACATTGGATCAAAGAATATAGTCTAGACCCGCTAAAAAGAAAAAAAAATAAATTTGGGTTGATTCATCAATTTGTTTACCTTTCTTTTCAATACATGCTGTATTAATTAATTGAATATATGTGAAGGAAGAGTAAACTCACCTTTCTGGGGAGCTCCAAGGGGAATGAATAATAGAAGAACACAACCTGGTACCAGATCTGAAACACTTTTGTCTCATTAGTTATGATTGAACTCAAAAATTGGATCAAAGAATATATAGACCCGCCAATAAAACAAAAATAAATCTGGGTTGATTCATCAATTTGTTTACCTTAATTTCTTTTCTATTAATACATATTGCTCACAGACTCACCGTTCTGGAGAGCTCCACCAAGGGGAATGAAGAATAGATTTGAATCTGGACGTCCTGGTACCAGATTTGAAACATTCTTGTCTTATCAGTTATGATTGAACTCAAAAACTTTGAATAATAATCATCGAAAAAGGAAGAGAACTCACGAAGTGTCATGTGGTAATGCAAAATTCTGGGTTTTAAGCTCATCTCGCTGCACGATCTTCTTTTCTTTTTTGTTCTGGGCAGCTCCACTTTTAAAGAGATTAGCCACGGCTTCTACAATTTTGTTCATAATTGCGTCTCTCCCACAACAGATCCAAATCGGATCAACAGTTTCTCATCGTCTGAACGGGGTGGGTGTGTTCTTGAGTTGACTTACAAGGGGAAAGGCGATTTTGGGGATCTTCCAAGAGACATTGGCTCCTATTTTATCCATGGTTCTTTTTTTTTTTTTTTTCTTTTCTAATTAACGATTTACTTTGGATAAAAATGCATGTATTTACATATATATCTTTAAAAAAAAAAAGGTGTTCTTTTTGCAAGAAAATTATTAACCAACCAACTTTCCTAAAAGCTTTTACATATTCAAATTTGAATAAAAGCTTTTACATAATCAAATTTAAAAAATTAGGACCTTTTATTAAACAAAGCTCTTATAAACAAACGAGAATATTTAATTTTGTTAAAATGACATAAAATAATAATAATAATAATAAAGGGTTAGATTTTTTAAATTTAGTTTACAAAAGGTTGTCTATTCAAATCTATATTTTTTTATTGAAATATTTGATTAAAAAACATTAAATAATCCAAAATTTATAAATCGAATCTTTCCCATATTTTTTCTTTAAAATATATTGTTTTAGATATTTATATGTGTCTTATAAAAGAAATCGATTATTTTGTCAAGAAAACAATAAGAATATTTTTTTCAAAATATGGGTGGAGGGTTGGTTCTTTTAATCACACCACCCTCTTTTATTCTTTAAGTTGTCATTCATTGACCCTCTTTTGCTAAGCGTCTCTTTTTTAGAACTAAGTACCATGCTGTGGCTCTCCATTAAAGACGATGATACTGTACAGTCATCCCTTCATGTTACGACACCTGGATGGATTCTAGTTGATTGAATATATTGTTTGGAAATGGTGATTTCCAAAGAAGCCAAAAGCTTAACAATCATTTTCCCCTTCTTGAAGTTTATATTAGGAGAATCTTTTGACTCTTTACGATAGTGTCTAAAAAATCATTGCATAGGCCTAGGACGTAGGCCCAGGGAATGAACCCTCAGTAAAACTTAAAGTGAGTTGGTATTCTTCGTGGTGCAGGTAGAAGAGCTTCACGTGGGGACTCGGCCCATGATGACGCCTTGGTTACCCTTAAGGCGCAAGGCCAGGACATAAACTAAGCTCAGTGGGCCGAGCAAGTGACGGGAATACTCTACTACCCGCCAATCATGAGGTAAGAAAGGAAAGCACTTCATCTCCATGATCCGATCTCTATTCATTAAGGGAAGAAGGATCCCCCATGATTATAACTCCCTAATTATCTTCTAATATTCAGCTAGCGATAAGGAAGAGGAGATTCTCTACCTAATGGCGAAGATGTCGTATCACCGTCTGACAAAGAAAGTCATCGTGAACACCCATGATAAATACCGAGCAGTTCCACAGAAGAAAGGTATGCAATCACAAAGCCATAAACAGTTGATTTTTTCCCTTCCACGAAAAAGAAACTGACTTAGGCATCGGAGAGGCAACCGACATTCCCCCACCGGATTGCAGGTTGTATATCGATTAGGCCCGACGGACAGGCCCAACGACTACAATAAGCTCCAGCCCAGAATCGATAGAAACATCGCCATCAGTTTGGCGCCGTCTGTGGGAACGACTGTTCCTTTACAAATAAACCGATTTCGCTGGATCGATGGTATCGACCAAACATGAGCGTGAGGCCACGCCAACCCCAGGACGCAAGACCAACAAAGACGACGCTGGGATGTTGCATACAACCAAGAGACGCTCTCAAAACTCTTCACGCCGCTAGCCTACGAGACTGGCGACCCGGGCCTCGTCAATCGTCTACCGAGGAGTCGGGCGGTCTCACTAGACAGGTGCAACGCCCACAGGAGGCACAACAGGCCCGTGAAGGCCGCAATACCATTCCACAGGAGCAACAACAACACCTCGGCGCTCCTCGAGACGTTGACGGAGGAGGAGAAAATAGCCACACCAGGAAGCATGATCCCTACATACCCCCCGGAGATGGTCGCAATGAGGGGATGCCTGGCAGGAACGACGGAGGTGATGAGCCAACCCCTTATTAGCAGGGGAAGAAGGAACAATCTTGGGAGCAACAGTTCTAGGACATCCAACAAGAGCTCGGCCACATGAAGGAGGCTGTAAAAGGTCGAGCCCCAGTCTCCATGGATGCTCTGGTACAGCAAATGGAATCCCCGTTCACGGCCGGGGTTTTGCACTTCCCTCTCCCGACGAAGTTCAGAATGCCACGGATCGAAGCTTTCGACGGAACGAAAGACCCCGTATACCACCTTAACACCTACAAGAATCAGATGGAGCTGCATGGATACCAAGACCGCGGAGATGCGCAGCCTTGCCATCACGCTTAAAGGGCTCCTGGCATGGTTCAACAGTTCCCGCCAAGATCGATCTTATCCTCAAAGAACTCCCATTGCTGTGTCTCACTTCACCTGAGCCCGACATACGGGAGCCGAAGCACACTGCTAATCGTGTGAACCCACAAGAAAGCTTGGAGGTCCACGTCCGAGGTTCAACCTGAGTCACTGAGTGCATTCCGTGATGAAAGCCCGGCCATCACCTCCTTTATAGCCGGGCTGGGCATACAGTCCAAAGATATGATGTTCTCCATCTCGAAGAACCCTCAGGCAAGCATGGCCGAGGTGCTCACCAAAGCAGAAAAATACATCAACGGCAAGGAGGCCCTTATATCTAAGCATGGAAGCTCTTCCGCACAAAAGGAGAAAAGCAAGGACGAGAAAAAGCGGGACCAAAGCCCCAGAAGACGAAGAGACCGAGACAGATCTCCACGGAGGAACAGAGAAGACAGAGATCGATCTCCAAAGAGAAAAGGTATCGTAAGGGACCCGCCGGGCCACCCCACCGAGTCAAGAACCGCGTACCCACCCCGGCCAGCTCACTCCTCGACGGCCTCGTGTCCCAAGTCCCATACGAGGTGCAAAGATGAGAAGTTTTTAAGGTGGCCGCCTCGCATGAAGACTCGACCCAACAAAAGAGACATAACCAAGTAATCGTGAGTTCCATGTGAAACACGGCACCGAACGAACGACCGTATTCGGCCAAGAAAGAAATCGACCCTAACCGGACGTGGACATCTCCGCCGTTATGTGGCTCCAAAAGATCGGAACTAGGCACCTCCTCCTCCACCACCTCGTCAATCAGCCCCAACTCAACATCAGCAACCCCTAGGAGAGATCAATGTGATATCCGGGATCACCGCGATGGGAATTCAATTCGCCAGCGCCTCCTACGCAAAGATCCGACCGTGGAGACACCGGAGGTACATGTCGGTCTAAGCTCCTCGACGGATACCACACCATAACCTTCTCGACTCCTCGACATTTTGGAAGGTCGCCAACATCCCCATGATGACCTCGCTGGTAATATACCGCCGTGGCAACAAAATACCATAGGTCATGATCGGCAACCCGAGCTCCTACGACATACAACGCTTCGACACAAACGGGCATCGAAGCGGAGAAGTCGGAACTCCAGAATGCCCACTTACCTGATTCTCCGAGAGAAAGTGTTACCCCTAGTGGCTCCAGATAAACGGGTACTCACTTTGCGAGACCACTTATGCCAGGCCACAACGACGATAAAATTCCTCATAGTGGATGCTCCATTGGCATACAACATGTTACTGGGCAAGCTTTCTCTCAATGCCATAAGGGCCATCCCTTTCGCCTATCATATGGTTATCAAATTTCCTACGGAGGATGGAGTAGGAATGGTTCGAGGAGACTAGCGGGTAGCTAGGGAGTGCCACTTGACATCGATGAAACAGAAAGCAGTTGATAACATCCATATGGATGAGCTCGATATGAGAGATGAATCAAACACTTGACCTATGCCCTTAGAAGAGCTGGAACCAGTACAACTTGACGACCAGCCAAAACACCTCACCTACATCAAATCTAAATTGGCCGAAGAAGTCAAAGACTTCCTCATCCGCTTCTTAAAGAAAAATGTGGAAGTATTCGCTTGGAAGCAAGAGGACATGGGAGGAATTGACCCAGAAATTATCACCCACAAGCTGAACGTCAATCCCTCCTTCAAACCTTTCAAACAGAAAAGAAGAAGTTTCGCCCCAGAAAGGCAGAAGGCGATCAACGAGGTCAACGAGGCAGAAGGCAGAAGGCAGAAGGAGGTTAACAAACTCCTCCTAGCCCGAGCCATCCGAGAAGTAGATTATCCCGACTGGTTGGCTAATGTGGTTCTCGTCAAGAAGGCATATGGAAAATGGCGACTCTGCATTGACTTCACCAATGTTAACCGGGCTTTCCCGAAAGATAGCTTTCGCCCAGATTGGCCTCATAAGTGACGCCACTATCGCCACGAGCCTCCTCGCCTTCACTGACGCTTTCCGGAACCAAATGGACCCGACTAAGAGAAGACCTCATTCGTCACCGGACAAGGAACATACTATGATCAGGTGATGCCTTTGTCAAGAATGCAAAGGTCCACCTAAGGTTGGTAAATAGAATGTTCCAAAACCAAATCGAGTATCCATGGAAAGTATACATAGACGGACATGCCGGGTGAAGTCGGGCCAAGGCCGAGCTCCACGTACCACCTAGCTAATCGCCTGCATCCGTATGACTACAAGATTAGGTTAAACCCAACCAAGTGTGTTTTCAGAGTCTCCACAGGGAAGTTCTTGGGTTTCATAGTCAACAACCGTGGAATAGAGGCAAATCCAGACAAGATAAAAGTTATGCTTGACATGCAACCACCCTCAAACACTAAAGAAATTCTAATTTAACCGGAGAATAGTTTAGCCGAAGGCCGCTTGCAGGTCCGCATCCACGACAAGTGTCACCCTTCTTCAAGTTCAAAAAGGCCTCACTAGGATGCCCACGCGAAGAGGCGTTTTCTAGGGCCGCTAAAACCTACTTAAGCTCCCTATTCTAAGAAGCCCTCTCGAGTGTGAAACCTCTTACGCCTACTTAGCCAAGCCTCCGATTTCTCGACTAGTGACGCCCTGGTCAGAGAGCGGGATAGAGCACATTAATCGGTTTATAACTGCAGCCGAGTTTTGAGGAGCAGAGGAAAGGTATCCGAAGATGGAGAAGCTAGTTCTAGCATTGGTGACCACCGCAAGAAGACTTCGACCATACTTCCAAGCTCACACCATCGAGATTCCGACAGAACACCCAATGAAGCAAATACTGCAAAAACCAGAAACCTCAGAGAGACTGGTAAAATGGGCCATAGAGATGAGTGAATTCAACATTAGGTGCAAGCTAAGAACACCGATCAAAGGACAAGCTTTGGCATATTTCATCATGGAATTCACCTCGGCAGAGCCTACCGAAACCACCCAGCTCGCGTCCGACCTCCCCATCTGGAGGTTGTCCGTAGATGGGGCCGCCAATGCTCAAGGAAGCGGTGCAGGTTTGATTCTGACCTCCCCGAATGGGATCGATGTGGAATATGCACTAAGATTCAGGTTCCAGGCCTCCAATAACGAAGCCGAATATGAAGTTGTCATTGTCGGGCTTAACCTCGCCCACTACATGGAGGCTGATCAACTAGAGGTATGCAGTGATTCCCAGTTAGTGGTGAAGCAGATAGAAGATTCATATGAAGCGAGGGGTGAAAAAATGATCCTTTACCTAAAAAAGGTACGCAAACTACTCAAAAAATTTGTACGGGTTCAGGTCAGATACGTCCCAAGGGCAGAAAATTCATAAGCAGATGCCCTGGAAAAGTTAGCAACGGTGTCGCAGGAAGACCTGGATAGGTTGATACCAATCAAGCACCTCCCGGAGCCCTCAATAAACATCAACAACGAAGAAATTTTCTCAGTGATGACTGAGTCGAGCTGAATGGACCCCATATGGGACTACTTGTTAAACAGGACATTGCCAAGTGATCCGAAGGAGGTATCTAAACTAAAAGCAAGGTCAGCTAGATTTGCTCTTTTGCGGGGGCCCTTTACAAACGGGGCTTTTCCGCACCCCTCCTCAAATACGTGGGAAAGGAAGATGTCGACTACGTACTTAGAGAAGTACACAAAGGCATGTGCGGCAACCATATCGGAGCTCGGACTTTGACAGGAAAAGTCTTGAGGTAAGGATATTATTGGCCCACGATACTCAAAGACGCCACAGAACTAGTCAGAAGGTGCAAAATTTGTCAAGAGCATGCCAAGATCTCCCATCTCCTGTCCAAGCCGCTGACCTCGATCATAAGCCCTTGGCCTTTTTAGCAGTGGGGATTAGACATACTTGGCCCCCTACCCATTGGAAGAGGTCAGTGCAAATTTGCCATTGTAGGAGTGGACTACTTCACTAAGTGGGTAGAGGCCGAGCCATTGGTAACAATCACCGAGCAAAAGGTAGGCAACTCAAGCCACGGTCCATAATTTGTAGGTTTGGAGCCCTAAAAAGCCTCGTGTCCGATAACTGAAAGGTCACAACCCAAAGTCTGTAGATTTTGCCCCGGAGCTCTGAATCAAGAATTACTATCACCCCATCTCATTCGTGAGTCTGGCGGGCGCGTGTCACTATAAGGACTCTCAAGATAGCATTGAAGACCAAACTGGAAGGCCTAAAGGGAAAATGGGTAGAATACATTCTCGAGGAACTATGGGCATACAGGACTACGCGCAGGTCCGCAACTTGAGAAACCCCTGTTCGCTTTAGCATTTGGCACCGAGGCTGTAGCCCCTGTCGAGGTCGGACTCAAATCACCTAGGATCGAGTTCACAGACCTCGAGCTCAACGACGAATCTCTCCGCTCAAATTTAGATCTCTTGGAGGAAAAACGAGAACAAGCCCTAAGGCGCGCAGAGGACTACCAATGGAAGACAGCACGGTACTACGATCGAAAGGTTAGGCCTAACATTTTTAAGTCTGGCGACTTAGTTCTCAAAAAACTCTTGCTAGCAAGGAAATACCCCACTCACGGGAAACTGGGACCCAACTGGGATGGACCCTATATCGTGTCACGGATAATCTGACTTGGCAACTATGAGCTTTAAACGGAAAAGGGAAAGACCCTATCTCACTCTTGGAACGCTGAACACCTCAAGCGTTTTTTCCAATAGACTTCAGACTGTAGCTTTTAATAAAACACTCAAATTCTACTTTCATTCGAATAACAGTCTTTGTGTTTATTTTCATCTACTACTCAGAATCATAAAGAAAGAACTAGAGCCTGGTTTATCAGAATCGATGTGCCCGAAAAGGCCCCGGAAAGTTACATCGTACAAGCATGTTTCCAAAAAGATTGTACCTTTATTTAAGAGAACAGAAGTTATTCCGCAGCTTACAATCGCAAAACCGCCTTCTACATCTCGCAAAAATTACAATTAGCAAAACTGTTCTCTGCCTCTCAAAAAATTACAATCAGCAAACAGCCACTTAAGGCAAAAACCACAAGAAAGAGAAAAGGAAAAGCCGGAAAAAGAGAAAAGAGGGGAGGAGAGGTAGAAAATGGAGAAAACATGACTTAAAACATCCTCGCTAAATACGCCACCTTCTCCAAGCGTGACAGTTGGCCCAACTCCATCAAATGGCAGGACTAGGAAACCACGCAACTCCATCGAATGTCAGAACTAGGAAACCACGCAACTCCAAAAAATGGTAGGACAGTGAAACCAAATGTCGGCCTAAGACCACCGATCAAACTTCTCGCTGTGGCGATCGCCACCTGAAGCTTTATCGTAATCGAGCTCTTTCACGAACAAGGGCCAGAAGGGAAGTAGATGATAAGTAGATAAAGGATTCCCCTGAAGAAAGGCCACTATTTATAGAGGAGCATGGACAAATCCCTTCAATGCCTTGGGAAGTCGTTCGGTCCGTTCCAGTTTCCCATAGCCTTGCACTAAATCGCGCACGTTTTCCCAAGGGAAAGAGGACGAAGGGGCCAAGAGAAGGAAGACGAAGGGGCTATGTAGCTCGGATTCATAAGGAAGCATGGACAAACATCGTCAATGCCTTAAGGAAGCGTTCAGTCTGTCCTAACTCCGCATAACCTCACACTAAACCACGAACGCTTTCCTAAGGGGAAGACGGTGAAAGAGCCACGTAGCTCAATTCAATAAGAGCCCAGTAGCTCATTTTGTTAAGAGCCACATAGCTCAGTTCAGTGAGAGCCCAATAACTCAGTTTGTTAAGAGCCACGTAGCTCAATTCAATAAGAGCCTAGTAGCTCAGTTTGTTAAGAGCCACGTAGCTTAGTTCAATGAGAGCCTAATAGCTCAGTTTGTTAAGAGCCACGTAGCTCAGTTCAATGAGAGCTCAAAGAACTCGCCTTGTTAAGAGCCACGTAGCCGCCTGGGGTGCAGCCTACGAACCTCGCTTTAAGAGCCCAACAACCGCAGTCGTAGTCTCCTCGACCTTAGGAAGAGCCTAGTAGCTTAGTCCGAGAGAGCCACATAGCTTAGTTCAAAAGAGCCACGGAGCTTAGTTTTTAAGAGCCCAATGTACCGCAGGTCAAAGGTGAGCCCGACCTTTAGGGAAGAGACTGCAGTCACCGAGAGAGCCACGTAGTCGCTCAAAAGAGCTGCTTAAGCTTAATTTTTAAGAGCCCAGCAGCTAAGCAAGCCTCTTGTTTAGCTCTTTCCACAACACTTATTTGGCTATTCCACCCTTTGGTGAGATATTTCTTTACTCTCTTGAGGATGATGTTTCGTTGCTCCAAAACGGAAGATATTCTTAATTTATTGCTGTTACGGAAACTTCTTTGTTTGGTTTTGCTAGAGAAGAAATTGAGCGTAACTCATTATTACTAATACAAATAATGAAGTTTTGCTGTCTACTGGGTTCTACTGCTTTTACTTTTTCATTCGGCGGTTTTTCACGTAAAAATTGTTGTCTCATTATGATTGATTTATTATTATTTGATTGACTTTATTGTTGGTTTGTCTGTTTATTAAACCTATTTTAGCACACAAATAGGGAAATATCATTTTTAGAATCATTTATTTGATGGTCATTTCCCAACATATTTAGACTTGATAGGTATATCATATCGAAAAAAAAAACACTAATCATCAAACCGCGTCAAGCGGCCCGGATATGGAGCTCCATATGTACCGATTTTGCACCTTAACATTTTCCATGCTTTCAATATCATTGACCGAGAACCGCCTATCCGGGTTTTAAATCAATAAAGAAGTGGGATAGAAGATGAGTTAATTAAATTAATAGTCGTAAAGATATTGAGTGTGGAAAGTACGCAACTATTTATGAGCATCTTACAAAGAAAATTCTATTTTTCACTCTAAATTTTAATATATACAACCACATGGTTTTAAGTTAAAGAACTAAATTATTCAGAAAAAAAAAAAAAGTTAAAGAACTAAAATTATGGGTGAGTTACCTGACAGTGACACCCACTCTCTTATCCGAGTCAACACAACCCACCCTCTCTTCCTTCCACCTTCCATTCTACAGATCTAAAACAGCAGGGGGAAAGTTGGTGTTTGATCTTATTTGGAGTTTCCATGCACTGAATTCGGAATTCTCATCGGTTTCCATTCTTCAATCATCAGGTTTGCTCTTTTTGTTCCAAGTAGGAATTGATGTTTTCTCCTCCAAGTACCAGTTAGTTTGTCTGATTAATTTCTTAATTCTTGCTGTTTTTGAGTTGACTGCTGTGGAAATGAATGTTGAAAGATCAAGATCATATTAGTTCAAAGGCTCTCTTTTGGCTGAGTCATTGATTTCCCAACTCATCTGAAGGTAATTCACAGCCATAGGTTTTTGTGTCTATACATCTTTTATATCCTTTACGCTCACTATATACTTTTGAAAAGCCTAAAAGAGAATTGCCTAAATAAATTATATATGCTTTTCTTTCTTCTATTTTAGGCAATAAATTATATATGCTTTTATTTCTTCTATTTTTCTCTTATATTTGCTCAAAATTTCCTAAAATTTTAATTTCATTTATAAGACAAGAATAGGATTATTAAAGCTATGTTTGATTCTTAGAAAATAAATATTTTTTCCAAAAAAATAGAGAAAAAATACAAATGAAAGAAAAAAAAAAGCAAAAAGTAAAAGAAAAAAAAAACCAATTATTTCTATACAACATTTCAAACTCATTTAACTTAATTATTCAACTTTTATATATATATATATATATATATATATATATATATATATATATATATATATATATATATATATATATATATATAAAGAGAGAGATTAAACAATTTGAAAATTTATAAGTTTCTAATTAGTTTTAATTATATCTTATTTTCTTTTATATTTTTTCATCTAATTAAACATGAGATAATAATTTTTCTAACCCACATTTTCTTTCTTTAGAATTTTCTCCTGAATCCAAATACAAAGTTACTTCTTTTGAGCAATTGAGAGAGTATATATATATATATATATATATATATATATATATATATATATATAAAGAGAGAGATTAAACAATTTGAAAATTTATAAGTTTCTAATTAGTTTTAATTATATCTTATTTTCTTTTATATTTTTTCATCTAATTAAACATGAGATAATAATTTTTCTAACCCACATTTTCTTTCTTTAGAATTTTCCGAACCAAATAAAGTTACTCTTTTGAGCAACCGTGGGCACGTACAATAGTATTGACAAATGGCAAAATAGGGAAAAGTGTTCAGGCTGTTGATTTACAAATAATGTCATTTTAGACTTGAAATTTTCAAAAATCCAACATCATTGCTGCTAGAGTAATATAAAAAAAAGATTTTAGTATTAGGACTAAGGTTATAGCTAAGGTTTGTTAACCTAGTATATCATATTCGTTAAGGTAGTATCTAAAGCTCAACTGATTGAAATATAATGTTTTGAAGACATTATTTGTAAATCAGCATCCTAAATTACGCTTTTCCCCAAATATTTTGTGAGAAACTCAAACAACCCACTGCTCATTTAAGAAGTTGTTCTAAATTTTTGGTTGATGTTCTGGATGGGGCATTCTTGCTAACAGAGAAATGGAAGCAGCGGCTGGTGGTTTGGTAGTTAAGGCATACGACGACGGAAGTAAAGTTGTAGGGTTCTTCAAAAAAAAGAATGATTATGTGAAGGATCTGGAAGAAAACTATCATAAGTTGAAGTCGGAATTGGGCAAGCTCCAAGCAAGGAGAGATGACATAGAGGCAGAATTTAACAGAGACAGGAGAATGCAGGCCACCAGAGAATGCCAAGACTGGATTCTCAGGGTCAAGGAGATGGAAAAACAAGTGAGTAAACTGGAAGAAATGTATAATAGCAAAGGGAAGCCGTCATGGAAACCCACTAGCTGGACCTCACGATCAAAACTCAGTGAACGCATGGCGAAGAAGAGTGAAGAAGTTCATAGTCTATGGATGGACGGAATTTTTGAAAGAGGAGTGGTAGTTGCCAAATCAGTGAAGCCTGTTGAGAAAATTGGTGCACCAAACATAGAAGACAAGCAATCTCTTCAGGGGGCTTTCCGGAATACCCTGAATTATCTGAAGCGTGACAAAATAACAAGAATTGGAATCTGGGGAGCATTGGGGATTGGAAAAACAGCAATAATGGAGAACTTGAATGATAACGAAGAGATGGCTAAAATGTTTGATAAGATCATTTGGGTAACCGTGTCAAAACATCCCAGTATCGAAAAGCTTCAAGAGGCAATCATACGACGGCTAGAATTGAGTGTGGAAGGCACTTCCTCCACCACAGAGGAGAAAGCTCAGAGAATATCCAAAGAGTTAGAGGGAAAGAAGTGTTTGATTCTTTTGACCTAAGTTTGTCAAAAATTGATCTACATGAAGTAATGGGGATTCGACCTTGCAGAAGGACAGCAAGGTAGTGTTGGCCAGCCGATCTCGTGGCATTTGTTATGACATGGATGCTGATGAGCTGATCAAGGTGGAAAATTTGTCTTATGATGATGCTTGGAACATGTTTCAGGAAATAGTGGGTGATGCCATGTCTTCCCCCTCAATAAAAAGAATAGCAGAGTTGGTGGTTAACGAGTGTGGAGGTTTGCCACTATTGATAGACAAAGTAGCAAGAACCTTCAAAAAGAATGAGAAAAATGATGTACTGTGGGATCGGGGATTGAGGCGCTTACAGAGATGGGATAGTATCAAAGTGGAAGGCATAGAGGAAGTGCTTGAGTTTTTGAAGCTTTGTTACCATGATTTAGATGAAATTAAGAAGGGTTGTTTCTTGTACAGCGCATTGTATCCTGAAGAATGTGAGATTTGTGTAGATTACTTGCTGGAATGTTGGAGAGCTGAAGGTTTTATGGATTACATAAATGAGTTTAAAGATGCACGTGGTGAAGGGCATGTGATTTTGAAAGAACTCATTGATCTCTCACTGCTTGAGAGAACCACAGGGAGGAAATTTGTTAAGATGAACAAAGTGCTTCGAAAAATGGCCCTCAAAATGTCGTCACAAAGGAATGATTTCAAGCTCTTGGTGAAGCCACGAGAGGGACTGAGCGATTTCCCGAAGAGGGAAGAATGGGAACATGCGACTAGGATCTCTCTCATGGATAACCAACTACAAACTTTGCCAGATACTTTAGACTGTTGCAATCTTTTGACATTGTTACTTCAAAGGAATATGTTCCTCATGACTATTCCTGAGTCCTTTTTTGCCTCTATGCAGAGTCTACGAGTTCTGGATTTGCATGCAACTGCAATTGAATACTTACCTTCATCTTTATCCAACTCGATCCACCTCCGAGGGCTCTATTTAAATTCTTGTATCCATCTGAGAGAATTCCAATTTAATATAAAATCACTTGTGAATCTTGAGGCACTGGACATTCGAGGCACACAAATCGGTTTACTTCAAATTGGAAGTCTAGAACGGGTGAGGTGTTTGCAGATGTCATTGTCTAATCTTGGCAAGGACAACCATATTGAATGGACGATTTCAAATTTCAATTCATTGGAAGAACTTAGCATTGAGGTTTGTTCCTCCAAATTATGGTGGGACAAGATTATAGACACTGTGAAGAAGGAGGTAGCTGCCTGGGAAAAATTAACTTCTCTTCGATTTTGCTTCCCTGAAGTGGACTTTCTAGAGCTGTTCGTCTCTACAAGCCCAGTATGGAAGAAGAATTCATGCATGACATTTCAATTTGCCAATGATCATCCTGATTCAACCTGCCCTCAAATTCTTGAGTCTTTCTGTTATCTAAGCTACTACAGCCTCAAATTAGTTGATGGCAATGGTGTGAATCCCAGAATGTTGAAGCAGCTTATGGTAACCTATGCATTCGGACTCATTAACCACAGGGGCGTTTCAAGATTATCAGATTTTGGCGTAGAAAATATGAACAGAATGTTGGTATGTTTGATTGAAGGATGCAATGAAATGGAAACCATCATCAATGGTGAAGGAATAACACAAGAAGTGCTAAAATGCTTGGAACATTTGTGCATCAACAATATACTGAACTTGAAAAGCATTTGGCAAGGGCCTGTTTATGCTGGAAGTCTTGCTCAGCTAAAGAATCTAACGTTAAGCAGATGCCCAGAATTGAAGAAGATATTCTCCAATGGCATGATTCAACAGCTCCCTCAGTTGCAGCACTTGAGAGTTGAAGAATGTGGTCAAATTCAGAAGAAATAATCATGGAATCTGAGAAACAATGGATTAGAAGCCAATGCACTTCCCAAGCCTGAAGACTCTAGTACTCCTTAATCTCCCCGAACTAACAAGCATTTGGATTGATGATTCATTGGAGTGGCCTTCTCTACAAAGGATCAAAGTATCTACATGTGACAAGTTGAAGAGATTACCTTTCAACAATGCCAATGCAACCAAGTTGAGATTCATCGAAGGACAGGAGTCATGGTGGGGAAAACTAATCTGGAAAGACGACGCCGTTAAAAGATTACAGTCTCTTTGCATCTTTAACTAGCTTATCCTCATAACTCGTTTGCAGTGCTAGTTGTAAAATGGTTGTTGTCTCATCCACAAGTTTCTGTGGAGCATTCAAAACTTTTAAGCCTTGCTATTATGTATTGTATATCTTTAAGGGGTTGCTACTTTGGGTAACTTGTTTTCTTTTACTATTTGATTCCTTGGATTATCTTCGCTTATGATGTAAGATTTGATTGTAATATGGATGTTATATTTCTTGTATTCCTGGTCGCTGCTAAGTTGCCAATATAATTGTTATATCCTACATCGGATAGGAGAGAAACTTTTTGACATTATATAAGTATAAACTCATCTCAACCTAGTAGACGCATTATTAAGCCTTAAGACCCCAGCCCAAAGCAAATAATATCTATACGACGTGGGCCGAGTCACATAAATAAGACGTAGCCGATCCACGCTCCACATCGGAGCACGCCGATAAACTTCTTGCTATTATATAAATATGAACTGTTATTAACCTAGTAGACGAGTTTTAAAACCGTGAGAGCTCCTTGCCCAAAGTGACAATATCTATACTGGGCCGAATGGACTGTTATAATAATAGCGAGTTCTATTTGAAACGAACTAGACTTAACATCTATTGTTGCTCTCTGACACAAATATTTGCTTTGACAATTTTAAAAATAGGCATTCATTTCATTTATATACATATACACTTTTTTTTTTCTCATTGCAGTTACCATATTTAGAGAGTCATGACCTTAACTGCCCTTGTTGCTTAGCTCAAGTGGTAATAAAAATGGTGGGATAGGATACCGGAGGCTTTAGGATCGATTTCTTGCAACAGTAATACTTTAACTCCGATATTCAAAGCGAATAGGTGTCCTAAAAACAAAGGAAACTAGTGTTTCATTCTAATATTGATTTGGGAACAATTGTAAACATGATATAAAAATGTAAAATATATGGCTTAGTAGGATTTTACAGGCCAATTATGTTTCAGGTATGATGGTACTTAGGTTATGCCTTAATAAATCCAGTGTCACCTTGATTATCCTAGGTACTACCATAATGAACAATGTCAAGGTAGTACCTACAACTTATTAAGGTTGTGCTTAAGTACTACCATACCTAAAACACAATTAAGGTATTGACCATGTATTTTACATTTTTTATACTTTTTTTTGTAATTATTCGCAAAAAAATCACTTTTACTTGTCAATAGATTGAATCAAAATCGACCTTCAAAGATACAATTATTTTATGTCCTTGTGGTACATTCTCGGCCTGTATGTGATTACCCCAAGGAGAAGGGTTAAAGATGATTTCGTGATGTGCACCTGCCGCCTCGTATCACAGACTTTTGATAAATTTAGCGTATAATTAAATAAATAATTGTCAAAAATATTTTAGATTGGAAAATATTTCCAATTCTATGATAGTTTTTGACATGTAAGCAATCATGGAAATTCTCATATCGACATCACGCTTTAAAACACGACTTTACTAATTTACATCAAATCACGTTCTCAAAACAAGATTTTTACTAATCTTACATTGAAATTGTGTCTTAAAACGAGACTTCATTAATTTATATTGAAATCGGGTGGTTTTCAAAACACGATTAATAATTTTACATTAAAATCGTATATTCACAATTTTAAAAATTTATACTTAAATTGTTTCTTCAAAACACCATGTCATATTTTTACATCAAATCATGAATGAAAATATTTGGTTTGATGTATATATCGGTATTTGGTTCTTACGGATATATCGGAGATATATCGGTGGATATTTTTATATAAATATCGGTAATTAAAAATTATTCAAAATTAAGAATATATTTAAGTTACTTATCAAAATTATTTTTAAAGCATAGAGAATGATAATATCAATTAGATTTGATTTTTTTTTTTACATTCTTTTACTATATTTATTTTTATTAAAATATATTTAATTAAGAAATAAATTATTTTTATATGATTTATACAAAATATTTTATTCAATAGTTTTTTGAAATTTGGTAATTGTAATAACAACGTATAATAGAATACAATATTTTTATATTTAGTTATTATAAATAATTAAAATATTCAGTAATTTATTAAAAAACTTTCATAAATTAAAGACAATATATTAAAACATTCGTACTCAAGATACATAATGGCATGCTTGGCCTATAGATGGGAGGTTGGAATCTTATAGTTTTGGCCAGGTTCGAACCCCCCTAGCTCCGTATTTTATGGAGTTTGACTCTCCATGAACAGTGACCGATATATCGGGAAATATCCCGAAAAATCGGTAAAATACCGAAATATCGCCGATAATTGCAAAAAATTCAGAAATTTATGTTGATCGACTATCGGATGGATATATTGTGTCGACATTAACCGACACACGATATATCGGCCAATATTTCTAATATTTTCAACACTAACTGAAATCGTATCTTTAAAACACGATTTCACAATTTTATAATTTACATTGAAATCGTCTCTTTTAAACACGATTTCACAATTTTATAATTTACATTGAAATCGTCTCTTCCGAACACGATTTCACATTTTCACACTGAAATCGTGTTTTGAAGGCACAACATCTATGTGACCCTTTGTTGGCACTAAGTGCCATGAATTTAGAAATATTTATTTTTGTTCAATATTTGAAAAAGTATTTTTTCTAATTATGGTATTATTTGAAAAAGCTCCAAATTGAAACGGCTCTGACACTTATACTTCTTCTCACTAACAAACAGTCTGAACACTGCAACCTCGATCCTCCTGAATGGAGACGAAGGAGAGCAAAACCCATCAAGATTCCGGACAGGTGCGTTCCAAATCTGGATGGCCGGAATTCTCTCACTGAAACTGCATTTTCCGATTCCGATGCTTTGAAAGGGCAGCTTCTTCCCCAGATAGATTTGCAGCGACCCTTGCATCAGTAAATTTTCCTTCCCTTTCCTTAACTTTTAATAAAATAAAATAAAAGTTATTATTTCCTTGGTGCTTATCTTATCTTATATACATGCAACATATATAGTTTTTAATTATTAGGAAAAAGATAGAATCATAAGAAATTATTGATATTTCTTTGTCAATTTTGAATACTTAGCAGGTAACTTTGCTTTTATGAAAGTTCTTGTCAATTTTTAATTTGATTTCTAAATCAACTGCAATATTGATATTCTGAACATGAAAGAATTAGGGCTTCGTGCTACTGACTCTGATATTCTAATTTAATTTGCTGTGCAATTCTCAAAATATATTGCTTATCTATATTTTTACTGGCAATTGAATCTATGACTACTTTTGGAACCCGAAAAATACTAAGGAAAAATAAAAGAAATTTTTTTTTTAAATATGACCTAAAAAACAAAAAGATCAAAACACCCTCATGATTTAAAAATAAATATCTTTCTTTCAACTTCCTCAATCACTTGTTACAAAACCACCTCTGATGAGAACCCATCCAATTTTTCATGAAATACTATTCTAATCCATGTCACTTGGAAGGAACAATTACAACTTCAAGAATCTCTCTCATCCAGCTGCACATATTTTGCATTTTTACTACACACGCATGGTCTTCATATAAGAGCTGAACTATAAATATTCCTTCCAAACTGCATTACTTCTTCAACTCATCCTGATCATTTTTCTTGTATCACACGGAATCATGGACAAATGTTGGAAATTGAACAGGAAGAAAGAAGAACACAAAGGCTGGATTTTTAATGTTTTGGAGGTAACTCAATAGGTAAGAGAGAACGGAAGGCATCTTCCACGGACAAGGGAATATGGGAACATTATATAAAATTGATCGTCTCTTTTCAACACAAACAAAATGGAAGAATGTAGCTTTTGAATACTGGATTCAAAAGCATACAAGAAGTCCACATCATAATTTAATAAAAAAGATTAGAAAAGCCAAGGTTTGATGACAGAAACATTAGTTTCTGCAAGGTTTCGAGTTTCCTTTCTCCCACAACCAAGCCCAAGCATGAAGTGAAGTAACTAAACAAACAACAATCAATAAGACAATAAGCAGCTGTTTGGAAAATAACATCCTGGGAGCTTGAATGAAATACGATGGAAATCTGAGAGGGGTGACTTTATGAAGGATGCCGCTGTATTGTCCCTCTCAGCTAAAAGGAGCAGCTGATAAGAACTTAAGCTTAGCTAGTAGTACTGCATATGTAAAGCTACGCCGCCACTTGCTTTTGCTTTGAGCTTGTTCCAGCCTCACCCAATTAGCGGACCTCAGGAGTCACCAGGACCTGTTTGTCATAGACAAATAACCGAGAAACATACTCAAGTATAAGACCACATAGTTAAAACACAGCATTAGAAACTTGGACACATCTAAGACATATAATAAAAATGTTGGAAAACTTTCCCTATCCAAATTGATATGATATTATCCACTTTGGGCCTAAGTGCTCATGATTTTGTTTTTGAGCTTTTCCCCCAAAAAGTCTTTATACCACTTGGGACAAGTATCCATGCTTATATACTTAAAATTAGCCCCATTTCCAATCGATGAGACATTGTGAGACTTTAGGTTCACACCCAACACAAAATATTGTTTGGGCAACCCAAACAGTGCCTGCCCCATCCATGTTTTGGGGGCATGGGTGTGTGGACTATCCACCTTTAGGGAGAGATCAAATATATGATAGGGAAGCACGTAGCAGCTGTGAGTAAGATAGATCAAAATGAGAAAATAAATAACCTGACTGTTGAGAGTGGGCCTCTGTTTTGCTCGAGCCAGTTGATCATTGATTTCCTCTACTAGCTGCGTCCCCAAATCCGTGTACCTTCAATCGGCGGGTGATATCATTCAGATTTGTGGTTGAAATAGTTCTTGATGTATACCACTTTCAATTCATTCTCCACTCAGTCTGGTCTCTCCTGTTATCACCTTTCTACTTACAATTGTCTACTTTCCTCTGTGAGAATTTTTGAGGTTGGTATCAGAAAGTAGCTACTTAATTTGTGTAGCTATAGCACAGAGACACTCGCCAATTCTAGGCATGTACTTAAAGGATAACCTCTTCAACTTTTGGGAGATACCATCTTGTAGCGGCCCTACACCTTCAGCAAGAACTTTGAGTCACTATGCTGTTGATTTCAGCAATCTTCAACCACGAGCCCTAAGCGTTGGAGTTCTATGAGAAGACTGGAAAGCAAAAATTGTATCCAATCCTGGGGCAGGTATGCAATGCCAAAACTTTTAGATTGGACAGCGAAGGCATCTGACTTGATTGCCCTTTCCAGATGCTCCTTAAATTCTTCATATAATGAAGTTCCAAGTACACTAGTGATGGAAACACACCATTTCTATCATTGTCTACATCTAGAATAGTTTGAATCTCATCACATTCACTTAACACACAAAATTTTAGATTCTTCGATTTCGATTCCAAATTCAGATAAACTAGTAACTGTCAAATGGCGATCTAGGAACAATGCAGTAGCCTGTTGAAGCACCACCTTAATTCCAGTTGGGGTGCCTTCACCATTCAAATACTTCAAGCATGTTTCTTGTTCTTCAAACCTAATTGCAGATTCATGTGATAGACGAGATATTATGCGCTTCTGATGTCTGCCAACAATAAATCTAAACCTCATGCATGATAGGTTTAGGGATGATGCTACATCCCACAAGTCATTCAAAAGTAAAACTTCTGGCAAGTGAAGTTTAAGAAAAAGCAACCTTTTTAAGCAACAAACTTCCTTTACACATTATATTTGAAGGCAGCATTCCATCTCATCCTCAGGATTCACATCTATGCTTAATTGTTTCAATTGAAGCAGATTGGATATGACGCTCTGAGGTATGATTGTATTTGAATGGTTATCTTTCTATAGTGGCTGGTTTGAGTACAAAATGACAGTTTCAAGCTGCCAAATTTGTCAGTTTCAACAGCAGCTGGTAAATTTATGATATCAGTCCCTTCAAGATCAAGTACCTCAAGATGACAGAGTTCTCCAATTTCAGTCGGCAGCTCCATGAATAGCTCACAATTTCTTAAAAAGAATTTTCGGAGCTGAACCAACTTAAAAAAAGATGGTGGTAAAGACTTTATTCTAGTTTCGGACAAGTGAAGGATTTGGAGTATAGGCATGCATTGGAAAAATGACGACGAAATAACTCTTAGACGATGGTTACCTTGTAAGAACAATACTCTGAGTTTAGGGCAATTTGGATTATCTGGTAACTTGGAGAATTTATTGTTCATCAAAGACATCTCATTAGCCTCCCATGCCCTTACTTTCTGGGTGCCTCTGTGAGTCCTCTTCCATCTAGTTCAACAAGTAGTGCTTGGATTCATTTCGCTTTGTAAAACTCACAACTCCTACGGATTTCATTTTGCATTCGGACTGACTCTCCATTCGCAAAGCTTTCCAACAAGTGGGCATCAACAAGATGTTGAACAATCTGTTCTCCTTTACCAAGTGTTCCGATCAAGTCTTCTTTCATCCACCTTTCAAGCAAATCCACTTTGTCTGTTCCTTCCATCTCTAGGTAAAATGCACAATATTGTACGCATTCATTTGCAGCTGAACCTAAATGCCCCAGAATGAATATTAATGCATTAATCATAATTTATCTTGACATGTAATAATGTAGGTTGAAAGCCTATTAACTAAGTGCATGCTGCCAGATGCGAACATTTCTGATGACTTTAAGGCTTGCCATTAGAACAGTAGTCAGAATGGCCAGAGCATTGTCTTAACACATGTACAGCGAGTTTCTGGATAGTTGAAGAATGCAAAATCTCACCATTCAACATTCCTGAAAAATAATTCCCATGATAATAGATGATGATTTCTCCTAATCTCCAGATCCATTGGCACCCCTGGATAAAATTGAAAGCTCGCCAAAACTATCTTTTGAGTGTTGTTTGAGTTCCACCAGCCATTCCCCAAGTGATAATCTTTCTATCCATGGATGGAAGTCGTCGAGAAGGATTAGTTTTGGCTTCACAATTGCTCTGCTTCCCCTCTGTCAGAATTTGAGAAAGCCAACTGTTCTATGATTCTACCCTCTATATCTTTAACTGTCGAACAAAACCTGACATCAACTCGAATGACGAGACAAAATATTTGCCTTATTGGTGAAAGATTCTTCAGCCTGACCAGGAAGTTCTTATCATTTACTTCTGAAATTACAATCCTCTGAATTTCAGGAATTTGTATATATTGTGAAATTTGACGAATCATAAATTCATCAATACACCGATCCAGCATTGCTTCCGGGGGTGCTTGATACCCTGGAGACAACCCATTACACATATTCACAAGGATGTCTGATGGAACATGAACTTTGATGTCGTGGATTTGACGACTACAATTTATCCATTTCGGAAGAGAGCTCAAGAACTTTCACTTTTCCTGTGTGTAAAGTGCTTCTCTTGCTTTCTGAGTAATCCCCAGAACATCTCGAATCCAGCCTCTTTGTGTTCCATTGTTTTGGGAGTTCAAAGGAGGATATGATAAAATAAGGCACACAACATCCTTCTTCATGTTTAATTCCCAAACTTTGCGGATGATTCTGCAGGAGATGAAATGAAAAAAGAAAAGAAAAAGAATCATTAAAGTGAGTTCATTGTATAGATTCCAGCAAACAAAAAAATAAAACACAAAAATTCATTTGACCTTAGGTCGGCAACTTCGCATACAAAAGCATTTATGTAGTTTTGAACTTCTAGAAAGACATTTCAGTAACTCAACATGGTGTTGATGTGTATTATATCATCTCTAGAAAAGAATTCAAGCTATGTTTTTTTTTTTGTCTTCTATTTATTTTGCATATTATATTGTAATACTTTGTTCTTACAAAAATTCGAGCATAAGATTTCTCATAACTCCTTCCCACCCCTTTACCACTTGTCGGGCCTCAAGGACAACTCAAGCTATGTTTGGTTCCATAAATTTTGGGAGGAAAAGAAAATTAAGAAATGGAAGTAAAGAAAAATAAAAAAAGAGTTGAATCCAAATGTATGTTACTATTTGGCATCGATATAACAATTAAATAATTTAAGAATATATAAGTTTCTGGGGTTAAATTTATGAGGAAAGAGATCGCCAAAGCAACAGAAAGAAAGATACAAGATGTAAACAATAAAAGGCCAAAAGCGCCTTTACAAAATAATCAAACGAGAACAAAAAACTCGCCTCACTCCTGCAAACTAAGCACTACTAAAGGCAACTTTCTAAATCGCATAGTGAATCAGCTCAAACCCTAAACATTTGATATCACTATTGTGACTAAAATATCGGCTCAAATTCGTTATTTCATATTAGTATACATTCTTTTTTATAAAGAATATCATATAGAGTATTTTCTAAGATAATAATATATATATATATATATATATATCTATATATATATATATATATATATATATATATATATCAAATAAGGTATGTTCTATCAATGATATTTCAGTCTATTTGTATAATTAAGAAAATATGTTTTTTATATCTTCTGATTTAGTAATATATATATTATGACGCAAGTCAAATATTCTTATATTTGCTTTAAAGATGCCTATATGTTATTACAATTATTTAACGTGATTATCATTCGATAATTAAAATCCATCTGATTAGAAACTGTGCTTGAAAATACTTTCCTTTTTTAATAATTTAAAAATAAATTGAAGTTGTTTTTTAAAATGTTTTGAGAAATAATTATAATAAGAATAATAAATAAAGCTTTTATCTACACACCAATTTTGTATATCCTTACGAACTTCTTTCTTTTAAAATTTTTTTGAACCTAATTTTATTTCTGAAAACACTAAAATTATGCTTTGGAAGAACACATTCTTTACAGCAACAACATGAAAATCTCTGATCTATTTATGTCTTTATCCTTGACCATAATTAAAATTACAATTAATTACATAAATGACGTGTCAACTTTTTAAATTTTTGATCCATCGATTGCTTTTAGATCAATCAAAGCTTAATAGGATACTTGGTGTCTGTTTCGTTCAACCGATAGCTAATATAGCCTATGATTGTAGTTAAATATAAATTACTTCTTAATTAGAAATACCTTATTAAAAGGTTAATTTACCTATAGGGACATATAAAAGCGGGAGAGAATGATAAAAAATATAATTTAGATATTTTAATAAGAGCATAAGCTACAATCTGTCCATGGGAAAAAGCGATAGATTGTAGTTTCTTCCTATTGTTTAACCCTAGTGAGCTGTTATAAACTATTAATTAGTCCTAATTCAGAGCTGATAGAGGATGAATAGTTATCAAAATACTTTATAAAAAATTATGCTATTAGTTAACTTACGATCCCTTATAAAGCCTATTTTTAACTTATTTCAATAAGCTTTACTTATAGTTTTATCAAAAAAAAGTTTTATATGTAAAACCTAAAACCGATCATTTTAATGATAAAACAGTTTTTCTATAATTGTGAAAATTCCTCACATGTATATGCATCCAAAGACAACACAAATAGCTTAAAAAATCAATATTTTAAAAATCGGATCGATTTAACCGTCGACCGACCGATCTTCTGGTCCTGTTAAAGCATTAACCCGGATAGGCTCCTAAACCGAACGGATCACTCCACTTCATAAAACAATGGACATGTGGCATTTTATTTGGAAGTTGATGCACATAAGGACAGCTGTACACCATCCTTCTATGGCTTTAGTGGAGTAAGAGATTTAAGGCCAAGTGATTAATTTTTCGTTGTGGGACTCTCATAGAGATATGAGAGTAAAAAAATCAAAATATTACTTGACAAACTCAGAGGTCGAACTCAGGTCCCACTTGTGTAAATATATGCAAACAATAATATACAAAAGAAAAATATACATATGAAAACTATAAATATGAACCTAGATTATAAATATAATATTATATTTTTTTCATTTTTATTCAATTTTAATATTTAAATATTATGACATATGTTTCATAAAATTAAAAACATTAAATCAATAATATAAAATAAATAAATAATATTATAAATATTAAATCATATATCTTTTAAATTTTAAAAATATAAAATATATATTTATAACGTGACTGTACGATTGATGATCCGCTCGCTCATAATACATACTAAATATTATGTATATTATGTTTCATAAAATTTAAAATATTGAATCAATTATATAAAAATAAATAAATAATATTATAAATATTAAATTATATATTTTTAAAATTTTAAACGTTCGACCACTGTAGCGGTTTTTAAAATTAAAAGTATAGAAGAGAATTATAACTTATTTTTATAAGTTATTTCAAATATTTATCATTTCAAAAGTACCACGTAAACGCACCCTTAATAATTAAAATTAAAAGTTTAAAATGGAACTTACTCATCACGCGTTGACCGTAGTAGCGACTGCGGCGGCAACCGGAGAGAATGGCTTTTCCTCTTTGACCGGAGAGAAGACTTATCCTCGAAGCCGGTCTTTCCAAGAACTAGAGTATCCAAGTCGAAATATAGAGGATGTTTTGAATAAAAGCCGCTCGAATCCTCCTCCTCCTCTGCCATGTATTGAGAGCTTTTGCATTGTTGTACCTCCATCTGGTATATTTCACCGGCAGAAACTCTGGTTCTTCAACTACAACACCACCAAGTCGTGGTTCTTCAACTACAACACCACCAAGGCGTCTATATTGGTGGTACCGGACCGATGTCCAAGACAAAATCGGTCTGATGGAACATCCGTACGGACGATGATGGGGCTACTGTCGGAAAAAGAGAGAGCGCCGACACAGAGAGAGAGAAGAGTTAAGGGTTTCTTTTTAAACAAATATTGAATTAAGTTTGAGTCTTAATAGTTAAAATCAATGTGAGCGAATCGATCGAACCGGTTCATCGTAAAACAATGGACATGTGGCAACCTCATTTGGAAGTTAATGTACATAAGGACAGCTGTACACCATCCGAGACACATTTTTCTATGGCTTTACTGGAGTAAGAGATTTAAGGCCAAGTCGCATTTGGTTTTACTCCAAAAAAATCACTTGCTAATTGCGAGTATCATGGCGTTTTGGTCTAAATTTACTATTCAATAGATCCAGTGTTTATGTTTCGATTTATCACGTAAGTCGATTCGCTAATTTGTCATATTAAAACCATACTAAAACTATTTAATGGTAGAAATTTTAAATCCCATCTACATCCTGAGCCTTCTAATGACAATTCTATTACATTCGAAAAGCTCGCATGAATAAATATATCGGTAATTTAAAAATACCTAAAAAGATAATCCTTAATAAAGAAAACAAAATTTAAAAGATAATCCTTAATAAGAAAAAACATATTTTATCCCTTATTTTTTTTAAAAATATTATTTGATAAGAAAAAATTATTCATTGATAAGCAAAAATCGATCTTATCACCAAAGGAGACTTTGATAAAAGTGAATTCGGAAGATAAAACAGCCGCTATGTGAATTCCACCACCAACCTTTTCCTCTTCCTATATCAAGCCATTGTTATCATCGTAAGACCACCCTTTTTACATGTTCATATTTCGTCGTTAATGCTTTGAGATCAAACGAATAAATTAGTAACAATAAGATCGATTTTGGCTTGGGCATCGGTCCGGTACCGGCAATATAGCCGATGCGGGTACCACTTGGTGGTGTTGTAGTTGAAGAACCAGAGTTTTTGCTGGTGAAATATAGCAGATGGAGGTACAACAAAGCAAAAGCTCTCAATACATGGCAGCGGAGGAGGAGGAGGAGGAGGAGGAGGAGGATTCGAGCGGCTTTAATTCAAAATAGCCTCCATATTTGGACTTGGATGCTCTGGTTCTTGCAAAGACCGGCTTCGAGGATAAGTCTTCTCTCCGGTCAAAGAGGAAAAGCCCTTCTCTCCCGTTGCCGCCGCAGTCGCTACGGTCAACGCGTGAGGAAGTTTCCTTTTATTCTTTTAATTTTAAAAATGGGACCAATGTTCGTAGGTATAAATTTTTAAAAATGTATAATTTAATATTTATGATATTATTTATTTATTCATTTTTATTTAATTGATTCAATATTTTAAATTTTATGAAACATAATATTTAAATATTAAAACTGAATGAAAATTAAAAAAATATAATATTATATTTATAATCTATGTTCATATTTATAGTTTTCAAAGTAGGATATGGATATTTTTCTTTCGTATATTATTGTTTGCATATATTTAAATAAGTGGGCCTATAGCCTAATGATTGCTTCCACAGTTCGAGTCCTGAGTTTGTCAGGTAATTTTTTGATTTTTTTACATCCAAAAAATTTATAAAGCATTTATATGGCCTTAAATCTCTGGCTCCACTAAAGTCATAGAAAAGTGTGTCTCGGATGGTGTACAACTATCCTTATGTGCTTTAACTTGAGTTTTGGACGTTAATAGTATTTTTAAAATAAAAATCTAAAATTTAATGCTGGTTTTAAAAATATGTCCAAACTAATGTATTTATAGATAAGTTGGTAGACGACCGTCAGCACATCAACGACTTTTAGAAAATTCAAAGATCGATATCTTACAACGCCTAAGTAATCCTAATTTTAAAATTTTCAACGACCGACATGAACGACGACTATCAAATAAATCAAAGCACCGTCGCTGCACTCTATAATCCCCCAACAACAAAGAATCGACAAGTCTCCTCAAAATACTTCTCCAAACCAGAGCCAAAATGGAAAAATGGGAGATCAGAAAATTTAATATTTTCTCCAAGAAAATGATAAAAGGAGAAAACACCCAAACTCTTTTCAACATAACAGAAACACCCAAATTGCCCCCCATCATCACAATCCACTACCACCCCACCCCCTCTTCTCAAACAGCAACCCATGTTTTTTTAAGTTAACTCCGCACCATGTTGCGCTGACTCTCCATAGACAAAAACTCTGGGCTAATCTCAAATCCTCGTTTCACTTTATCAATCGTTGCTCTAATGCCGCTTACATTCCCGTGGCGCCACCCTCGTTGCTCCATCTCCAACTTGTGCTCGCCACTCTTCTCGCAGCTCACAAACCATACCAGCCTTCAAGACATGTAATGCAACACAGAATTTCAGTTGTCGTATGATTATAAGCTCAATGTATCAGCCGCTAGAACGACACTTTGGTTTATTTCAATAGTCACGCTCACAACGCCGGGTCATTGAAAATTTTGTAATGTGATAGGCCGGCGCTAGAACGCCTGCAGATTTGAATTTTTTAAAGGCCGTTGATGAGCTTAAAAGTCATCTATTTTTAGTCCATTTTTTCTCGTTGGATTTTAACAATGTAAAAAGGAATAATTAAGATGCAGATATATGAAGAAACTCACCAAATTTATTTGCGTAGCTATAAAGAAAGAAGAAAATGCAAGTGGGAAAAATGCGCGAATCGGGCGGAGTAAAAATGCAAAAATAGCAGGCGTAAATGAAAGTAAATCGCTAACTTATGTTGCAACCGGGGTTTATAGCCCGGCCATGAGGTCACGCATATCAAGAAATTGAAGGAAATTGGCGTTGCGCGTAAGACTCCGCCGCGAGAAAGCCGTGGGGCGAAAGGAGCCGAGGTCGCGACGTGAGATCGGGTCGCGATGACCAAATACAGCCCAAAGCCGCGTGAGTCATGAAATTGAAGTCGCTGAGAAGATACCGGCGTCGCCGACATCGTGAACGAATACCGGTGACTCGCGGGAGGTACGGGGCGATGTCACACAAGGGATCGATGTCACAGACAAAGAAGAGCAATCAAAGGAAAGATACAAGTGGCGACAAGATTGAATCATGCAGACATCAGTTGATGTCACGACAATATATTGATGTCGCGACATCAAGGAGAAACCAATGAAACTGGTATCATTTAGTTAATGTCACGACAAGAGATTGATGTCACGACATCCGAAGACAATTTGAATGCTGCAGAAGACTTGAGATCGAGGTCGCGACATGAGGAGAGATTAGTGAAATCTGCAAGGACGGATCGATGTCGCTGGCAAGATATTGCTGTCGCGACACCAAGAACAACCAGCTTGAAGGCCCTGCAGAATCCAAGTCGATGTCGCGATTAAGAGATCGATGTCGCGACATCGTGAACCTTCGCATGAAAGCCGAAAAGAAATGAACTGTCACGGCTGCGGGAACGAGGTCGCCATACCCGCATGATTCTGAAAGCTGAATTATATCTAGCGATGCCACGCATAAGAGTCAAGTCAATGGCACCAAAAGCCATCAAGTGAAGACTGCATCCTGAGGGTCATGTCATGATAAGAGATCAAGTCATACACGACCTATTCGCGAAGAAGCCCATAAAGAGATGTCGCGACAAGAGACGTATATAGGTCGCGACATCAAGATATCGCGAAAGATGCATTTCATTTAGCCATGTCACATGGTATAGCACGCCATACATCGATGAACATGTGAAGCCCGCAAGAAGTAAGTCGATGTCGTGATAAGAGAATGATGTCGGCATCAATAACACGGGCCCAAGGCCGTGATAGATAAGAGGTTTACGCCGCGACGCGGATCGAGGTCGCGACATTGATGATGTCGCGACAAGGAATTGAGCACGCGAATTAACGCGAGCACGGCCAACTAACTTTAATCCACAAGGATCGTGACGGGACTGTTACCAATTGAAAAACCCTATAAATACGCAGCTTATCCGTATGGGAAAAGCAACAGCGCCACGCACGAGAGGTCCGGATATAATGGAAGCCCATTTTCTTTATTTTTAGTTTTCTTTTCTTTTCTTTTCTTTTCTTTTTTTATTTTCTTCAATGATAGATTAGATTAGATTTTATCGCTCTAGTTTTCTTTATTTTTCGATGTTCTCGCTTAGAGCCAAGCTTCGAATGCAAGGTTCAATTCTTTCCAAATTACTACCTGAATGTTGTTCATAAATTTATGGAATTTGCCATCTGGCTTAAATGCACATGACTTTATGATCGTGAGAATGTCAGAGGGGTGTAATTCAAGAATTTGAGAGTCAGCCATTTAAGTGAATGCTATTGTCGAAATTATATTTCTTTGTTATTTCAAAGAAATTGTGAATTTCACTTATGAATTTACTGCTATAGTTTAAAGTTTTTGATTTAATATCGCTTTATACCCGTATTAAGAATTGTTTCATTGCTCGATTAAGAAACTTCCAGCATACGCCGTAGATGACAATCCTGGGAGTTATGAATATTTCTTTGAAGGTATATTAACCTGCTATTAGAGATCTAATGAGCTTTGTGAGTTTACTTGATAAATCCTCTTCTCACTTGAAATCAAGAATGAGTTGATTGAGTTATCGATTTAAACAAGTAGAGAGTTCACCTCAATTCGAATAGTGAAGCCAATCCTGTGTTAGCTGAGATCTAATCAAGGAGAGAGTTATCTATTCTAATCTAGAGGAAGAGTAACCTGGAAGTTGTATATCCTGCTCGACCGACAACTGGGAGCCATACTTACAACCGTGAAAAATGGGGCACAGAAGTATTGCAAAAGAAAAAATACTGATAGGAAGTCCCTCGTTAAAAGTATATTCAATCTGTTTATTCGAGAGAATCAGTCAAAAATTGGGATGAATGAAATGAAGTGAGAAATCCAATTTAACTATTAATAATTTACGATTTTTGAAATTTGAGATTTTATACAAAATTTAAACAAGTTGACATCAGGAATTGATATTTCACAATAGCATTGATCTTAATGTGTTCTCGAAACGATAATTATTCAATTTCTATTCATTCTCCTAACTATTCATTATTCTTTATTCTTTAAATTCAAGTTTATTGTTCATTCAGTTATTTACCTTTGTGCGTTTCATTTTCCAGCACTTTAATGCTGGATCTTACTATCATTTAGTGGTCCAAATAGTATGGAAATTGAGTAGTCAGGGTAGTTGATTTAAAATTCTTGAGATCTCTGTGGGATCGATATCTGGACTTAAATCCATTTTATTACTTGTCGACCTGTGCACTTGCAGAATATCAGACCAAAACCAAACTTTGAAAATGATTACTCTAGGAGATTTTTGGTTTATATAGTATAATGACAACAAGTTTATGGCAAGATTGCCCGGGATTAGATAATAGTCCTTGATAATTTTGTTATAAACTGGTGCAAATGTCATTTGGTCTCACGCAACAAGCTTATTGGCATCATTGCCGGGGATTAGACAATAGTCCTTTGGTAATAGTGTCATAAATTTGTACATGTGTTTTGGTCTTAACAAGTTTTTGGCGCCGTTGCCGGGGATCGAAAGAATTTAATAAATCAATATTCAGATGAAAGAAGGATATACTAATTTGGACATTTAAAGAAAAAGAACAAAAATAGATTTTCAAGCAGTGGTTCAGTTCGGCCACTAACATTTAACGAAAAACATTTAATATTTTTTATGATTTGACTAATCCTATTAATGGGAGTGTTTTTTGCTTTCTTGTGAAAAAACTTTGATGCATAGGAAGCATAGCACTGATCTGATTCCAGCTGACACGGAAATGTAGTTGACGCCGTAAGCTCGAAAGACCAAGAAGGCGTAAAACCCAACCATGGCAGATGAAAGGCAGGATCAAAGTTGAAATACATAAGAAGCTGGGGTGCCACCAACATCAAGAACAGATTTGAGACCAATTATACAGAATAATATCAAAGAATCGTGACAAACACACGATTTAATCTTCAATCCAAGATCATTATAATATTCAAGATCGTCATCTGTCATCCAACTGAGATCTGAATCAGCAATCTGAAGAGTCCTCAACGACGGCCACATCGTTACATCAATGGCGAGAATGGTCAATCACTAGTCCCATTCTCTAAGATACTGCATGTTAAAAGAATAACTTATCAGGTTCTGTTGATATTTGAGAATTAGCAGAAAACGCCCACTATGGACCTTCCGCCCTCGCCTTCGAAAAGAAGGAGGGAAATCATTGTGTTCCAGCAGGGGGAAGATGAAAGCCTGTATGTAGCTGGGGAAAGATTCAAACGTTTGCTGAGAAGATGTCCAATGCATGGGATAGATCTGAAAACTCAGATGGACATTGTATATCATGCTTTGAATGATATATCAAGAGGGATCATTGATGCTTCATGCCGTGGAGCACCAAACGAAAAAGGGCCGAGGAGGCAAAAGAGCTTAATCAAGACTCGCTTAAATGTAACATGAAACTCCTTATGAAGCTTTCAAGAGGAAACAAAGAAGTAAAGGAATTATGGAGTCGAGCAAGATGACACCATGGAAGCCAAGTTTCGATGCCATTATGCACAAAGTTGGCAAGCAAGAAAAGAAGTGACACACACCGCTCATGAAATAGGAGCACTGAAAGGGAGTTATCAAGGAATTCGCCGAGAGGTAACCTAAGAACTTTATGATGTCAAGAGGTTAATTATTTGGGTGAGCCAAGAGCTTACCATTTCAAACCCAATCCTAGTCCTTCCAAAGACATTATCACTCCAAAGACTCAGAACCATGAGAACTGCATGGTGGAGGGGCTTCTCAGGCCTACAAGGTGGACAACTCAACAAGTATCAAGAAATACCAAGGTTCCAAAGAGTTGTACTGAAGAAGCACTTTAAATGAGCAATGTGAATGAATACTGGGTCGAGGAGGGCCCAATCTTTTGAAGAACAGATAATGTGATTTCATGGGGGATAATAAGTCATTAACCTCCATGAGCAAAAGTTCACAGAGTTGAAGTAATTACTACCAATTTAAATTTTTCACCACCAATGCAACCCCAAGAACCTCGGGAGACACAAGTAGGGCGCCTGGTCTTAACCCTACAGCCGAGAGGAAAGATGCCTTCCAAGTGACACAAGGAAGAACCCAAAAGACCATACCGGCCGTGCAAAATTAGGGAGCCGGGAAGAGCTAAGAAATGAAAGAGAAAGACGACAAAGAACAAGACGTGAGCAAGATCGTAGAAGGGAAGATGAATCGGAGAAAGAAAAAGAAAGAATAGAGAGGAAGAACATCCAAGGATCAAAGCCCCGTAATCCCATTCCCACAAAGACCGTTAAGTCAAGGATGGAGGAGCAGTTTGCAAGGTTCTTGAAAACCTTCCAGAAGCTGGAGATAAGTATGCCTTTTACTGAAGTGGTAACTCAAATGCCACTCTATGCAAAATTTCTGAAGGACATACTAAGCAAGAAAAGAAAAATAGTAGAAGAAGGAATAGTGAATCTCACTGCCACTTGTAGTGAATCGTAAAAGAACTACCAAGAAGATGAAGGACCAGTGGAGTTTCACAATTCCTTGTATTGTCGAGGAATTAATCTGTGAAGCTCTCTCATGACTCAGAGCTAGTATCAATTTGATGCCTCTTTCTCGCTGCTAAGAAACTAAGTTTGGGGGAGCTTTACTCCCACAATCAAGTACTCTTCAAACGGCGCATGATCGATGGTAAAACCTCAAGGAGTCATCACATGCACTGTCACCGCTGGGAAGTTTGTTTTCCCCAAAGACTTCATCATTCCGAATATGGGAAGAAGATTCACAAGTACCCTTGCTATTAGGAAGACCATTCCTAGCTACTGAGCTCTGACATGGAAGAAGTTGCAATGCGCCGCTATTGAGAAGGCCATTACAACCTCAGGAACCTGATTGATGTCAAAAGGTTGTATCTGAGAGTTGGAAAAATTTGCGCGTTAATTTGATCAGTATACGAAATATGAATGACGAGGAAGGATACAATGTGGCGATTTTGTATACTTCCCGACGTGTTAACGATAGTTGTAACACTCCAGTTTTTATCAATGAAAAAGAGATGAATTTGTTATCTTTGAAGATGTCTATTGAATTTTCATCTGGCGTTTCATTATAGAGCTGTGTTGAAGCAAACAGCAGAAACAATAATGGAAATGTTAGAAAGGCGAGAGGAAGTGCGTGAAAGCAATTTGAGAAGGCACAGTTTGAAGGGGTTGTATGTTTAAAGTATGACATGAATTTGAAAAACCATTAATCATTTCGGCCAGTTAAGTGAGGGTGAGGAACAAAGATTCTTGAAAATATTGAGAAGCATAAGGAATCGCTAGCTTGGTCCATTGAAGAAGTGAAGGGTATCGATCCATCATTTGCATGCACATGAATTTTCTTAGAGAGACTTCAAAACCATCTGTGTAGAACAGGAAATTTGAATCCGGTGATGAAGAGAGTAGTCGGGAAGGAGGTACTCAGTTTGTTAAATCTTTGGTTTTATCATGCTATCTCGAGATAGTCGCGGGGTAGCCCGATCCGTGTGGTCCACGAAAGAAGGGGGTTTTCTTGTGATCGGCTTAAGCGAATTGATTCAGCGAAACGTTGTGAGGAAAGTTGAATACAAGAACTGTAGTAAATCATTTCCCCTTTCGCTTTCATTGATCGATGTCAGACGGGTGTTAGCAGACACCCCCACTTTGTTTTCTAGATGGAGGAGCCCGGTGATACAAATCAGGATTGCTATTGCACCCGAGGATCAAGAGAAGACCACATTCACATGCCCTTATGGTACTCTTTGCCTCGTAAGGATGCCATTTGGGTTATGTAATGCTCCTGCACTAAGCATTCCGCAGGTGTATGATGTCCATATTCTCGCATTTGGTCAAGAAGTGATGGAAATTTTCTACGGATGACTTTACTGCGTATGGATCCAGCTTTGATCAATGTTTAAACAATCTGAAACAAGACTTCAAAGATGCCAAGACAAACAACCAGCACCGACCGGGAAAATGCCATTTTACGGTGACGTATGAATTGTTCTGGCATAAAATTTCTCGCTACTGACTGGGAAGTCGATCAATCCAGTATCCATTATCAAACTCGCACCACCTACTGAAGAAAAGGAGTAAGCAGCTTCGGGGCATGCCGGATTTTACAGAGATTCATCAAAGATTTTTCAAAAATAGCTGCATCACTATATTACCGGAAAGATACAAGGTTCAATTTCATGACTCGCAAGAATGCTTCACGAAATCGCCTAAATTCGTATAGGCACCGGTAATGGCCGCAATGCATCGGGATCGTGGATTTAAATAATGTGTGATGCCGTGATTTACATGAGCCGTGGTTTGGGCAAAGAAAGAGAAAGTATTCTGTGGCCATATACTATGCTACAAGACCTTCAATGAAGCACAAGAGAAACTACCAACAACCGAAAGGAGATGCTAGCCATAGTATTTAAGCCAGGAAAATTTAGGCAATACATTTTGGGATCCCATGTAGTAATTCACACCGATCATGCAAAGAATCAAATACTCGATGTCGAAAAAGGAAGCTAAGCCACCGATAAGGTGGGTGCTCGCCGTCAGTAAGAGTTTGACGGGAAATCAAGGATAAAGGGATGTGACAATGTGATAGCCGATCACTATTATAGAAAGAAGTGTGTTGATGAAGAAGAAATGTCCAGCTAATGTAGAATTTCCTGATTTAACAATTGCTTGCTGTTTCTTCCAACTTCCATGGTATGGCCGATATTAGAATTATCCGCTTCAGGAGTAATGCCTTCGCATCTCAGCCTACCAACGTAAGAGGAAACCCTTCGTAACTGACAACAGATATTATATTCGATGGACCCATTACTATTCAAGAGAGGTGCTGACATGATAATACTTTAAGATGTGGTGCCGTGGTTGCGAACAAGGCAACATTTTAAATAAATGCCATGCATCACCATACTGGGGGACATTTTTCTCGGGAGAAAGAACAAAACACAAGATACCCAATCGTGGTTTTACTGGCCCATCTTCGTAGAGATCAGGCAGAGTGGGTGAAATTGTGTGATTTGATGCCAAAGGATTGAAATATCACAAATAGAATGAAATGCCCTAAAGGTATTACGGTGATAAATTTTCGATGTTCTCAGAATAGATTTTATGGGATCTTCCCACCATCATTTGGAAACCTATACATACCGGCTAGCAAGAGATTACGCCTCCAAATGGGTGGAAGCAAAGGGTCACCCAAGGAATGATGCTAATACGTTGTGAGTTTTTGCAAAAAAGAATATTTTGATGTGCTCGTGGAACCCCGTAACCACCATTAGTGATTTGGGGGAACCCATTTTGCAAACAAAATATTTGCAAAACTCAGAGTGGTGTATGGGATCAAGCATGTAATGAGTTTAAATTTCTATCATCCCTGCACTAATGGATGCTGCAGATTTCAATGTGAGATCAAAAGAATACTTGAAAAGATCAGAAACAAGGTGAAGGATTGGTCTTCCACTGATGATGCACTTTCGCTTACAGGATCGCATACAAGACTTACTGAATGTCCCCATAGAAGAGCTAAGTAAACCAGCTATCTACCGAATTATTAGAATACAAGGCAATGTGGGCCATTAAGAAGTAAATTTCGATTTTAAGGCTGCAAGGGAAGAAAGATTGCTCCAACTGTCTGAATTGGAAGAACTGAGAAATGAAGCCTATGATAATGCTAGAATATACAAAGATAAGACAAAGAAATGGCATGATCGTGAGAATCTTATAAAGTGAGTTCAACAGAGAATGTGTTATGCTTTTAATTTAGACCAAGTTGTTTCACAGGGAAATTAAAACTAATTGAGTGGGCCATAATACGCAGTATCAAGTACTACATTTGGAGCAAGAATAATCGGAAGATCGATAATGGGGAAGAATTCAAGGTCAAATGGACAAAGGTTAAAGCATTATCTCAATACGGAAGAGGGAAATCAAGAACTCTAACCTGTTCCTTGAGGAAAAGCAGCACCACAACAAAGAAGTCCAATAAGGACTCAAACTGAAAGAAATGAACGGAGGCAACCTATGAGGATTTAAATTGATTTTTAAATTTGAAATATTTCTTTTCTTTTTGGTTGCTGCAAATTAGGTCGCATTTGTTTAGAAGGATAGATTTAATTTTTAGAAATCGATCAGAGTTTAATCTAGAATTTTCTCGAATATTGCGTGATCTTCTCGTATGGGTTAAAGACATGAATAAGGCACCACAGAATAATTCAAAGAATCCTGCAGGAGTCACGACATGAGAAAAAAGGAGTAACCTTCTCCCTAACCCACTCAGAGATATATTCACAATTGTTAAATCTCGCTTAAAATATTCCTCAAGAGATGTCTAAACTGGTAAGGAAATAATAAGAGAATTCAAGGTTTTGAAATCACTGAAAGAATATGGCTAAGGTCACTGCTAGAAGGGTTATGTCGCGGACAAAGCCGTTTGTCCCTACAGCACGATGTCGTGGACCGCTTGGAAAGAACAATTAGTGAGTATAGAGGAAGGGAGATACATGTCGACACCACCGTGATGTCGCGATGCTGAATTGCTTCAAAACGGAGAAGGATTGTCGCCACATCAAACAATTCTCGAAACTTCAGATGTCGCGAATATCCTAGGTATGTCGCGACATAAGGTGCGATATGTGCCAACTATCACTTCAAAAAGCCCTAAATTTAATGATCTCAAATAAAAAGAGGCTGAATCGGTCGCGACACGCTCTTAATCGGGCGATTAATTAGCCCACACAAACATTGATTGAATTGCAACCGGTTGGAAACTATTTCATTCACTCCAACCCACATAACCATTCACACCTTCTTCTCTTCCTTTCACCTCAACCTCCGAAACCCTAGCATTCCAAACCTTCCGAAAAGCTTTCTCCTCGCTTTCCAATGGTCGAAATTCCCACCCCGGTCCCTAACTCCAGACGAGACATGAGGGAACACGAATAACGTAAGAAGAAGAAACTCGCCAAGGAGAAAGAAAATGAGATTCATCTGGGAAGAACAAGCAGAGAGATAATTATCGGGCACCCGAAGCTCTCGCGACTTCAAGAAAGAGCAGGCAAGGAAAGGGAAAGAGGAGAGAAGAAGAAGAAGTAGAAAGACTGTCTCACGGCTTTCATTCCTGGAAGAAGTATTATTAACAAGGGGTCATTAAGCAGAGAGGAGATTCAAAAAACCCCGCACTCCTTTCAAGGAGATGATAGAGCAGAGGATGGGAGAGTTCCTCTGCCGCACACCAAAGCAGGGTATACAAAGACTGGTAAGAGAATTCCTGATTCAAATATGGTAGTTGAAGGATGGAACTGCTTTTGTTAGGAGGAGTCCGGTCTCATACGGCCAAGGCCATTAACGAGGCTCCAGTGGCATGACAAAGGCACAAACATGGTTCCAAATTCAAGAAACCGTTGAAAACCAGTTTGGAAAGATTTGCCAAGAAGCTTCGACTAACGGTAAAGTGCAATAACCAAGAAGAAGGAAAGCCAAGAACAAAGTGAATGCAGGAAGCCTTAATAAGAGGCTAAGGTGGTTTTATCGCTTCTCGCTTTTTGGTCCCAACAAACATGTGTGCACAAAGTGAGAGAACAAGAATGTGTTGCCGTATGCCATACCTCAAAGGGTACAAGATCAACACATAGGAGTTATCATAGAGAACTCTCTATCACGAGGCATCATGAAGGAACAAAAGAGGCTTATTTCCTCACCCAAAGAACAATCACGCTCTATGCTCAAGGCTGTGGTGAAAGGAATTTGGGAGTCAGAAGAAGAAGTACCTAGAGCTTCACCACTCCTTCCGACAGAGTTGGGTAAGCACCAAGAAACCTGGCAGTGCGGAGTGCCGGTGGAGAACAGAGAAGAAGCCCAAACTCGAAGAGCCGTGAAGGAGACTCCGAGGGTTGCCGATCAAGCGAAACGTAGAGCACCCGTAAAACTCAAATTCGTACAATAATGATTACATCGCTTGCGTAAAAATGAAGGGCAGGATGAAGGTAGCCTACTAGACTTCTCCATCCTTAGCCGCTCCGTGCAACGTAAACTTCCAACCCGGAGAAAAGCTCAAGGGGAGCACAAGAGAATAGCTTGCACCGGGAAGCTCTAATTTGTCAAGAGAATAGATGAAAGAGAGAAGGAGTGGAAAATACAACAGGAATTCAGAGAAAGTATTTATGAAAAGTAATTGAAGAGAAGAGACCAACAGTGGGAGGAAGAGCTCAATAGAAAAGAAAAGGAGCATGAAGTGGAGCTATAGAGAAGAGAACAAGAAAGGGGGAGAAGAGCCGAACAAAAGAGTGAACAGACAGGGGAAAATTCAGGCAAAGAAGTGGGAAGAGTTTAAAAGAAATGAAGGAAAGATCACAATCTGTTAAACTCAAACTCGCCATGAAGTTTATAACAACCGGGCCAGCGTGGATTCTCAACTCTTAAACCGGAGAAAGAAAAGAGATACAGAGCAGAAGCCAAACTTGGGAGCAAATAAAAGGATTCAAGTTTTGTACAGTCTCTACATGATTTTGAGAAGAAACTGGATGATAGAGATAAGAAGCAGAAAGACACAGAATCCTATAGGCAAAAAGAATGGCTGGAAAACTTAGATCTGATTAACAACAATCTTGCCAAATTCTTAGAAGTGATGACTGAAATGGAAAATACCATGAATGGCTTGGGAAAGAGGCAGATGAGTCAACAAGAAGGTTGATCTCTAATGAGATTTCATTGAAGAACAAATGGAGAAGGAAACCAAGAAGAGAAAGCAGTGAAGAGAAATGAAAATTCCTAATTTCCAGCCCATTTAGGTACATTGCACTCCAGATCCCCCAACATTTTTGGTTCTCGATTATTTCAAAAGAAAAAAATTAGACCTTCTCCCTACCTAACTTTCATTACCATCCATCTCCCATACCGCAAAATCTAACCCGCCGCAATTAACCAAAGACAAAATGAGAAATTTAAATTGAACTGTTGTGTGCTATTTTGAATTTGTCGATCTCCATGATTGTGTTGTTTTGTGATTGCATGAATAGGAAATTAAAGTAGAAATTAGTTCCATAATAAAAACTGCTGAGATGTAATGAGCTGAATTTGAATGGCAAGTAGGGATTAGGAACTTTGAAATGTAGAATAAGGGCCAAATGAATACGCTTGATTGAAACACAAGGTGCAAAAAGTTACTTAAGTCTAGCTGATGTCCGTAATTGAGGAAGGTAATACAACAGAAGGAACAAACATATTTTTGAGTTTGCATGAACAACAAGTCAAGGGAACCTGATGAATATCAATTAATTTAAAATACTCATCAACAAAATGAGTCAAGGTACTCCCTATGGTTAGTCAACTGTTCAAACCAAATTCTAGAATTTGTTAGATTATCAATCAGAGGCGAAACTAGATGATACGTTTGACAAGAGATGATGTGCCATTCTCGACAACTGAGCCATTCTGTGCCCATCCCTATTCATATGTCGATGCATATTATTGAGTCCCAATTGAGCCAATGCCTATTTTTTCAAAATAGACCAATGGAAACCCCAACTCATCCTAAGCACATCAATCCTTCCGTGAAAGAACCTAAGTGATTACTCAGAATTCAAAGAGGGAAGAAAGAAATGAAGTTCGGGAGTATAGATTTTGGTGAACTCAAAAAGGGAATGAAAAGAGAAAGACAAAGAGTAGAAAATGCAATAGAAAGAAAGATATAGGACAGTTTTATCTTGTGGCCTAACTCTCTCTTGAATTAATTAAGTTCTTAGGGGTGTTTCAAACACCTAGCAATCTAATGTTATCCGGTATGGGAGCTATTAACCCAAAGTTCGCTAAGAGTGTTAGAAAGCCTAAAAAAGTTAAAACATTGTACTATCTCGAATGTTGACAAACAAGGAATTTTCCTGGAATTACAAGTGGAGAAATATGGGGCACCGTCGAATCAAGAAATGAAGAGGCGTCCCAAACACTTAAGTTTAGGGAGTTTATTATGTGGAAACTACAAGAAAGAAAGGGCAAAAGAGGAGAGAAAAGGTTCAGGGTAATCTTAACCTAAAAATTCCTTCCATTCTACCCATTACCCAGGCCTAACAATAAAAGCTCAAAAGACCTGATTGATCTTGACACTAAACCATCATATATTGTGGAGATCAATATGAAAAACAAGCCTAGCGGAATTCAAAGAATAGAAACAATCAAAATTGTGAAGGACTTTAGGGAGGTAAATGACTCATGAAATGAGAAAGGAAAATAATCTATTATTCATCGTGATTCAATAAATATAAGGTTTTTGTAAAACAATTTCAAATGGGCTTAGTTTTGCATAGTATAAAGAGTGTAGACCAACCTTGAACTGACTCAAGCATGTGCATTTAAAATTTAAGAGAGAGGCATACCCTGCATTGCAATTAAATTCACGCCATCAGAACAAATCGTGAGAAAATGCCCTTAAAAATTGTTCTTTTAATTTGTTTGAGGACAAACAATTCTTTCTGTTTCTTTGCTTGAGGACAAGCAAAACTTTGGGTGCCTGGGGAGTTTGATGAGCTTAAAAGTCATCTATTTTAGTCCATTTTTCCGTTGATTTTAATGTAAAAAGTGAATAATTAAGATGCAGAGATACGAAGAACCCACCAAATTTGTTATTTGCGTGAAGTATAAAAGAAAGAAGAAAATGCAGGAAAATGCAAGAATCGGCGAGTAAAATGCAAAAATAGCAGGGCAGAAATGAAAGCAACTAGCTAACTTATGTTGCAGTTTGGGGTTTACATAGTCCAGTCATGAGGTCGCGACATCAAGAAATTGAAGGAAATCCGGCGTGTGTCATGGCTGTGAGACCGCCATGGTAAAGCCGGTGAAATGAGTCGAGGTCGCTGACGCGGAGATCGGTCGCGACATCGTAAATACGCTTTTTAAAGTCGCAGAAGTCGCGAATTGAAGTCGCTGAGAAGATACCGGCGTCGCGACATCAGAAACGAACAGCTTGGTGACTCAGGAGGCATGAAGTGATGTCGCCGGCAAGGGATCGGCGTCGCGACAAAGAAGAGCAATCAAAGGAAAGATACAAGTGGCGACACAAGATTGAATCATGCAGTCATCAGTTGATGTCACGACAACATATTGATGTCGCGACATCATGAGAAACCAGTTGAAACCTGCAGATCATTTAGTTAATGTCACGACAAGAGATTGATGTCACGACATCCGAAGACAATTTGAATGCTGCAGAAGACTTGAGATCGAGGTCGCGACATGAGGAGAGATTAGTGAAATCTGCAAGGGACGTGACTAGATGTCGCGACAAGAGATTGTTGTCGCGACACCAAGAACAACCAGTTGAAGGCCCCAGAGAACTAAGTCGATGTCGCGACAAGAGATCGATGCCGCGACATCGTGAACCTCGCGATGAAAAGCCGAAAAGAAATGAACTGGCCGCCACGACAGTGACCGAGGTCGGCACCGTAAGATTCCGCTGGTGCTGAATTATATCTAGTCGATGTCACGACAAGAGGTCAAGTCAATGGCTACACCAAAAGCCATCAAGTGAAGACGTAATCCCATAGTTGATGTCGCACAAGAGATCGGGTCACACACGAGACCTCGCTCGCTTGAAGGTTGGAAGCTCCATAAAGAGATGTCGCACAAGAGACAAGAGGTCGTGACATCGTATATTATCGCTTGAAAGATGCATTTCATTTAGCTGATGTCACGGTTAGCAGAATGACGCCGCGACATCAGAGCAACATGTGAAGCCCGCGAAGAAGTAATATGTCGTGGACAAGAGAATGATGCGGCGACATCACTAATGATCACCAAGGTCAGACAGACAAGAAGCCGACGCCGCATTTCTGAGATCGAGGTCGCAAGATGATGATGTCGCGACAAGGAATTGAGGTCATACTGAACTGACACGGGCCAACCAACTTCGAATCCACAAGACCCGCATTGGAATTAGGGCCCAATTGAAAACCCTATAAATGCCAGCCTATCTAGAAGGGAAAAGTTGTACCAGCGCTACGTATCGAAAGTGGTCCGATAGCCGGTTGGCCCATTTTCTTTATTTTTAGTTTTCTTTCTTTTCTTTTCTTTTCTTTATTTTCTTCAATATCGAGCAGATTAGATTAGATTTATCGCTCTAGTTTTCTTTATTTTTCGGGAATTGATGTTCTCGCGAGCCGGTCGCGTTGTTCAATTTTCCGTAAATTACTACCTGAATGTCAGTTCGCATAAATTCTCTCGAATTCATTTTATCCAAGCCAAATGCAACTTATTCTATGATCGAGGAATGCTGAGGGTGTAATTCAAGAATTTGAGCTCACTTTTCATTTAAGTGAATCCTATTGTCAGAAATTATCTTTCCTTTGTTATCAAAGAAATCGCGGAATTTCGGGCTATGAATTTACTTTCTGCTATGGGTTTAAAGTTTTTGGATTTGAATATCGCTCTTATACCCAGATAAGTTAATCGTTTACTGCTCGATTTCAAGGAGGTCCTTCGAGACACAGCATAATCCCGGGAGTTATGAATATTTCTTGAAGGTATATTAACCGCTATTAGAGATCTAATGAGCTTTCAGGAGCCTTCACTCGACAAATCCCTCTTCTCACTAAATCAAGAATGAGCTTGATTGAGTTATCGATTTAAAAACAAGAAGAGAGTTCCACCTCAATTCGAATAGTGAAGCCAATCCTGTGTTAGCTGAGATCTAATCTAGGAGAGAGTTATCTATTCTAATCTGGGAGAAGAGTAACCCGAAGTTGTATATCCTCATGATCCATAACTGAGCTAAGGTTTACAAATCTCGTAAAATGGGTATGAAGTATTGCAAAAAGAAAATACTCGAAGTAGGAAGTCCCTGTTAAAAAAGCGCTTATTCAATTTGTCAGGATTCGAGAGAATCAGGTCAAAATTAGGATAATGAAATGAAGTGTGGAGAAATCCAGCCTCGAACTATTAACACTCGGGATGTGATTTTGAAATATGAGATTTATAAGCAAAATTAACAAGTTGACATCAGGAATTGATATTTCACAATAGCATTGATCTTAATGTGTTCTCGAAACGATAATTATTCAATTTCTATTCATTCTCCTAACTATTCATTATTCTTTATTCTTTAATTCAAGTTTTATTATTCATTCAGTTTATTTACCTTTTGTGCTTTCATTTTCCACACTTTAATGTCGGATCTTACTATCATTTAGGCATCCAATTAAAAGTGGAAACTGAGTAGCCTGCAGAAGATTTAAAAAATTCTAGATCTCTGCACCTGATATCCGATTTAGTCCATTTTGGTCACTTCAACAATTCGTGCACTGGGCATCGCATCAAACCAAACTTTTAGAAAATGATTACTTCGTGAGATTTGGTTTATATAGTATAATGACAACAAGTTTAAGGTTAAGATTGTCTTGATTAGATAATAGTCCTTGATACTTTGTTATAAACTCGGTGCAAATGTCATTCGTCTCACGAACAGTTTATCGGGCATCATCGTCGGGATTGTGGACACAACCCTTTGGTAATAAAATGCAAATTTGTACATGTGTTTTGGTCCTAATAGCCGTCATTGCCACCTATCCATAAACGCACTAGTTTGGGCATATTTTTGAAACCAGCCTTAAATTTTGGATTTTTTATTTTAAAAGCACTATTCACGTTTCAAAACTCCTTTAACTTCCAACCATTGTTTTATGAAGTGGAGTCAACTGTTCCTACGACCAAATTAAGGCCTAAACTTAATCAAATACTTATTCAATAAGTTATTTTTTATTGTCTTGCTGTACATTTCTAATACATACAGGAATCTTCTCACAATTATGTAAGAAAAATGATTAATCTTAAAGAAAACCAAATGATTAATCTTTAGAAAGTCGTGCCTTGACTAGGTCTTAGCTTTGTTTCCAGTTGTTCTCTATTTTGATTATTTTGTAAAGGTTTTTCACACCCATTGTATACATCTTGTATACTTTTTCACTGCCGCTTGTAGCTCTCTTCTCATAAATGTGAGTACTGTGGATTCCAGGACAAAAATCCACCACTAATAAGCCTGGGCCCCCAGCCTTAGCCTCCGCCACATGAGACTCCGCCACTCGCCACTCTAACTCAGTCCAAACACATTATACTTAACTTAAACCCATCAACTCATACCTACTAGACTTTAAACTCGCCTTAAAAAAAAAAGCATATCTCCTGGGATAAAAGAGGCTACATTGATATCGCTTTGAAAAAAGGCTAAAATTCAATATTTGTTTAAAAAGAAACTCAAACTTTTTCTTCTTCTTCAACATTTCTCCGAAAGTAGCTTTCTTTTGCGATTCGAATCCTTCTCACTGACAAAACCCAAAAATACTCCCTCATCATCACAGGTCAGAGAACTGATCGCACTGCGGCTACTAATTTGTTCGCCCGATCTCCGCAAGATCAACTGAAATATGAACTTGCAAAAAGGGGGATCCGGCGACGGTGGGCCGGCCTCCTCTCCGATGATTAAGTCAGCAATATAGAAAGGAAGACGAAGGACTAGTTTTTCCTTATCAAAGATTATCCTTTTAAAAACAGGTGATAAAATCATTGATCTTGTTGGTATTACTTTAGAAGAGGTAAATCGATAAAACATGTTTTTCTTATTAAGGATTGGGTCCTTTCGGTGAAGTAAGAGATTAAACTAGAAATCTACGATAAATACCTTACAAACATTTTCGCCAATATTTATCCATAAATAACTTTTCAAATGTGGGTATCGGTTTATTGGGATCCTAGATGGATTCTAAGACCTCCCATCCGATAGTTCCCGCATGGTTTTAATACCCGCAGCCACCTGGGCCGCTTTACGATGTGGGCTAGCGCGCGTCAGTCTACTGAAAGTACCGGTCACGCCCAAAGGCACTGGGCCTCACACGTCGAGACTTTTTCCCAACCGAAGGTCAGGCTTCTTCGCCGGGGGAAAATACGGTGTTTTTAAACCTTGAGTGGAGAAAATTGAAGGGACTGAGAGACTTAATGCGTGCATTGAACGTGTGTCTGGATACAAAGTGTGTAGGAACCCACACGCTTTCAACATCACGGCCAAGCCGAGATCACTAAGAGAGCGCAACGAGCCCTCTCACGCTGAAGAATCCTGCAGAGCGACCAACCCCTTCTCGCACAGCCCCATCATCCCCTCGTCCGTTACTGTGAGGAATTGTACGTGGGAAGATCAGACTACCGCATAAGAGATCTCGAAGAGACCAAAGGAAATTGTACATGCGAAGAACTCACAAACAAGTTATATTTAAAGAAGGAGTCAGACAAATACAAGATGTCACAAAATACATGCGAGCTACAAAATTCGAGTAGTATTCAATGGCCTTATCTCTCACTAATTGTTACGCTTCAACAACTTTGATGATGAAGATAAGGCTGCAATATTATCGCATCTCTACTTTCTTCATATGAACCGATGACTACCTGGTTATATGGAAAGGACACTTAAAATCTGCTAGTGTCAGGATCTTTGTTGTCTTATAATAAGACAAACAAAGTTGCCAACAATGAGTCACAAGCATTGGTTACAGAAAACAGAGGTAGAAGCAAAGGCAGAATGTCAAGACCTCAGAACGACAAATCCAGAGGAAGGTCGAAATCAAGAGACAAAAACTACACTTGTTATCACTACGACAAACAAGGTCACATGAAGAAAAATTGCCGAGTATGGAAGCGTGAACAAAATTAAGGAAACCAGAAGAAGAAAGAGAACAAGAACACCACTACTCCATTCACATGCAGTGATGAAGATGTTGCAATTGTCGTTGAAGAATGCTTACATGTCGAGCGACCGCATGATTGAACGGGTGTTGAGCACGAACGCCATACCATGCTAAGTGCCAAATAGAGAACTGTTTCAAAGACATACAAAGCAGAGACTTCGTGTGTAAAGATGGGAACACAACCGTTTCGGAATGATGGTGGAATTGGAGATATTTGCATACAGACCAATGTAGGTTACCAGCTGATGCTTAGAGATGTGAGGCATGTTCCAGATTTACACCTCAACTTGATGTTCAAAATCGCCTTAGATAAAGAAGGCTTTTAGAATTATTTCAGAAACGGTATATGTAAACTCACCCAAGGAACGATGGTTGTTGAAAGAAGAGAAGTTTGTTGTACGTTGTACAAGACCCTTAGGAAGATATGTAAAAATGGGTTGAATGTAGCAACAGATTCCTCACCAAGGTTGTGGCACAAGAGACTTGACCACATGTGTGAGAAGGGGCTACAAATTTTGGCAAAGAAGAATTCCATTCCCTTTTCCAAAGGTACAGTCCTTAATCCTTGTGATTATTGTTTACTTGGAAAGCAACATAGAGTTTCATTTAGCAGCAAATCTACCAAGAAGTCAGAAATACTAGAAATTGTATATTCTGATATTTGTGGTCCCATACAAGTCGAAAGTCTAAGAGGATACAAATATTTTGTAACCTTTATTAATGATGCTTCAAGAAAAACATGGGTGTATTTGTTGAAGTCAAAAGACCGTGATATCCCGTGAACTTTCAATGCGCTTTCACAACCATGGTGGTATGAGAACTGAAGCACTTCAAGTGCCTTCGTACAGATAATGGAGGTGAATACATTTCCCAATAATTCAGAGATTACTACTCCAAACATGGGATTTGGTATGAAAAGACGGTCCCAGTCACCCCTCAACACAATGGTGTAGCAGAAAGGATGAATCGCACCATCGTGGAGAAAGTCAGATGTATGTTGAGAGCTACAAAGCTTCCTAAGTCATTTTGGGGAGCAACTGTGCTTACTTCCTGTTATATAATCAACAGAAGTCCTTCAGCTTTGCTCGAGTTTGATGTCCCAAAGAAGGCATGGACAAGCAAAGAAATTTCTTAGAACCATGTGAAGGTGTTCGGGTGCAAAGCATTCCTACATGTACCAAAGTAGTAGAGGTCAAAGCTAGATGACAAAGCCTTACCTTGCATTTTCATTGGCTATGGAAATGAGGAGTTTGGCTACAAATTTTGGGACCCGGAGACGAGGAAAGTTATTAGAAGTAGAGATGTCGTCTTTCATGAAGATCAGACAATGAAAGATTCTAACAAAGAAGCACAGTAGTCAGAAAAAGTTACTATGAATGTAACTATCGATCCTCCCCTACAATTTACAGGTGAAGAAGATGCTCAGAATGAGGGTGATACTCTAGAAGCAATACTCGATGACAGTGATGAAGAGAGCATACCATCATAGGAGCATGATGATCAGGGGGAGAAGGTTTCAGGATAGGAGAATGAACAACCGCGGATCAGAAGATCAAATCGAGAGCACAAGCCAAGTACCAGATATCCATCCTCATAATACATTTTGCTGACTGATGAGGTAGAGCTAAAGAGCTTCCAAGAAGCACAAACTCATAAAGATAAGGGTAGTTGGACGAAAGCCATGCAAGAAGAGATGAAATCCCTAAAAAAGAACAATACTTATGAGCTCGTGAAATTACCCAAAGGTAAAAAAGCACTGAGGAACAAATGGGTGTACAAGCTGAAGAAAGATGGCAAAGGAAACCTGGTGGAATACAAAGCTCCCTTAGTGGTGAAAGGCTTTGTCTAGAAGAAAGGTATTGATTTTGATAAAATTTTCTCTCATGTTGTAAAATTATCATCAGATCATCTTCAGTCAAATCAATCAAGACCTCAAGATAGAGCAGTTAGATGTTAAAATTGCATTTCTCCTTAGTGATTTGGAAGAAGAGATCTACATGTAACAACCAAAAGGCTTTGAAGTTAAAGGGAAGGAAGACCTAGTCTGCAAATTAAAGAAAAGTCGGTATGGGTTGAAGCAAGCTCCACGACAATGGCACAAGAAGTTCGACTCATTCATGGTGGGTCATGGGTACCAAAGAACTGCAACAGACTACTATGTCTACTTCAAACGATTTCCTGGTGAGAAGTTTATTATCCTGCTATTATATGTAGATGATATGGTCGATACTGTCAGCATGTAGCTCAAATCAAGAAATTGAAGGAATAGTCAGACGAGTCCTTTCGACAGAAGGATTCGCTGCTTTTAAGAAAATCTTGTGGATGGAGATCACTACGACAAAAGAAAAATAGAAGACTGTGGCTGTCACAAGAAAGATATGTTGAACGAATTCTTGAAATATTCAACATGAAAGAGGCTAAACCAGTTAACACGCCTCTTGGTAGTCATTTCAAACTCAACAAGAGGTCGTGCCCTTCAACAAAAGAAGAAAACAAGAAAATGGCTGCTATTCCATATTTGTCAAATGTAGGAAGTCTCATGTATGCTATGGTATGTGGCTGCGCTTCTGACATACTATGTAATGTGGGTAGTGAGCAGATTGCAAATCCCAACAACAAAGACACGGGAAGCAATTAAAATGATTCAAATATCCGAGGGGGAACTTCCAAACTTTTGCTTAAGTTTCTGGGAAAAGGAAAACCGCTTCTAGTTACACAATGCAAATGGTTCAGGACCTTGATGGTAGAAAATCTACATTTGGTTATTTGTTTACTTTTGTAGGTGGAGTCATATCATGGCAATCCAAGTTGCAAAAATGTGTGGCTTTATCCACAACAGAGGCTGAGTATATAGCTTCCATCGAAGTTGGAAAAGAGATAGTATAGATAAAGGCTTTTTTCAAAGACCTGGGTCTGCAACAAGATGAGTATGTGGTATATTGCGGCAACCAAAGTGCAATAGAATTAAGCAATAATGCCACCTATCACTCTAGGATAAAACATATCGAAGTTAGATATCATTAGATTCATGATTCTACAGAACTAAAATGATTCCAATTGAAGAAGATCCACACAGGTAAAAATACAACTAACATGATGCCGAAAGCTGTTCCAAGGCAGAAGTTGGAGTTCTAATCCGAGCTCGCTGGCATGGGATCCCACTAAGGATCTAAGGTTATTTCTACCTTCAGTTACATGTCCACACCCATGATGGTGTCTCCCACAACCAACCTTTTTTTTTTTTTTTCTTCTCTCCACTTGCCATAAATCACGACATGATTTCTCCTTCACTTGCCTATAAATTGAAGGTAAGAAAAGGAGATTTATATATATCTCTCGTTTGTTAAAGAAGGAGAAGAGGGAGAGAGTGAGAAGATAATAGAGAGAGACTCAATTGAGAAAGTTGCTCTCAATTGAGGAATTTCCACACCAGGGGGAGTGTGAGGTTATCTATATTTCTTGAGTATGCCCAAGATCAATATATTCTTGGGAGGAGTTGTACTGTATACCACTTTGTGATAGTGAAGAATTGTTTGGAGTTTGTCCCGTGGTTTTTCCTTTCATCTTGAAGGGTTTTCCATGTAAATCTAGCGTTCTTCATTTCAGTATTTATTTTCTCGTATGAGACTATTCATGTATACGATACTATGCACATATACAATACTATTCATTTGATGTCAACAAACACTACTAGAGAGTAGTATTAGACCAATAGAAGCCGATCATTCGGGCACCTAACACACGTAGAGACACACACGCACACACACATACACATAGACACACACACACACACACACACACACACACACACACACACACACACACACACAAGGCCATTAATACATATATATATATATATATATTTATATATATATATATATATATATATATATAAATGGCTGAAAGAGTACTACTGCAGGATGAAGAACCTGGTGAAGAGGGTATGTACTATTTATAGTCCAATCCAACATCATGATTTGTAAGATTTTAGAATATCAATCTCTTACATATGGTGGTTCTGAAACGGCTTACAAAATTTTTTGATATGATTGTGAGTTATGATTCTGTCGTGTCGTGGTAGACCCTTTCGCTGGATGTACACCTGCAAGCTGCCTGGATAGGAATGATCAGAAGACTTGAGATGCATATTCAAGGATTCCTATTTCGGCTCCTTATTAAGCCTCCTAAAATGTTACTTAGGGTTTATTTTGGTTTATAGTTTCTTTCTTTTTGTTCTGAAAAACACAACGAATACAAAAAATACTAAATTGAGAGAACAAGAACAGTTTTCAAAGAACAGTTTTTAAAAACAAGAACCAAGCATGTCCTTAGTGTTCTCTGAAAATTGTTTTTCTTCTCTAAATTTAGTGTTTTCTATATTCTATTTGTTAGTGGTGAATGGTTTTTTTAAAAAGAACCTTGTCCCACATAAGAAAAGGATAAAAAAAAAGGGTCAGTTTTCACTTCAAAGTGAAAATCACGGATTTCCCCTCGCATCGAATATCATGAGACAAATTTGGTTTCACTCAAACTTATCTTTCTTTTGGTTTTTTGCTGTTTGAAAAGCAAAACCACTCTTTGAAGAAATCATTTTCATCTTCATACTCCTCTCTTTGTTGTTCTTGATCCCAAAAAACACTCTCTAAAGAGTTGTTCCCCATGACGTGTTCAACAAATTCTATCTTTAACTTCTATATTCCCCATAGGATCAGAATCCCCAGATCTCGACGCTGTCACTGTAGTTTGTCCTATTATGAAAGAGACTTAATTATTATTAAAAGTGTTGAGGTATAAATATATCAATACAAGGACAAAATAGTAAAAGCATAAGGTATAGAAAATGAATCCTAAATATACTCTAATAGTAAATAAGGGAATCCTAAATATACTCTAATACGCCCCCTTAAGATGGTGTGCTAGAAATAACACAAATCTTGTTACATAAGGAAAAGAAGCAAGGCTGAGATAGAGATTTGGTGCGTATTAACAACCGCCACTGAAGAAAGATATGAACAACACACAATGTGACGACCGGAATCAAAGTTATGAACAAAGTGATAATCAATCGCAAGGTGCTTCATGAGAGAGGAACATGTGATTGGTGGAGAGAAAATGTCAAGATTATCCAGAATAGCAGTTAGGCCATCGGCAGCTCCACTGTCGTCATTCTCCACCATCGTTCTGCTCAGAATGCTGCACTGCATGATAGTCGCCCAGCAAGAATTTTACAACAAAAGAAAGCTAGAAACTGGGCTGAGAACTGATTGAATATACAGCAAAACTCAATTGTTTTGAGTCTATTTCATACATCTTGATGATCATATCCACTCATAAAAACCACATATCTCTGGTCTATTTTATGATCTTTATGAAAAAGATTTGATAAGAAAGATGCTACCATCAAAGAGAATATTGAATGTCCACAAAGCATCATTGAGAGCACTAATCTTTAATATCAGAGTAATAAAATTGTTCATCCCATTACAGTTATATTCATAACCATATTTCTTCCAATCATTCCTCACATTCCAATCCAAAGAAAACCGTTAATTATGCCTGATAAATGGACAAAGAAACATACCATATGTTTTTCTAAATATACATGAGAAAAACCATGTCACGTTATGTTTTTTCTAATACGTTTTGAATGTAAAATCGGTTGTTAACGCTCGAAAACCAAAAGTCAGAATTTTTGATATTTGAATGTCAGAAGCTCCGATTTCACCCTGTCACAATAATACTCATTTTTTTAAATAGGCAACTGAATGTGGAGAATATCTCCATAAGAAACTTTCTCCAACCAATCTTTCTTCTCATTTATGCAAATTTATTCTACACATCTAGAAAGAATGAACATTTTATCTTGCTATAGATTCATCCCCAGCAATGTAGATTTATGATCATTGACATACACTTAAGGCTAAACTCTGATTTTTTCTCCCACTTTGTCCTTTTGATTTTCTTCATTTTTGTTCTTTCGTTTATTCATGACAGATCGAATCCAAAGAATAAGATTATTAAATCTTCTATAAGATTTAATTGTTAATATTAAGATTTCCCCAGCTTCTTCGCAGACGTGATCGAAAAATTAATTTATACAATTGGTACTATTCATATAATATTCAGTTTGAATATTAAGAGTTTATGTCCCAAAGAGTTTATTTTTCGCTGATCTTATGCTCCCGGAGTGACACAAAAGATGGAGATTCCTAAGAGTAAAGAGCAATAACTTTGGGGTATGTTAGACTAATATTATGGAATTAATGAATTCTAAAGATTATTTGATATTCACTAATTTACTCATAGTGTGAGGGATTAATTAGATGATGTGTATCAATTTACTAAGTTTAGAGGTCTCACCAAATTGATAAAATGATCTCTGATCTCGTGTTAGCAATGATCTAACTAAGGAGATAGAAAATTTTATTAGATTTAAAGGATGAGATACAAATTAGGATTGGAGAAGGCCTGCATAATCCCGTTTATGAAAAGAATTCTTCACCCTAAGAAATGGTTGTGAAGTATTGAAAGAAAACAATTAAATTCTAAAGAGGGTCGATTTACAAATAACCACTGCACTCATGGCTCTAAAGAATGATAGATCTCTAATTAGTGAAATGCATGGTGTACGGAAACTTAAAGATTATTTGATGTGATCACTAATTTACTCATACAGGAGGATTAATTGTGATGATGTAATTTAATGTTTAGAGGTCTCACCTCAAATTGATAAAATGATCTTGATCTCGTGTTAGCAATGATCTAATCAAGGAGATAGAAAATTTTATTAGATTTAAAGGATGAGATAAATTAGATTGAGAAGGTCAGATAATCCTCGTTTGTGGGCAAGAATTCTTCGCCCTAAGAAATGGTCAGAAGTATTGGAAAAGAAAAACAATTAAATCTTAAAGAGGGTCAGATTTTACAAATAACTAATTAGACTCATGGCTCTAAAAGGAACATAGATCTCTAATTAGTGAAATGCATGGTGTATGGAGAAATCCAAGCTATACTACATTGCTCTTGGACAAATCCAACATTCAACTCACAAATGTTGTGCTTTCAAGGAAATTCAAACTGTTTTGTAAATAATTATCCCCATCCCTACTGCCTCTCTTCATACCTTTTAGAATTAAGTAGGTTTTTATTTGGTAGATTTTAAGATTAGTTTTAAATCAGTTTTTATTTCAATTAAATTGATTTTATTCCACATCCTATTTGGTCGCCTAAATAGTGAAGAGCCTTGTAATCGGGGTGATCAAATTCAATTAAGAGAGAACTCCAATCCTCGTGGGTACGATATCTTAATTCTTGCAGTCCAGCTTTATTACTTGTATGACCCGTGCACTTCAAGGGAAAGGATTGAGTGTTGGTAATACTTTTCATTTCGCTTTTTGAGTACACTTACTTTTTGCTTAATCGCTTAAGTATTTACCATTATCTACTTCCTCGCCATATTTTCATATATACATCATTCGTCTTAATAATTTCAAGGCTGTTGGGTTTTGTTTAGTCTTTTGAACCGTAAAATTGGTCAACAATTATCACTAAGGAAAATGAGAAAAGCACATGTGGAGGTACGATCATTCAAGCCACTGTACCCCGCTTTTGCATCCCCAGAAACCATGTAATGCCTGGAGGAGGTTTGCAAGAAGCCTGATACCAAGAGATTCAGGCTGCCAGATAACGGCAAACATTTGACTGCTCTCCAATGATGTTTGGATGGTGCATGCATAAACTGGGAGAGCTTATTCACGGCAAAGGAAATATCCGACCAAGTCATCCAGAGATGTTAGAGGCCACCAACCACCTGACGGTACATGGTGGCATTGATCGGCACAGTACCATCATTGGCAGTCATAGAAGTACCTACGTCAAGTAGTGTAGAGACGGTTTGGAGTTGAGCATGTTATGTCTGCTTATAATATCAATGATATACTTTTGTTGAGATAGTAGAAGGCTCAAGGAAGTAGGCAAAACCTCAACTCCATAGAAGTAAGATAGTATCCCGAGATCCTTGATGGAGAATTTAGATTCAAGTTGCCAAATAATAGTATTGACAAGTGAGGGGTCACTACCTGTAATAATCAAATCATCAACATAGATCGAGAAGTAGAGAAGTGCATTACCGCAAGAGTAAAGAGAGACGAGTCTGAATGGGATGTGACAAAGCACAGAGAGAGCAAGAAAGTGCGAGTTTGGTACCAAGCTTCCTGGAGCTTGTTCGAGTCCATAACAACTTTCAGGTAACCGGGCATACATGATGATAATCTACATTGGCATGCCCCTCTACAACTCGCTTATATAGACCTCCTGAAGATTTTCAATTGAGAAAGACATTATTTACATCAAGTTGGTGAATGCCCCACTTATGGTTGAGGATAATGGTAAGCACAAGATCGATGGTGACCTGATGATTACGGATCAAAGTCTCAGAAAGTCAATGCCCCGCAGCAGAAAGCCTTTAGAAACAAGGCGAGCTTTATACCTTGCAATAGAGCCAACTTGATTCTGTTTAATGAGAAACAACCATTTGTTGGGGCTTGGGGGAACTAGAGCCCAAGTACCGTTTCAGATGAGAGCATCATATTCTTCCTACATCACGTAACTCCACTTGGGTCCTCAAGAGCTCTCGGGAAATGTTGCATGGTTCGGGTTGAAGGAGAAATCACATAAGGAGGCCATATTTTAGGTTGGGTTTGATGATGGCGTTTTTAGCACGAGTTTGCATGGGATGACGATTAGTAAGAGAGAGGGAGAGTGTGGTAAAGGAGCTGGACCCAAAAGTCCAACACTACAGCATAGTGGTCGATGCTGGCAAAGTGATCGTTAAAGGTGAAGGTGAAGAACACAACAATGTGAAGAGGTCATAGATAGGTGGGAGAGATTTAGGCTGAGCATGCGCCCGGGCCGAGGAATGGGGAGGGCTGGTGGGGAATGCAACAGCTCCGCGAGGTCAGGGTCGCACGAGTGGGGTGTAGGATAACACACAAGGTGAATGACCAAGCCGATCAGAGTCCGTGTCTACACCGGAAATGTGGTGGATCGAGACTGAACGGAACACGTTTCCATGAACTTGACATGACAGACACAAATATTTTATCGAGTAGGGTCAAAACAGAAAGGCACTCGAATGAGGACAGGTCGAGAAAGACACAAGGATCGGATTTCTAGATCAAGTTTAGGAAGAATAGACTTGGACTCACGGAAAGCATAAACAACTGAAGACATAGAGTTTAGAAGGGTCGGGAGCTCGGTTGAATAACTTTTCAAATGAGTAACATAAATTTCATGTGTATATATATATATATATATATATCAACGGCTAAAAGAGTACTACTACAAAGAGGGGGTTAATCCGGGTCAAGAGGGTATGTACTATTTATAGTCCAGTCTAGTATCATGATTTGTAATATTTTAGAATCTCAATCTCTTACATATGGGTGGTTATGAAATGGCTTACAACATTTTTTGATATGATTGTGAGTTATGATTCTGTCGTGTCGTGGTAGACCTGTTGGATGTACACCCAAAAGTTCCTCGTCGGATAGGAATGATCAGAAGACTTGAGATGCATATTCAAGGATTACTATTTTGGGCTCCTTATTAAGTCTCCTAAAATGTTACTTAGGGTTTATTTTGGTTTATAGTTTCTTTCTTTTTGTTATGAAAAACATATGAATAATAGTAAAATATTGAATTGAGAGAATAAGAACAAGGCAGCTCAGGTTTTTAAAATCCGTTTAAAACAAGAACCAAATATGTTCTTATTATTCTCTGAAAATTGTTTTTCTTCTCTAAATTTAGTGTTTTCTATATTCTATTTGTTAGTGGTGAATGGTAACCTTGTCCTACATAGGAAAAAGATAAAAAAAGGGTTGAAAGCCTAATTTCAGTGAAAATCAATGGATTTCCCCCTACGCATGAATATCATGAGACAAATTTGGTTTTTCTCAAACTTATCTTTCTTTTGGTTTTTTGCTATTTAAAAAGCAAAACCACTTTCTGAAGAAATCATTCTCCTCTTCATACCTCTCTCTCTGTTGTTCCTGATCCTCAAAAACACTCTCTCAAGAGCTGTTCTAAGGACAATGTTTTGAAACACGCCTCAACTTTAACTTCTATATTCCTATATAGACTGTAACTCCAGATTCCGACGTCACAACAACGGCAATTGGTCCTATTATTAAACATACTTAATTATTATTAAAAATATTTAGCCTTTTAGATTTTCTTAAAGTTGTTTTTTCTACTAAAAAAATAAATTATTAAAATGTAAGAAAATCATATACTTTATGATTCAATTGAAACTCTTCTGTTTCATGCTAATTAAATAAAAGTATATACATTTTTAAAAAAATTAGAATCTCAAAATTTAGGTAAAAACGAAAAATTGTTATGGACCATTTGCAGTAAAAGTGCAATTTGATAGAAATAAATACACAAAAATAAATCAACATATATGCAGGAACACAAGAAATTGGTTACGCGGTTTGGCCTAGCCTATGTCCACAGGGCTGAGCTCAGATGAGAAGGATTTCATTATATATCAATTATGTTACAATTGGTCTTATATGAGATAAAGCCCCCTTTTCTAACGCTACTTTCTACCCCACTCCACATGAAACATAGAATAAGATCCAATCATTTCCCAAACACCATCTAGACTCCCACAAGGGCAAACAACATCCTTCAACAAGATGTATAAAAAAAACCTCCCAACAATGAGAGAAATTGGGCAATACCTACCACAAGTATTCAACTCCCACAACTTCTATATTTTTGTGACGTATTTGCATCAAAACGGGTCCCCTATTTATCATCCACCAAGGGAATCAAACCATGATATTATGGATCACATGTTTCCGATTGATAGGCTCAAAATATGCTATATAAAATGTGTACGCCTACGTGCGCAAGTGCACACGTCGCTTCAAGTAATAAAGTGATAAATAAGAGTATCATCCCACGAGGAGTAGGTAACTATCTACTGAAATTAATAGTCCTAACTTTATTTGGATCTACACAAAGGTGAAGTTCAAATGGAAAATAAACTAAACTAAAGGAATCCTAAACTAAAGTCTCTAACATACAAAGTGAAAAATGTAATTAATAAAGAAGCCTAGATTTTTTGATTTTCTCTAACAAATTCCTATGGTGAGATTCAATTTGGTCCCAAAGACACTCAAACCATATATTAATGACAGATTTAACCTAAGCACATGTTATTCTTTCTCAAGAAATAAAAATCAACCCTTGGAAAAGGTTTTAATGTATCTCTACCTCAAACCATCCTAACCAATGATGCATTAAGCATTCGAAACCCAATAAGCCACATGTAACCCACAAATATCTCTATTCTATGGTGAAACATGACATTCCATTCATGGTCTAACCTAATTATTGTTTCTCAACCTCAAATTAGGTCACAAATCATGTTAATTGTGATCAATCATCAACAAGCTTTAGGAATTGAATAGAACATTCAATATATAAGAAAATCCAAACATCAAATTGTAACACCTCAAAATATACCCTAGTCGTTTTTGATGTCGAGGTATATTATGTTTTTTAATAAATTTTCTGGAATAAAACGATAAATCCGGAAATTAATACGAGATAAAAGGGTAAATTAGTCATTTACCACTTGAGGATATGAGAGGCATAAATCAATAAGTTGGTATGCCATTATGGAATTTGAGAAAATATGGAATGGAAATTAGAAAGAATGGAAGGGCTAAATAGCAAAAATGGGAAAATAAGCCAAAAATGGCTTTCCAAACATGGTCTTAAGGAAGTGGATAAGATGAGACCAAATTGGTCTCTTAAGAAGAGATTTTTCTCATTTTGAAAAGGGTTAGATCCCATCGTGAAGAGCAATTGGTCTCTCATTTGAGAGACCAAAACGAGAAGTAGGGAAAAGAGAGGAAGAAGCAGGGAAGAGGGAAGAGAAGAAGTTAAGAGAAGAGAAGAAGAAAGGAAGAGCTAAAAAGGTATGGAAAATATGACTATGAGTATGGATCTTGGATTTTTGTATGATTCTAACCTTTAGTATGGAACTTTGTATAGATTTCAGAGTGGATACATGTTTGTGGGGTTGTGGGCTGTGGCACCTAACCCTAGAATGAATTCTTGGTGGGATCAAGAGTATGGAATCCTCCCTGAGAGGTTAGATCCATGGTTAAATTGCAAGTAATTGAGTTAGGTTTAGAACAAAACCCTAACAAATCTTTTTGTTTGGTTTGTGTACAAGTGACCCATATTAGAATTTGTTTTAGGAATAATTCATGAAAAGTTCTTGAAGAAAGATGCATATTGAAAGATGATTTGAGTATAATCAGTTACAAGACGAATACTGGTTGCTCAAGTCAGAGTATTGATTATTGAGTTGATTTGGGTAGCAAAAGGGAAAATGGAAGAAAACACACATTCGGGCAATTCTCGTAGGGCGGTACCTGCATCAATGCAGTGGTACTCCTGCACACTCATAAGTACTCGTTTTCTATTTTGACCAAATATTTTATTTCGCTATAACTTGGTCATTTTGATCCGATGAGGACTCGCTGCTAGTTAAACTAGACTTCAAGGAGAACCAAACATCCTGAAATAGATACCTTCAAATTCTGATTCTATATGGCCCAAACATTCACTCAAAGTGGGGCTATGTTCAAGCCAATTTCTGGTTCTGTTTTTGAACATAGAGTAATCCCAAGTGTTTAGGACATAACATGAGTACCTAAGTGGTTCGACTAGGGTGATTCCATGGAGGAGAACCCTAGCAAGCACCTTAGCTTCAAAGAATACAAAGAACCAGTGTCAGTGGCGGAGTTAAGATCTCAGAAAATGAGTATTACAAAACTGGCCTTAGTGTAATATCGGTAATTGACTAGTTTGGCATGAAAATGCCATAACTTTAGTTTGGATGATCCAATTGGAATGATTCCAATTTCTAAGTAAAATAGATTCATAGAGGGACAAGAATACATGAATGATGTGTGAATAAATAGGCATCATATTGTACAAGTATATGAAATGTCATATGTAATAGTAATAGGAAAAATATAGAAAATGCAATATGTATAGCTGTGCTCATGAAACATGAATATGATATGAAATATGAAAACGAATTGAAACATTAACATGAACATGAAAAGCAATATGGCATGAACACAGAACGTGATAAAGATAGGTTATGAGTTCTGAAAGACATATGATAGTATTAATTACCTAGGACCGACAAATGAATGAGTGGATCGTCGACCGGCGTTTCCCAAGATCTCCGCTACACGACACTCGTTACGGCGTGCACGCTCGCGAGTACCAGACCCGATTAGTGCTACCAAGACTCGCTCGCACTTGGTACTCCGACAGTGCCACGACACTCGCTCAAAGGCTTCCCAAGACTCCCGCTGCGCTACTCGCGACCCCGCATCAGATTGCAATATCCTGGGTACTTATCATGGTCAGCATTCCACTCATTCTTATGCGTTCGGGTCTCGTAGTCAAACGCTTATATGATAGACCCCAGAAAGACTAAGAGTAAAGCAAGAATGAATACGGTAAGATCCGAATCAAAAAAATTCCACGGAAAATTCCATGTATCCTGCTCCCTGCATATAAAATCTCCAGAGTACCTACTTCGTACTTCCTGATTTGTGAAATAAGTATAAGTTCTATGGCCATATATCCGCAGTACCTATGGGTACCTTCGTGATAATGAATCAGAGTACCTACTAGTACTTTTGTACAAGAATAAGCTCCGTATAAGATCCGAAGTACAAGAATATACAGTTCAATACAAGTATAAGGCAGATCCAACATAAGAATAAGCTCAGAATACAAGTATGTTCCAGAAGACAAGTATAAATCTGCAATACAAGTATAAGATCCAAATACACGAATACTCAGAATAATAAGTATAAGTTCCGTAAGACAAGTATAAGTCTGTGAATACAAGTATAAGATCCGAATACACGAATAAGCTCGTAACATAAGTATAAGTTCCATAAGACAAGTATAAGTCTGCATTGCACGATAAGATCCGAACACAAGACAGAGTAAGTTCGTAGGGTACCTACGGGTACCTCTGCATCTGGATTAATTTATGTAGTACCTACGTACCTCCGCATAAGCTCCTGATAAGGATAAACTCAGAGGGGCCTACGTACCCCGTATGAGTATAAGTTAGTAGTACCCCATGTACTTTAATTAAATATGTGCCTGACATAAGCAAAAGCACGTGGTCTTTGTGACATTTGAACAAGTAGACTTACGAGTAGTTCCGCATAGAACAAGTTCGCATCACTAGCATACGCCCAGACATTCTATACACTCCATGGGTACCTCCGAACAAGTGTAAATTCCATAGTATAAGTATAAGCCCTATGGTATAAGTATAAGCCTCAGAAAATCTAAGGTACCTTCCGTATAATATTAAGTCTCAGAATCCTACTGAGATCCGAACAAGTATAAAAGAGATAAAAGTATGAGTATGTGGATAAATACCTCCCGTCTGGGCGATATGTATAAGTTCAAGACCGATATGAGGAATCAATAAGTATGTGTCCTCAAGGGAGATAAGTGTAAGATATGGTGTTCCAGATCAGATACGAGAATCTCGAATAAGTATGTGTCCACGAGATAAGTATATGTATAACCTCGCGACCGCATAATGGCGAATCGACAAGATGGCTCTACGAGATGCTGGGTATAAAGACGTGTCCCACAGAGATAGAATAAGAATAAGGCTACCATCGTTGTGTAAGATCTAAGTATAAATTTGCTATAAGTATAAGTTCAAAAGAACGTGATAATGAGATATGAATAAGCATAAGTTTGTTGGCAAGGATAATCAGATGTAAGTGTGTTGTAAGGAATTCATGAAAATTCGTTATCCGTAATTATATGTTTATTATGATTCAAGATAATGCATGTGTACCAAGATAAGTTATAAGATATGTTTCCACTAAGCGTGAAAGCTTAGCACGAAGCTTTAACTGTAGGTACAGGAGAAGACATCCGAAAACTTCCGCGCATAATACCAAGCCAAAGACATCTAGTGGTTTATCACAAGAGGTTCTCAAGGCTCGAATAAGTAATTGAAATGTAAAGTTATTAGATATGAGGCAAATGAGACTCGATTGTATGTATTGGTATTGTAAACACCACTACTGGGTGGTAGTTTTATTTTTGTATATGATATTTTGATTCGTTATGTTCAATGCAGAGAAAAAAAAAAAAAAAGGTAAAGAGTCCTTAGTATAGTCTCGCGCTCCGAACTCTGCCTCGATCCGCTTATTCTGGGTCGGGCCTGAATCGAGGCGTGACACAAATATTACAAATCAAAGCTAAACAACATTGTAAGACCCGAGAAATTCCAATTTCTGGAATAAGGGCAAAATAGTAATTTTGATTACAAAATTGTAATTACGGTTAAAAATCCGTAATTAATTCTCTAGATCTCGGATGACAAAACGGATTGACCGCTGAACTACCTCGAAATCTAGTTAGCACGTAAAATTTCCTCAGAATTTTCTCCGAGACAAATGAGTCGAAGACGCTTTTCTCGAGGCATCGCCGTGTCAGAAACCGATTTTCGATTCGACGAAAAGTCACATATAGCATGTACTCATGTACCATAAGTGGTAAGTGAGTAGAGAAATGATGAAAATCAGACGGTCGTGAGATAGTGCCAGCCAAAATCAAACTGAATGAGGGACATACGGGTATTATGGAATTTTGGATTTTAGTCACTACAAGCCAAAAATAGTGCACATGGCCATTTTCCCAATTACAAGGACCAAACGTGGATTTACTGAGGATGCAAAGTGAGCTTTGGGTTGAGAGAAATGCCTTTAGAGAGAAAACTTCTCTAAAAATACTCGCGACCCGACCGCAAGGCCTTCTGAAAGTAAAGAAGGGAAATGTCTCACGCCGAGCAGCTACGCTGACCCCGGATTTCATGAAGCTGACAACCTGCAGAGGTGGTGGATTTGTCCCTACTTGAGCTTTTACTCCCATTTAAGTGTTTTTTTGATGTTTCGCTAGTTTGAGGCCTGAGGGGTTGAAAGATCTGGCCCCAAAAACATGGGACCGACTGTGGGAATTGGATTTTCGTCAGCCGTGACCGCCCGCAACCTGGGCGGGCTGTTTGTGTGGAAATTGTCATTAAAATGCATGTTCGAGATGATAAAGGCTCGAATGGTTGATGATCGGTCCCAAATATGGAATCGACTGATGCAAGGTTTTTCTTGAGCCAAGGTGCAACAGAATGCTTTCATGGCCGTTTGGGGTGTGGTTTGTTTAATTTCCAGGTATTAAATGTTTGTTTCGTATGCTTCGGGACTCCGAATGGTCATAGAATCATGGGTTCACTAAGTGAACGTGTTTTGTGATTTTCCTATCAGTAACGAGGGTTTCCTCACTGTCTTAATAGTGTTCTCAAAATATATATTCAGAAAGACGGTTATCAGAAAGGATTTAAATTGAATTACTGTGGTATGATCATTAGCCCATGAGCTAATTTTGATGCGATTTAAAGTTTTATGTAAATATATTCACGATATATATTTGTACGCGATTAGACTAATTTAATCGACATACATGCATTCCATATGCACCTGAACATCCTAGGAATATGTGGAATGAGTGCATGATATGAGTCTAGAGAAACAAGGTTCGCAGGGTAGTCTAAAATGTAAATTATCGAGGGTAGTCCAAACTAAATAATATATCAACCGCTTGGAGCGGCCTGGCTGATATTTATTCATCGGAGGGTAGTCCACAAACTAAATATATCAACCGGGCCTGAGCCCGCTTAATATTTATCTACTCCGGGAGGGTAGTCCATTGAAACAATTAATATATATCAATCGCCGGAGCGCCCAATTGATATATATTCATCGAGGTTGCCCACTAATAAATTAATAATTCTCATACGAGGCTTTTAGGTGAGTGTGAGAGAGCCGGCAGGGCTCTGATCCGAGTTGGTCACGTGAGACATTCAAGCAGGATCATGCATTTGCTTGAATGTTTGTTTAAATTGGAACATTGCACCGCACTTGTGCGGGTGAGGCAGCCCACTTAGGGCGATTCTCCCATCGAGCTTTAGCTCACCCTGGTCGTGGGATCCCCTTTTAAGGTGCATGTGGAGCGTGCGAGGAGACGGTTCGCCCTTGAGAGGTCAGACATAGAAGAAAGCCTGGTTTGTGGGCTTTGATTTATACATGTATTAGAATTTCTGGTTTTAATGTATGTAGCTGTATAAGAGTAAAACATATTAACTCTTGAAACTATTGGATATGTTTGATATAATGTGTTGAGTGCTAAATGATGGGCCCAAGTGGTCAGATTGATATATATATTGCATATATTGACTGGACAGTTTATACAAGTTTTGTATTCAGAGCTCCCCGTACAGCGAGAGATCACCATTTTCTAAAGTGGCGTCGGGCAACCCGACCTCCACTTGTATTCCGTGGGTTGACGGGTAGTCAACGGACCCCCGGGTTTTGGGGCGTCACAAACATAGTTCATTGTTTAGACTACATCATTGACTTCTTTATTAACTTCTTTATTTGAACTTGTGTTTTTCTGTGGGGGATCTGTCTAGATGATTGAATAACTGTAAAAATAAATAATAAAAAAATAAATTATGTGGAAACCAATGACATTTTCTCATATCTTATGTTTGCTGGATGAATCCCTAAAGTCGGGGAATTGGATGAATGTGTTTATTTTATTTAAACCAGCATGTGGGGGTGTGTGAATTTGAAATCTCAGCAATATTTTGTGCTTCTTCCAAGTCAACCGATCAAATTCTCTCTTTCCCTTTTATTTTTCTTGAATTTGGAGATCTATCAAAAACAAGGTCTAAATTTGATGTGAATTTTGATTTGTCATCACCATCATCATCATCTCTCACAATTTCCATTTCTTGAATCAGGTTCACTTCCTTCTTAAACATTATAATTAGTAGACTTTGTTCTCTTGATTTTTCTTTGTTCTTTTTTTCTTTTCTTTTTTTAAAGTTTGTTATGATGTTCATTGATGTGATCAATTGAGTTTCAGATTGCAATGTTTACATAACTGATCAAGTTGTTATCATCTTTGTTGTTGTTGTTGTTGTTTGTAATTAAGTTTTGGATAAACTGACTGAATTTATGGTAAGAGGGGACTAATCTTAATTACTTCGTATATTGCTACAAGCTCTATGATTATCACCTTTTTGTAGAGAATAATCTATAGAAAATTTTCATGTTGTTATTTGCTAATGAGAATGTCATTCTAGCTAATATTGGACATTGTGGGACTTTAGTCGCGCACCCAACATATGATTCAATTGCTAACTTATTGTTGAATCCAAAAGATGGAGTCTCTCACAAATCACTTATACTGCTACAATGTGATGCCTTTTGGTTTGAAGAAAGCCAGAGCAACCTATCAGAGACTGGTGACAAAGATATTTTGACCACTGATGGGCAAGACCATGGAAGTATATATTGACAATATGCTCGTCAAATCCAAAGAACGCCCTGATCATACGAAGCACCTACAATAAAATTTTGAGCTGCTACGCACGAATCCGTGATGAAACCTAATCCTCAAGTATGCGCTTCGAGCCGGGCCTCAGGCAAGTTCCCGCTTTATGGTCACATGTGACGGGGATTGAGGCTAATCCTATTCAACTCAGGCCATTATGAATCTTAGACTCCTACCTTAAAAAGGAGGCAGAATTGACTAGCTCTGGTCATAGCCCGGGCAATTCAACTCTCGTTTTACAAACCGATTTAAACTATTCTTTGCCACTCTAAAAGGGGCAAAACAAACCGGCTGGAATATAGAATGAGACCGGGCCTTCATGGAAATCAAGCAATATCTCACCGAACCACCACCTCAAGCAGCCCTAAGGTAGGTGAGACGCCCAAAGATCTCACAACCAACACCTTGATAGCCTCGAAAAAGTGTGAGACACTCTATCTTTACATAGTTGTTTTTGATGTTTCAGTAAGTGCAGCTGTATTCAAAGAAGATGAATACCGGAAGCAAAGGCATAAATTCTTTGTAAGCAAGTCGCTGTCCAAAGCAGAAACCCGATATAGTCGTCTCGAGTAGGCGACACTGGCTCTCAGGGTAGCTGGTAAAAAACTTCATCCCTACTTCCAGGCACATCCTATCACTGTACTCACCAACCTCTCTATGAGAAGCACTATACATAAGCCTGGCCTGTCAGGACGAATGGCTCGGTGGGCAATTGAACTAAGTGAGTTCGGTATCTAATATAAACTCGTCAAGTAGCGCATTAATGACTTTTAGCATAAATTCTCAACAAGAAATGGAACTTTACGTACTTCCACTGGTGGACTTTGAATGTGGATGGCGTTTCACGACAAACGGGAGCCGATCTGGGACTGCAACTTAAAGCCTTGACATGAGAAATTATAGAGTAGGCCATACGTTTGGATTTCCCCGCTTCCAACAACGAGGCTGAATACGAAGCAATCATAGCCGAGATTGACCTCGCAATCTCCATATCCTCATAAAAAATAATCATAAGAAGAGACTCTCAATTGGTGGTAAGGCAAGTAAATGGAGAATATGAAACAAGAGACGGGCACATGACCAAGTATGTAAGTCTGGTTACCCTACGTCTGGGAAACTTCGTGGCTTAGCTACTAGAGAACATCTTGAGAGATTCAAATGAAAAGGCAGACGCTTTGGCAGTTGTGGCCGCGTCCCTACCAATAAAAGAAATAGTGCTCCCGCCGCCTATTACTACCCGCAGTCGCCGGGACATTATCAACTCCGGTAAATGAAATAGACGGCGTGTCCTTCTGGATGAGACCCAATAGTCCGCTATTCGGCTCAGGAGAATCACACACAGGCCGAGGCCCACAAGACCCAGGTCCAAGTGGCTCGGTTGTCACTCGTTAATGGTCAGCTATATAAGCTTGGCCCGGATTCGCCATACCTTGGCGCCCTACTCTATCAAAGACAGGCGTGATGTTTTGGCAGAGCTCCATAATGGGGTATGCGAAAATCATCCAAGCAGCAAGACATTGGCCCACAAAGCCCATAACTAGGACTACTATTGGCCAACCATGCGCGCGGATGCAGTTGCCTATGTCAGGAAGTGTGACCGCTGCTAGCGACAAGCCCCCATGTCAAAGGTGTCAGCACAAGAACTAACGATCATAACGAGCCCCTAGCCCTTCACTCAGTAGGGTATGGACATCATAGGGCCACTGCCTACCACCCCATAGAGAAGTACATTAGTGATACCGGATTATTTCGTGAATATAGAAATTAAACTGATGTCATTCAAGAGGCACAGAGTTATTCACATTGAAGAACATCGAGTGTAGGTTCGGAACACCCCAATTGATTGTACCGACAATGGGCCACAATTTGATAGCAGGGTATACAAGAATTTTGCAGCCACTGACTGAAAATCAAAATCCACTGGCCCTACTGGGCAGATCTATATATAGAGCAATAGCCAGGTAGAAGCATCAAATAAGACTCTCCTATCAGCTCTGAAAAAAAAAAGCCTGCATTTGGCCAAAGGAAAATGGGTAGAGGAACTACTAGGAGTTTTATGGGTCTACAGAACAACTAGGAAGAAACCAATTGGCATATCGTCGTTCGCCCTCACGTATGGGACGGAAGCTATCATCCCCACAGAAATTGGGATGTCCACCATACGAGCAGAAATTCCTGAGAAAGCAAATTCTGAAGCCAAAGCCAAAGACCTAGACACAACTGATGAACTCTGGGAAGCGACAGCTGTGCGCATAGCGTCATACCAGCAAAGGCTAGCAAACTTGCACAACCGACACGTAAAGCCACGTACATTTCTACCCGGAGACTTGGTCTTAAGAAGGGTCTTTGAAAACAAGCCAACCCAACAGACAGGAAGTTCCAGCCTAACTGGGAAGGACCATACATAGTAGTTTGAGTAGGGACAGCCGGGTCTTATGCGTTAAGCAGGCCAGACGAGAATCCTATGCCTAGGATGTGGAACGCTATGCACCTTAAGAAGTATTATCAGTAATGTTTTCTTTGAGAATTCTATCATCAATAAAGATTATCTTTTAGACATTTCCTCTTAAAGTTAATAATTGCTTCTTTTTTTTTTATAAAAGAAAAAAAAAGTCCAGATATGGTTGATGTCCTACTGGCATCTAAAAAAAGCCCAGATATGGTTGTTGTCTTACTGGCTCCTTAAAAAGTCCAAATATGGTTAATGTCCTGCTGGCATCTAAAAAAACCCATATATAGTTGTTGTCTAGCTCACATTTAAAAAAAAAAAAAAAAAAGGTCCAGACATGGTTGTTGTCCTACTGGGATTTTTATCAAACATGACTCATGTTCTGGTAAGTATCTTGTTATTCCATTAAAATGCACTAAAAAATGCTAAGGATTACAAGAATTAATTTGCATACCGGTGACAAAATGACACCCTCAGAAAAGTCTCAAACAAAACTAACAGAGGTGAAGAAGTCACTGTTCCTTACGACGATGTCCTCCACTCGTGATCCTTCTTCCACCGCGTGCCTGTGATGTACTCTATAGCATTGGTCTAATGGTCATGGGGCTGGGGGTGTTCCCTAGTTTCACAAAACTCGATAGCGGGCCCAGAAGTCAAGCATGCCATCCGGAATCCCTGGCTGGTCATCGCAGATGCTATGTTTGAACGCACATCATCCGTAGCCATAAGAGAAAATATGCTCTAGGGCTTTCTGGTAGTCTTCCTCCATGGCTTCCTTGTCATTGCCCTGGATGCCTTGAGCTCTAGAAAAAGTGATGTTCGCTCAACCGCCAGACGGGTAACCTCAGCCTCTAACCTACGCCCGTCTTCCTCCGCAGCTGCCAAGGCATCTCGGGCCTGAGTCAAGTCATCCTCTACCCTTGCCTTAGCATCACCTACTGCTACGGCTGTCAGATGAGCCACCTTAGCCTCATGCTTGGCGTCATCTCTTTTTTTTTCTTCTCATTCAATCTTTTCCGCACCAGCTTTGACCTCTCGCTTCCAATGTTTTGACTTGGATTTTGCCTTGGCCAAAGAAGCGTCCAAGGTCTGATGCTTGGAAACGGCTGACTGAGCCTAAAGCCACATCTTCTCCGTGTCATCTAGCTGGGATTTAAATTCTATGTCACAAATATATCTTATTAGGTCAGCCACGGTCGTGAAATAAAAGTGAAGAAGCACTACTACGCAAAACTAGTAATCAAGTACAAAAAATCAGCACGTACTAGCTCGGCCGATCAGTGAAAGTCATGGTTAAGGATAAGCATCCCGTCCTTAGCCACCGACTAGAAGGCCTCCTTATTTACATAGACTAAGAACGGGATAGAATATTGCTCTACGTGAGTCGTCACTGGTACTCGGAAGTAATTAGAATAGAGGTCGCGCATATGCGCAACTGGAGGCTCCGCCTGGTTAAAGGGGCTCCAGTGGTGGATGATCTCCCGAGCACCCTCTAAATCAAGGGTAACAATGCCCGCTGGGGGATGGATCCTCTCCTGTGGATGAACGTACTTTCTCAACAGCACCTGGTCAGGCGGTCTTTTCTTGCTAGACTCGATATCCGTAGGCCCAGGCGGGAGTATTGGAGCAACAACCACCATTGATGGGGCCCCCTCTCTAATTTCGCCGACATTCGAAGGCCCCCCAACTGGGATCCCCTCTGCCAGAGGTGCACCGGCCTCATTGGGAGCGCCTTCCAAGACCAGCTGATTGATGAGTGCCTAAAACACTCATATTATGCTCGTGGTCGATCGCCCATTTTCCTCGCTTTTATTTTAGGAGTATTTTTTATAATTTTGCGGACTGTAATAATCGAGTCATGTTCGTGAATGCGCAGGAGCATCAGTAAAAGAGCAAAGAACCCGGAAGCAGATTTTGGAGCAATGGGAACAAGGCGATGAGGCACTGGCCACGTCGCGACGCCCCCACGCCGCAACGTCCCCACGCCGTGACTTCCCACGCCGCGACGCGCCGAGATCTCTGGCCTCATCATTAAAAGCAAATTGGGCCTGAATTGAGGAGGATCGGAGGCGTATTTAACTGAGGCACGTGCTCGAGAGCGTGAGACACCGATCGAGGAAGTGCCCGAATTGTAACGCTTTTCATTTTTTTGATATTTTTTGGATTTTAGAACAATGTTTTCTTTATTAAATGTTTCATCTTTTCTTCCATTATGTTCTAGATCTCTTTCTGGGGTTACATCAAACCCAGTACAATGGATTAAAGCTCGATCTTTCATGTTATTCACTTGTTATTAATTTGTCAGCATCTACTCTATACCGCATTTAATTATATGTTAATGTCCGCCAATGTTAGCATAATCGTGACCGAGATCCGAGATTCGTAGAGATTAGGTATTCATGATCCGGGCAAGAGTAGCCTTAAATGATCTCTAAGCATTAGAGATATTCCAACCTCGAAGGTGGCATTCGAGGTTAGAACATTTAAGCATTTCGAATACCGAGTCGAGATAGAGATATACTGGGACTTATCTACGAGATAGGCTAGATATACCCCGAGAGAGGATATCTCGTGAGGCAAGATCACCTCGCCATCGACATATTACAAATGTACGGGAATAAATAAAGATCTTTAGAAAAGTAATCCATTGAACGTGATAGGGGGAGATTTAACCCTAGGCGCCAACACCATTAATTCACTAGAATCAATAGCTTAGTTGAAGTTTCCTTACTTAAATTTTACCCTAGATTCAATTATTCGTATATTGTCCAAAGCGTAACCTCTCAGAAATAATTCACCTTTCCTATGGATCGAAGACCGTACATTAAGTACACTATACTCGGGGCTACGCTGCGGCACTTGCCTACATAGGCATTCATTATACACACCGCGGCTTTCTACTATTAAGTTTTCAAGGCCACGCCAGGAATCCGTTTAAATTGATATAGAGAAGTGGAGCACATAGATAGTATTCTCAATTTTTCTTTATTTCTTTGTTATTTTACAAGGCTGTAATTTGGTCAGGTTAGCTCAGGTGCTATTAAGATGTGCTCTAAGCAGTACATGCGACAAGAAATCGACTGACCAACACTGTGTGATCCTCGAGCCGTAAAAGACTTCTCGCACAGACATAATTTATGAACAGAGAATGTGTAATGTAATAGGAACTCAATAGTCATGGAAAACATCAAGAACAAGATTCGCGCTGAACAACCGAACCACAAAGAGGAGTTGCAATTAGAACTGCGCCCGTGCCATTTATACAACCACATCTCATACGCTATTGTATGAGTTTGTTTTACCACTGGGTCACTTGTTCAGACAAATGATCGACACACCGAATTAAGCAAACACCTCGAATCAAGCTACCACAAGATGTATGCTTCGTAATATCTTGTCACGGATCACCCCATGAGAATCCGAACATGCATTTAACTAACTTCCTCGAAGCTCATGATACTCATCAATACAACCTGAGTCATCAAGAAGCTCTAAGATTACGGTTATTCCCATTTTCACTGGGATAGATTGAAGCATCAACGACCGCCAGCCACCAGATTCCATTACTACACGGAACGAGTTGCGCCAAAAGTTTCCGATCAAGTTCTTTCCACTTTCGAAGATTGCACAACTCAGGCAAGAGATCAATACGCTTTGGTCAACTAGAGGAGGAACTTTGGCAGAGTATGGGGATGTGCTCATGAATTATCATGGCTGTCCTCACCACCGACTAACCATGGACGCAAGTCCACACCTTCTACAATGGTCCTGAGAAATACAACTCGAACAATGATAGATGCCTCACCGAGGATCATTGATGAAGAAAACCACGCACTGTGCGTATGAGATACTGGAAGATGTCGCAACCAACACTAATCAAAGGGCCTAGAGAGAAGGCTACACCAAGAAACACTGCAGTGGCACAGACAATGATGTCCTCAATAATCTGGTAAATCATGTGGCTCAAATTCGACTAAATGTACCAAATAGGCGCAGGAATGAAGACATGCTATGGCATGCATCACCCATGGAGTTGTGTGAATCTCTATGGAGGACACGATAGTAGTGTAGAATGTCATCAGAAACCCTTATGCTGGAGCAAGCCCAAGACGACGAGGTTTAACTCGAATCAATCACAGCAGTTGAAGGACCGTATGGGGGTAATAAATACGACCGTAATCAAAGGACAAGGGCATAAGCATAACCGTAACTGTAATAAAACAATCAAGGGTATGGATGGCGAATAAATCCGTAACAATATGCCATCAAACCGAGCTAATGAACCACTCGAAAAGAAGCTCGGATTTGTGAGTAAGCCTAAGACGATGTTAACTTCAGATCTCGTTTATGAATGAGAGACTAAGGCACATGCAAAGAAAGAAAGTAACCCAAGGAACAATCAAGACAAATTTAAGGAGCTCGAGGCACAAACAGCTAATGGCAAGCCATTTACAGAAAGGCAACCGAAATTCTTTGCCGATAATTCGCAGGTAAACCCAAGAAGAGATGGGAATGAGCACGCAAAGCAAATACGCCGAGAAGTGAGAGAATCGAATCGCGCAACCCCAATCTTATAAAGTAGAGATCGAGGAGATCACCCAAACAGAACGGAAAGATGATGCAAAGAAGAATACCATGTGAGAAATAACACAGAGACCTCTAGTGAAGCAAAGGCCAAGATACCGCCCCTTACCCACAACGCCTCAAAGAAACATAAATCGATAAGCAATTCACGGCTCATGGATGTTTTCAAAAGTCGCATATAAACATTCCATTTGTCGACACCTAGAGCAAATGCCCACTATAAAGTTCATGAAAGACATTTTGTCTCGTAATATAAAGATTAGCAGCACTTCGAGACGTGAAACTTAACTCGAGGAATGCAAAGGCCATCCTTCCCCGCAGGAAGCAATTTGGGCCGTGCTCAAAGATCCAGCGCTCATCATCCCACACAATTGGAAATGCTATTTTGAGAGCTGTGGTGATTTGGGTGCGATTAATCTTATGCCCTTATCCATCTTTAAGCTGCTTGGGATTAGAGATCGCCTCCGTCCGATCACGCCACGCTTCACCAGGTATTATCTTTGAAGCACCAGAGGGATAATAGAAGATGTCTTAGTAAAGGCTTCCACAAGTTTATCTTTCCAAAGCAGATTTCATGCAGTTTTAGACATGGAGGAAGATAAAGAAATACCGATTATTTTGGGAAGACCTTTTCTAGCAACTGGCAGGGCAATGATTGATGTGCAGAGGGGCGAACTGAAACTAAGAGTACAAGAAGAAGAAGTAAAATTCAATGTCTTCGAGGCAGTGAGACACCCAGCAGAAAGTGATACTTGCTTCATGGCCGACATAGTAGAGGCTATAGTGTCTAGCCAAATTGGTCTTAATTGACCCTTTGGAGACTAGCCTAGTAGAGAATGAATCCGAGAACCCGAGGACGAGGTTAGTAAGAATATACCTGATGGACTCTTCGGACACAATAGAGATCTAAAAATACTAACCTCCGGGCTAAGGAGTTAAAACGCCGGTCCCATCGACACAGCAACCACCCAAGATGGAACAAAAACCTCTACCTAGTCATTTGAAGTATGCATACCTGGGTAGAATCTCACGCTTACCTGATTATCTCGTGATCTTTGACTCCGCATCTAGAGGAAGAGAAGCACGAGTGGTCCTTCGAGATCACAAACATGCACTCCTGATGGTCTCAGTCGATCTTAAAAGGGATTCACTTCTTCTATGTGCATGCATCAGATTTTAATAGAAGATGGACATAAACCTTCAAAGTGAAGCAATGAGGTTAAACTACAATGAAGGAAGTAAATCTGAAAGAGGTTTTAAATGATAGACACCTGGGGTGATTTTACTCCCATTTCAGATGCTGCAATGGATCAGCTCAGCTCAGGTGGTGCCGAAGAAGGGAGGAACAACTGTCATCAAGACTGAAAACAACATCTTACTGCCGTCTAGAACAGTTACCGGGTGGAGGATTTGTATTGATTATCTGGTCGAACAAGGCTACTCGAAGATCACTTCCATTGCCGCTTCTAGATCGGGATGTTCGGGACGACAATTCTAAGCATGAATACTATTGCTTTCTGCATCCGACATCTGCCATAATCAATTAAGCCATAGCTCCTCAAGATCGAGAAGACAACATTCACTTGTCCTTATGGTACATTCGCATTCCGGGCGGATGCCCTTTGACTGTGCAATGCACCGTACCTTTCAGCGATGCATGATGGCCATGGCTCTCCGACATGGTAGAGAGAAAGACGATTGAAATCTTCACGGACGACAAGAATGGGAAATTCATTTGACAATTGTCTAGCAACTTGAGAGTCAGACTAGCAAGATTTGGAAGAGACCAATTTAGTACCTAATTGGGAAAAGTGCTATTTCATGGTACAAGAGGTATTGTCTCGACATCTGATCTCAAAGTAAGAGGGATAGAGGTATAGTGGCGTAGATTGAAGGAAATTGAGAAGTTACCTCCACCTTCTTCAAGCAAATATCCAAGTTTTCTGTGCCATGCTGGATTTTATAGGCGGTTATCAAGGATTTCTCATGATTGCAACCATTGTCTAATTTATGGTTAGTCCAGGGATCCCATTCGACCAATTCCCAATGCGTACATGCTTTTGATCAGATTGAAGGGCTAAGTCGATCTCGCCCCTATTGTTGTAGCTCCGCATTGGTCTTTTCCATTCGAGCTGATGTGCGATGCAAGCCATCATGCGATCGGGGCGTGATTAGGCGTAAACGAGAGAAAATCTTTCAAGTGATTTACTATGCAAGCAGATTCTCAATGACGCCACCGAATTATGCCATCATCGAGAGTAAAGAAACTATATCGCCATTGTCTTTCTTTCTTCGATAAATTCGTGCCATATTTGATTGGCAACAAAGTCGTGGTGCACACTGATCATTCGGCCATTAAGTACTTCATTTACCAAGAAAGATGCAAAACCCGATTGATTCGGTGGGTCCCGCCAGCTGCAGGAGTTCGACGAGAAATCAAGGACAAGTATGGCAATCAAAATTTAGTGGCGTACTCACCTTCGCGACCGGAAGGGGCCAGAGATGATGTCCGTTGAATGACGACTCTGCACGAGAAACTTCTTTGGGCATTGAGGACAAGAGGGCGCCTGGCTCATAGACATGTGAACTATTCGTGGCTAAAGTGATTCCCTAATTTAACTATCAAGAAGAAAAGGTTTTTTCGTGACACCTTAAGCATTACTATCGAAGAGCCACCTTTAAGGTGCACCGTGGCCGACAGTGATAAGGAGATGTAGTTCAAGATGAAATGCTCAGACTCGAACCATTGTCACACTCTATCGTGTGGTGGACACCGTGGTGTATGCAGAACAAAGAACAAGGTTCTACACCCGTTTTTATCGTCTTCCTTATTTAAAGATGCTCATCAATTCGTTTCCACTTGTGACAAATGTCAACGAATGGGGAACATCTCTAGAAAGGACGAATACTCATGCATCCTATCTGGAGGTAGAGTTGTTCGACCATAGGATCCATTTCATGACCATTTCTCGCATCATAGCAATTTCAGACATCTCACGCGTGTGAGACTATGTCTCGGGCTGGTGTAAGCGATCCTTACATCGCACTAATGATGCTGTCATGGGCTCAATTCTTGCGCAGCAATATATTCTCACGTTTTGGAACTCCTCGAGCTTTAATCACAGATAATGGTACGCATTTCTGCAATAAGGTAATAGACAAGGTTTTGCAAAAGTATGGGGTACGTCATCGTACATCTCGTGATACCACCCATTAAATCAAACTGCAAGGTGAGGTATCCAACCGAGAAATCAAGTACATCCGAAGACAAACAACTCCAAGAAGGATTGGGGTCTGAAAAGATAGACGATGCGTCCGGGGCATACCGCACAAAGATTTAAAACTCCTTTAGGTATGTCCCCGTCACACTTGTTTATGGTAAAGCGTGCCACCTTCCAAGAATCGGGAGCACTCCGGGCCTATCGGGCCACTCCGACAACCCGAACATGGACACTTTGGCTGGTGAAAAACGACTACCCAACCTTGAGCTTGATGAGTTCAGAAACGAAGCATATGAGAACGCCCGTATTTATAAGGAGAAGCACTAAGGCCCACGACAAGCACATCACCGTAAAGAACTACCACGACAACAAGTCCTTCTATTCAATTCCCGACTAAAGCTTTTTCCGGGGAAATTGAAGTCTCGATGGTCCGGACCTTTCACGGTAACAAAGGTCTTTTCACATGGTGGGGCAAAAGTTTCACATCTTGAGAAAGGCATATCTACAAAAGAGCTTACCCAACGCTTGAAGCTGCATTTATGGAGGCGAAGCCTCGCATAAGCAAGCTATTCCTTTGATGTACCATGTATATATAGTCAATCTATCACAGGAGTTTGAGTTCCTGATCATATTGAGTTTCAGGGTTGTCGAGCTAACGACATTAAACATAGCGCTTCTTGGGAGGCAACCTGCTTTCTAAAACTTTGTTTTTAAGCAGCTTCTATTGTTGTTTTCTTAATTTATGATTTCCTACCAGATCCATGATCGTTTCGCTTGTCGGGTTTAATTTCAGAGCGAGGTGTAGGTACGAGGCTTGCAAAGTGTTCCAAAGTCCGAAGTGAAGCTTATAAGTGGAGAGTTCTCAAAATTCGAGGTGTTAGTATATAAATCTCTTGGGAGACTCTTTCACCGCCACGCCGCGACGCGTGAGATTTCCACGCCGCGACGCCATTTTTTTGCTCGCCACGCCGCGACGCGGGATTTACACGCCGCGACGCCAAAATTTCATCTCCGCCACGTCGCGACGCGGATTTCACGCCGCGACGCCATTTTGCACACTTCGCCGTCGTCAGCGACGCATTCTCGCGCCGCTACCGCCAAATTGTAGCTCCATCACGTCAAGACGCGATAACCCACGCCGCGACAGGATTAAATATAATTTCACGTCGCAACGTGAGACACCACGCCGCGACGCCGCTGGTTATACTCTCCGTCACGTCGACGGCCACCCCGCACGCTATGACGCGGGCCCCGCTTAGCCCAAGAATAGTCTATTTGGCTTCACCTCACACACCTTCACTCATCAAACCCTAGCTCCCGCATCTCATCCTTCCACCGGGACTATCTGAGCTCCCATCCCAATCGTCGGAGAGACAGATCGCCACACCACTCGTAAGTCACCCTCTTTGGCCTTTAGTCATAGTGGCATTCCTACCACCGTGTGTGCCCGATTCTAGCTTGGGCATAGTCTAGGGTTTCTTTGTTGCTTTCGCTTGGCTTGCAGGTATCAGAGGTCCTACTTGAGTCGCCTAGGTTCCTTTAGGACTCGGTCCCATTTAGGTTTTGTCAGTCCTTAGGTATATTTAGTTGATTTTGTGGTGTACATTAGTGTTTGATTTTTGTCTAGGTTAGTATGTCCGCAAGAGGCAAAAGTTACTCGCTGCTGAGCCGGCCCATCGAGGACCCGACTCCCGTCGATGCCTCACATTTTCGGAATCAAGATGGCCGCGGACGGCTAAAGTACAATTTGCAAAACCATCCTTCATTAAGGAGAAGGGGCTCATCACCCCGATGATTTCTTGAAAGACAATCAAGGCTAAAGGGTGGCGTGGCCTTATGTCAACTCGCCCAGAGGCAAATGAGCGAGTTCGAGAATTTGACAACCTCGCCTCCTACAACTCGCAAAAAGGTCAGGTGCGAGGTGTCGCCTACCAGCCGAGTCGATCAATAGTTTCTATGGTTTAGAGTATGTCCTAACGGACCCTTTGATCAGCTCCGCGAGCATCCCGACTACCATGAGGTCATCCGCGATTGGACCATGTAAAGGCCAGTGGAGCGTGAGATCAATAAAGGCGGCCATGCGGTCAATTTCGCGCCAAGCATTTAGCTTATATTCCAAGGTTTCCATCATTTCATCACTTCAAAGGCCTTATCCCGATTTAATTTAACGTGTGTGGAGGTGATGCCCCGCCGCCTTCGCTTCAACTTCGCCATCATCCAGATATCCCATCGATGTCAAAGGTGCCGGTCGAGGATGCCATCCTCCATAACCGGATGCAAGATGAACTCGGGCACTTCTTTCATATTCGCTCGCGGTAAAATGCCCGGTGCCCTTGACGACAATGAGGCCTGGCTTCATCTGATCAAAGCAATATCGGTCAAGCGGGACACACTTGTGTCCCGTAACCTGAGGGGGTTTACACGGCCACGAGCCCTCGTGACGAGGACGAAGCCTGACATTCGCTCGCTGACCTCAGACACCCAGGAGGACACACGGGCCCTGCCTCACCCACCTCCCACCACTCACCCTCGTCCCACCACCTCCAATTAATTACCCCCAAGAAATTTCAGCGGCTCGCTCCCCACCCTTCCCTGTGATATCAGGACTCGGCAGGCTCTCCCTCATCGAAGCGCTTTGACATGCACCGAGTCCTCGTTACTCAGATATGAGGTGCCGCGCATCGATACGCGGATACCCGCCAATCAAAGCATCATTTTACAAACAGCAGCAGCTTCCATGCAGGCTCACTTCGCCAAATTTTTCTAGCTGATCACCATCCACCACCACTTCCACCGCAGTTGATATTCAGGAGTTCCCTTACCTCTATGTTTTTATCTTTACCAATGGGGATGACCGATATTTTGTTCGGGAGTGGATTTGGTGGATCGGGCAATATGTTTTGTGTTTTGTTTATCAGGTTTTGGTTTCTTAGTAGTGTGTGAAGTATTTTAGTGTGTTCTCGTATATTAGTGTGTTTTGTTTTCAGCTTATTTTATATCGCACTTTCATGTTTATGGTTTGCTGTTAGTGGTTTGATTATATTTTAGACATTCTTGCCAGAGTAATTGCATACATGTGTGCTATGTTGAAAATTGAGGATCAATTTTGGATTGAGTTCACTATAAACTGGTTCAATTGCATACACTGCTTGATGCTCAATTAGATTGAATAGTTGAAAAGTGGCTAGTAAATCAATCCCTGGGTACTAAGAAACCGGGCCAAAAACCCTGTATCACACTCACACACTGGGCTGACTTTAGTACTACAAAGGCCGAACTAACTACCAAAGTTCGATCACAACCTAGGGAGATTCGACCATTTGAGTGATGGGACACCTAATCAAAAGAGGATTACCACTCAGCCCTAACCAAAAAGAGAAAAATACAAAAACAATAAAAAAGTGAAAGAAAAAGAAATAGATTAAAACAGGTATATGCATGAATAAGCGGGACTATCCAATCGGAATCCCGCATACCAGGCCTATCAAGCTCCAATGCCTCGAGCCAACCGGCCGGAGTCATCGACTTCACCGCCCGCTACATAGACAAGACATCATTCACGCAACCTGTGGCCTTGAGTTTGCTGGAGTGTTCGGGGTGAAGTTTGAAGGGAATTGAATGCCCGTGCCCTTAACCAACTGGTGGGGAGTCGCCAATGGATCCCCGCTTACAGAACACCTACTAAAACTTCTTGGCACTAGGTCTCTTCCATTGTGTTTTAGGTAATGTGAGGAAATTCCTGGCATGAGAACATGAATAAATGGGTGCTCCTATCCTTTCCTAGTTAGCTTCTTCCTAATAGCTTAGCCGAGCTTATGCCTCAGGCATCGAACCTAGGCATATACTGGAGGTCACTCATTATAAGCACATAGGATTTTGGGAAAGGCTATTGAACACCATGGGATTTGATGCACTAGTCAGTTTCACCTATCTCAATCGAATTTACCGAAAGTCAAATATCTGTATGTCTCAATGAACACTGAAAGCAAAACAGCGGTATGAGCTACCCAAATCGATCCCCTCATTTTCAGCAATGCATCACCGCCTTCGCATTAGATACCATATCGTGTGTGTCCCGTCTAGAGGCCTGGCTCTGTCGAGGACAAGCAAGAAACTAAGCCTGGGGCGTGATGAGTGCCTAAAACACCATATTATGCCCCGCCAATGCCCATTCTTCCCCGCTTATTCTTAGAGCATTTTATAATTTTTTGTGACTAGAATAACGAGTTGATGTCTCTGGTGAATGGTGAGCATCAGTGAAGAGCAAGAACGGAAGCGCATTTTTTTGACAAATGGGAACAAGGCGATGAAGTACTGTCACGTCGCGACGTCCCTACGTCGCTGGGACAACCCCACGCCGCGGATTTTCTTCACGCCGCGACGCCTCCACGTCGCTGACACAGCTCTAGATCTGCCCTCATCATTAAAAAGCAAATTAGGTCCCAGACTGAGGAGGATCGGAGGCGCATTTAACTGAGGCAATGTGTTTCGAAAAGAGCAGAGTGGACACCGGGATTTCGAGGAAGTGCCCGAATTGTAACGCTTTCATTTTTCGAATATTTCGATTTGTAATGTTTTCTTTATTAAACAGCTTTCATCTTTTCTTCCATTATGTTCTAGATCTCTTCTGGGGTTACATCAAACCTCGTCATGTACAATGGATTAAAGTTTGATCTTTTCATGTTATCTGGGTTTGTTATTAATTTGTCACATCTACTCATTTATACCGCATTTCAATTGTATGTTACTGTCCACAATGTTAGTATAATCGCACTTGGTATCCGAGATTCAGGATTAGGGTATTCAGGATCCGTAGAGTAGCCTTTAGCCGATTTGGTTAATAGAGATATTCCGAACCTGAAGGTGGCATTTGAGGTTAGAACATTTAAGCATTTCGGAATACCGAGTCGAGATAGAGATATACTCGATTCTATTCACGAGATAGGCGGATATACCTCGAGAGAGGATATCTCGTAGGCAAGATCACCTCGCCATTGACATATTACAAATGTATGGAATAACAGTATCTTTAGAAAAGTAATCCATTGAACGTGATAGGGGGAGATTTAACCCTAGGCGCCAAATAATTCATTAATTCACTAGAATCCACAGCTTAGCTGAAGTTTCCTTTACTTAAATTTTTACCCTAGAATCAATTATTCGATATCGTCTCAAAAGCGTAACCTCTCGTGAGTCAATTCACCTTTCCCTGTGGATCGATATCCGTACATTAAGTACACTATATTACTTGGGGCTACGCGTGCACTTGCGCACATAGGCATTCATTATACACACCGTGTTTTCGGCCTGTCACTGATCGTTGAAGGCTGGATCGAGGGAGTCCACTGAAATTATTACCTAGTCCTTCTAAGCCTCTTCATTTAGTGAAGACCGCTTTGAACGTTTCCCATCAGATATGGGGGTGGACTCACCCTCCGAGCTCATAGCCTGCTTACGTATTCGAGCGTAAACCCGGTGGCAAGCCTAGACATTTCCTCCTCCTCGATGCACTCACTGGAAATTACGCCCGCCCAGTCCACGAAGTCTTCCAACCCGGTGCAACTACCTTCGTTTGTCGAGCCCTCATCATATCTCATTTCTTATTCTTTTCAGGTCGAGGGGCAGACTGTGGACTTCAATGAGTGGCCTGTGCAATCCTCACTTAAGGTCCCTAGCCGCTCCGCTTGATCTTTGAGCAAGAACGCCTCGATAAGAGCTACTCGGGCCGACATAGTTGTCAACAAGAAATACGCGCGGTTTCCTTCAATGAATCCATGCAATGAGTGGGAAAAGATCGATGATAAGGAAAGGCGCAGCGGCCAACTCTCATAAGTTCTCACCGCTAACAAAGTCAAGATTGTGCTTTTCTATCCATATCTCAGTAATCGCCATTGTCTCCTCCCGTGCTGCCTCTCAACTGGGGCCGACTAGCCTACTTGCCTGTGGCTACCTGGAGATAGCATTGTAGAAAACAAATGTGTGTCAAAACACAGATCATCTAGCAGAACATGATTTGCAACCGAACTAAGACCAACCTAGGAACATAAGAGACGACCACATCAAAAGAAAGCCTCAGAGAGATAAGGCTCGCACTCACGGGCCCCACCAGATACAACCCCTCTGCCTCCATCTCGGGGGAATTAGGAGCCTTGTGTGACTGTAGACGGGGACTATGGGCCGACATAGACAATCGACCCCCGGTCCCCAGCTTCAACGTATAGATGAAACATATTTCTACTGGTGAAATATCCAATTGGTAGAGAAAGTTAAGCACACTACAACCCATTAAAATCCGAAAAACATTCGAATGAATAAGGGTAGGAGGAGCTCGGGTGACATGCAAAAATTGCTTCACCAATGATGAAAGTCTAGCTGCGAACGGCTCCCTAGTGAAGTAGACGGCGTTATCTGCCTGTCCTATAGTAGAGAAAGTTGGCCCGTTTGATAATTCTAAGCTAATTCCGTCAGGGACTCGGCAGAAGGACCTAAGTTCCTCCACGAACATTGAAGCCACAAAGCTACTCGTAGTAGGCGACTCCCGGCTAGACCCCCTCCTACGCCCAACCTGACTGGTAGAAGTCTCCTCTTGACCTCTCATCATTCTACAACCAAACAAAGAAAGGGGATTAACTCGAGGATCTCTTAGCGAAATGATAGCAAGACTAAAACCCTAGACTTTGCAGCTTCCTTAAAACTATTTAGACGCACCTAGGAATGAGTACATCCCAAAAAGTTGTGTACAGTTCCATCGCTGGAACCTTACCGGCGACTGAAAAGCGCGCATTCAAGGCGAGATCATAACAAAACCAACACAAACAAAACAATTTGTACAAACAAAATCAGAAGCAAAGTAGAGGAAAAACCCACCAGGAGTTAGAAAATGGTCGAAAACCTTCAACGACTACTTGGCCAAAATCTTCTAGAGTGTTGTAGATGCTCAAAGGATCTTTGGGCGAGAGGCTTTTGAGTAACGATAAAGAAATCAACTTTTGGATCCCCTACCTTATATAGGTAAGGCAATTTAACAGGCGATAAGAATGTAAGGAAGGTATCAAACTCTCTAGTATCGAAACGCAGGTCTCACCCATGCTTCGTATCAAGGCATTTTATATTATAGTGCATCTAACCACGCATGAGCTCGCTGATTGTAAGCACCCAGCCCTTTGGGACTATCAATCACCGAGCCCATAGTTCTTTGGGCCTAGGTCCGCCAAGCTGTCGGGCCCCTCGATTAGCCTTTGGAAAAGGCCCAAACCCGTTAGCCATGCGGAACCCAAAGAGCAAATTCTAGTTAAAAAACTAAACATTCAGAATCAGCAGAAGGCTTCTCGTGGTTATCTTCAAGGCGGCTACTCCCCTAGCTGCCAAACATAAAAATAATGAAAGAAAGTTTGGTACACAAGTATGCCCAAAAACCAAATCTTATTAAAATGTGCCAATAGGCATTAGTGGTTACATAAAACAAAAACAAATGCGTCCAAACAACCATGTAACCATACCTGACTTATTGTCAAAAGGAAAAAAAAAAGTGGAAGAAAAAGAAGAGTCTGAAATATTCTGTTTGAAGACTCTTCTCATCTCAGCCGTACACCTCGACAAGTGCGACACCGGAGGGTTCCAGGACAGGGAGGCACCTAGCCCTGGCGAAGAACCCTGAAAGAGGGGAATTGACACAATTAGGCTTCCCACTTGGGGCATATGGTAGGTCAACACAGATGTCGTTCTCCAACACACAATATCCATTAGCGACAAACAGCTGTAGAGATTTCTGAAAGCCTACCTCCATAACTTCTCCACCTTCACCAGCCTATGGATGTGGGTAAGGGAGAAAATCACAATGGGGGAAAGCTTCGTGCAACGGAAGAAGAACCAATTGGAAACTTCATGAACTTCGGAGATTCACCCCAATATATACAATGGAGGGCCTTCAAAAGGCGTACGAACGCATTATCGAACATCGCCAGATGGGAATGAGCATGCATTAATAACCCACAATCGCTCCATTCTAGGGTCCCGAAACATCAGATTTTTCCTCGACTAGAAGCACAATCCTCCAAAGAGAAAGGCTGTTGTGAGTAATCGTGGCCTCCGGCCCGACTCCGCCAACTCAAAGCACCCATCAGCCGTGATCATGCAATCACTCCAAGCTGGCCCACATTAGAACCATGCGAACCAACTGTGACAAGAGTTTTAAACCCCGTCTGGGATCCCGAGTCCCTCGACCAACCATCCTACCGCATATGGAAAGTGTGTAATGGATAACTATATTAGAGAGGAAATCACGCGCAGGATGTTTATCCATGGATCTCCCAGTATCCAAATCTCATACGCCTCAAAAACATTAATCCTGAATAAGGAAGAACTAGTCCTTGATAAGGAAAAAGATACCTTATCACCAAAATCACGAGATTATCTTTCCTAAAATCAAGGAGGAATTCGAGCATAAAGGAAAGGTATGCAACTCCAACTGGGTTAAATCCCTTTTTTCTCTTCTCCACCCTTTTGCTGACTTAATCATCAAAGAGGCGGTCGGCACTCCGCCGCCGGACCCCCTTTTTTTTGCAGGTTATCATTGAGCCGCTGATGCCCCGGAGGTTAGACGATCCAGGTAACGATAATTTTAATCTGGGTTCTCTACTTCTTTTTCTTTTCCTGCAAATGTACATTTGAAGTTGAGGGAAATGAACTGAGTATATTAAGCCCTTCTGGGTAGTTCATTTTCATTCTCAAAACTTCTGCTGCTACTTCCTTCAATCCAGAAAAACATGTTCGATCCTAAAAAAATCGTTGGTTAACTTTCTATGATAAGAGGCCAAGAAGGATACAAGCTATCATAGTCAATTCCTCTAGCTCATCCTTCCAACATATTTTGGCAATGGAACTTCACAAAACTAAAGGCATAGTTATGGATAAGGAGGAGAAATTATGTAGCACTACTCAAACTAGGGTACATTAAATAAAACAAACTGATTATCACTTCAGTACGAGTGAAAATGATGCATAGCACCACCAAATTCCGAATGCAAAATCATAGTGCAAGCCTAAATTACAATTTACTTCACAATCATGTTTTGGTACAAGAGTGTTTCGAAGATCCCAAATCCCCTTACCTTTTCCACATTCATGGAAATCAAATAGGGCATCAAGAACTACAGACAATGATTAAAAAAAATGAATCGTTGAGCTATGAAGCATACAAGAATATATAACTCCAGCTCACCAGAAGTAGCCACTTCATTTTTGTCTTTCCAGTAAGGAGGAGTCTCCTCAATCTGTCACTCACAGACAGCCAACCAAATAAAAATGAGACAGAAGAATAAGAAGTGCACCTAGAGTTAGAAATTTGACACACATGGTAAAAATGGAGGGGGAAATTATGGCCTGTTTGTTTACATAAATTGAAATTGTTTTTCGCTCGAAAAACAAGGAAAACAATGTAAAACACATTCGTTCCTAGATTTTGTTCTGAAAATATTTAAAACACTAATTTCGCAGAACAAAATAAATTTATCAAAGAATACCAAAATGGTGTTTAGCCACCATGTTTTGGGGAGATTCAACTCGAATTGATTCGCTTTAGTCATTGAAACGGGAGTCAATGCCCTGTAGAGATGGATACCCTTTTCCCAATTTTTGGAAAGTCAGAAAGACTAGTTAGAAGGAATATGAGATTCCAACACTAATAGATTCAATACCACTTGCAGAGAAATTATTACTGAAGAAGATATTAGGGGAAATATAAACTTCTTTCAAACAGAATAAAACAAAGGTTTATTTCTTTTGAAATCAAAAGATTCGACATGCCTCTTTCGATTCAATTGGTAACTCATTCTATGATAATAACCATTCAAATTTGGTAATAAATGGAACTCCTACTATGAACAAAGCAACACAGAGGATTGCCTTTGTCTTTGAAAAGATAAGGAAATGTGAAAATAACCTGGATGTTGTAAAGGCCTTCTCCCGCTCATCACGGTTTCGATCACCACCTCTCGCTAATTTCTTCATCACCTCAGGGTCTTTCCAACCCAGAAAATGTAAAATTCGGATTTTTTGGCTGAACTTTTGGAGTCAGGTTGTTCCACCAGTCCACCTCTCCTATGATCCCCTTTGAATTACTACTTAAAACATCCATAGGAGAAAGAGTTTTGAGGTTTGGGCAACCATAGAAGCTCATCCATTCTACTTTTGGGGCAATGCATAGACCACTAGAAATAGTGACCAAATTTTGCATATAATGAAGATATATCTTCCTCAACTTTGGGAGATGCTTCAATGAGCACAATCGCATTTCTTCGAAGGAAGAAGCTCATGGCTACAATCGTGTTTGATTTTAGGACAATTTTTCAATCATAAGCCTTCTTAAGTCAGAGATTTTCAAGCAAATCCAAAGTGAAAATGGTAGTCAATTCAGGACATGCATGCAATGCTATGACTTAGCGTGATAGACATCCTCTTCAATGTGCCTCTTTACAGATGCTCTTCAAATTCTTCGTATAATGAATACTCAAGTACTCTAGTGATCCAAGTACAATTTCTTGTTCATTGATTTCAGCTTCATCCACAATGGTTTGGATCTCCTTACATTCCATCATGACACAAACTCTTAACTTCTTCATATTCTCAACCCCAAATTCAGATAGGCTGGTAAGAGTTAAAATGACGCATCCGGTGAAGAGTGCAAGAGCATGGCCGGAGTACCTCCTCTTAATTTCAATCGGGACATCTTCACCCATCGGCGTATTTCAAGCATCTTCGTTGTCATGGAAACTTGCCATCGGGTTCATGAGGCAATGAGATATAATGCGCCTAAGATGACCGCCTGCTTTCAACTCTAAAATTGAAGCGGTAAATGTCAGAACGATACACCATTCAACATGAAGTCACTACAGTACAAATTTTAAGGGGCAGTTTGAGGGCCTTCAACCTCATGGAGCCGTGATACCTCTTTAATAAGGTTTTTCACAATCACATTCCATCTCTCATTTTCTGGATTCACATCAATGCTCAACTCTTGCAACTGAAATAATTTTCCTATCACATTATCAGGAATGATTGTTGTTGATGACCAGCTATTCTTTCTTCCATCCTCATCCTCCCCATAAAATGACAATCTCAAGCATTTCAATTTATAAAGTTTTCCAACTTCCAAAGGTAGACTTACAATTTCAGTCCCTTCAAAATCAAGCACCTCAAGATTACTAAGTTCTCCAACTTTGGGTGGCATCTCCATGAAGAGTTCACAACCTCTTAAAAGGAAATTCCGGAGTTTGAACAATTTAAAAAGGGATTTTGGTAAAGATCTTATTCTAAAAGATAAGACAAAATTGTGGTTCAAGAGAAGTCATATGTTCAAAGAATAAAGGAGGAATAACCGTTAGGTGCTGGCTACCTGTAATAACAATACTGAGTTGGGGGCAATTGGGAACATCCGTGCTCGTACACCCATTATTCATCAAGTGTATCTCGTCAGCTTCTTCCCATGCCTCATCATCTGGTGGCATAGTCAATCCCTTTCCACCAAGGTTAAGGACTGACAGTTCGACTTAAGTCTAAACAGATTTCCTAATTCCTCATAGATTTCATCTCTCATTCGGAGAGAAACTCCATCATGAGAACTCTCCAACAAAAAGGCCTTGAGGAGGTATTCAACAATAACTTCTCCTTCATCAACTGTTCCAATTAGGCCATCTTCAATCCATCTCTGAATCAAATGAACTTTTTCCATCCCTTTCTTGTCCATGTTCTGAACACAGTGTTTGACATACTTTGTTCTCGAACCTAATTTCTCGCAAATGAATGCTAATGCATTAAACAAGACGCTTATCTTTCGTCTGAGAAGTCAGGGATAAGCACAGTGCACGAGATGCTTGTTTCCAAACGCTAACATTAGTGATCCGTTTCAAGGCTCTTCCCATTAGCACAATGGCAAGTAAATGGCCACAACATCGTTCAACCACATCTATTGCCACACCTTGGATGTGTGAAAAATGAACAACTATTCCAGCATTCATATAAAATAATTGCCATGATAACAGATGATCTTCTATTCTGATCTCTAGATCCGCTGCCATTCTGACATTAGCATTCAAGTCCGGTGTGCAACCATCTTCGAATATTCTTGAGTTCCACCACTGGTTCCCACCCCGCATGCATCTATACTCGTGAACATAATCCAAAATTATTAAAAAGCCTGCACTTTAATAACTTGTTCAGGTTCATGTCCTGGCTAATCTCGAGTCGCCTGACATTGTACCATATGATTTTCAATATCTTCTATGGTCGAATCTGATGCAAGAAGCTGAACAACAATGTTAAACGCTTCCTGACCGTGGTAGATCTCTTCAAGCAGTTGATGTAACCTTTGTCGCATGTGTTCCGTATATCCCGATCCTCCAATTCCTGTGGTTTTCATTTTCTGATTTGTTAATAGCAAAATCAACAACCAGATTATATATTTTTTGTTGGGCAAGGATTTTTTCATCATGTTCTGCTGAGCCATAGAATGTGTGAGTCGTATGAAAGTCTAGTGACGTCTCGCTCATCTTCTTTATCACCTCACGAGGAATGTAAGCTTCGACATCATCCATTGAATGACCCAGCAGCATAATGATTTTGGAATGCAGCTTGGAAGTATAAAATGGTATCATCTTTCTCTCTTCTTTTAGAAGCATCTTTTCCTTTTTACTTGCTTTGCGATTAAAACGCAAAACATCCTGAATCCACCCTTCATGCCTTTCACAATCGTCTCAGGATATGATAACATTAGGCATAACAAATCTTTCTTCCGGTTCAAATCCTCCCTTTTTTGCTTTATTAGTTGATAGTTCACGTGACTTCTGCATTCATCCTCCAAGAGGCATCTAGGTGTTGCTTGGTGCCTGTAAAGTATCAAGGAGAGAAAAAAATATTTAAAAAATTGATTTTCTTATGTTTAATTATCTAATCTAAATAAAATTACTTAGAATCTTATGTATTTTTATTTATTTATTTATTTTTTTCTAATGAGGCCTAGTTCAGTGGTTAAGGGTTAGAGTGGACATAGTAACAGAAGGGGACCAGGTTCAAGTCCCAATGAGAACAAAATTGTGTTCTTATAAAAAAAACAAATACATATAAGTCTAAAATAGCAAATAACAATAATATTTTTGGGAATAATGTTGACTGTCATAGCATATTATGTGAATTAATCCATAAAACATTCTCTAGATTATTATTTCCTTCATTCTTTTCCTTCTATATTTTATCTTGTTTCCTTTTTATTATGTTATTTTATGTATAAATTTGTGACACATGTATTATATTTTATTCATTCAATAAGAGAAGTAGAATCTTTTCTTTCTATCTCTTCACATGGTATCAGAGACTATCTTAATGGCTACCAAAGGCTCGACTTTTTATTCGCTAATACTTGGAACCCCTATTATTGCCTTAGACAAACTCAGTGGGAGTGAGAATTACGTGTCATGAGCAGATTCTGTTGAAATGTGATTGATTGGTAATGGCTATGAGAATCATCTCTACTACTCGAGAATAACAATTCCAAAGAAGAACATCGATCCTACGGAGAAAAACCGATGCTTTATCAGGTAATATCATGTAGCAATCTATTGATGTCAAGACCTTACAATATCTTAGGGCCTATAAAACATGTTTCACTCTTTGGACTTAGGCCAAAAGATTATACACTAATGATATTCAGCACCTCTACCGTATAATCTCCTTTATTGTTAATTTGAAACATAGTGGGATGGATTTATCTACTTATGTTGGATGAATGTCTACATTTAAGGATGGATTTGTATCTATTATGCTAAAATTTACTGACGTCGAGACTTCATAATCAAAGACAGATCGTGTCTTTATGATTCTTACTCTTATTGGCCTTGGATCAAACCTTGACACTGTCCGGGAACGGATATTCACTAGCCTAGTTGTCCCAACCTTTAATGAGGTCCTTGCTCGATCAGTTGCTTTGCCATTCCTCCACTGCGACTCAGTCCTTGCCGTCTAAGAGTACACAAGATACTTCTATAATGAATTCTCAATCTATGATTTCTCAGTCCAGTTCTCGAAGTGATTCCCAAGGTGGACATGGTAGCAACCAAGGTAGAGGACAACATCCTCATTCCACATACTACAGCATGGTTGGCCATACCTGTGATCGTTGCTACCAGTTACATGGTCAACAATAATTATATGGCCCAATATTCTTATTCTCCTCAACCTGAAACTCAAAGTTAGAATTCATCCACACCTCAGGGAGTCATTCTCACTCGCAGGGAGTATGAGGATTACCTTCGTCCACTATTATCAAAATTATACGTTTCATGATTCGATTCACGATTCGGGAGGTGAACGATCTGACTCTTTCAAAGAATCGAAAATATGCCTGAATCGAAGACAGAATCGTCGAATCGTGAATCGATTTAATACTGATTCTCAACAAACCAAGAAATTAAAAAGTCACCAAAATAAAAGACTGAAATACCTATAAGAAAACTTAGCCAATTGTAGGAATTGATTAACGTGGAAGAAACAACTCCAACCTTTGGTAATACGAGAATAAATGAAAAAATGAGAAGAAGACCAGAAGTTTATAGGTAAGAAGAAAAAGGTGAGCAAGAGTGACTCGGGCATGGTCGAGAAAGAAAGAGTGATGATGATGACAACTCTTGAACTTCTAGAGATGATGGCTTAGTTTAATTTATTAGTAGTTAATTATTATATGAAATGATTTTATTAGTCTTAGTATATCTAACAACTAGACCAGTATTTGGATCTTCTTTAACTTCTTTTAGATCGTTGGTAACTTGGTATGGTTTATTTGAAAACATTATGTTTATCATTTAAACAAATATTTAAATAGCTATATGTTAGGAATTATATGAAATTACATATATTTTAACTATTATAAAAAATGTAAATCTAATCTACACCCGATTCGATTCTTGATTTCGATTCACTAATCAAGCATTTCAAATCTCAATTTAAAACTTTACTTAACAATTGTGCCTCCGCTACTCAAGTAACCAAATTTGAATCTGATCTATTACCTAGATTGATAATGCATCTGCTTGTCTTACACAGTCCTCCTCGCTTGGTCCATGGGTTCTCGATTTTGGAGCCTCTAATCATCTCTCTAGTAATAAGGATATGTTTTCTTCCCTTATTTTTACTTCACCTTTACCCATGATTACTTTAGCTAATGGATCTCAAACCATGGCTAAAGGAATCAGTACGACTCGTCATCTTCCTTCCTTACCTCTTACTTCTATCCTTTATGTTCCTAATTCTCCCTTTAATCTTATTTCCATTAGTAAGTTAACTTGTGATCTCAATTGTTATATTACCTTTACTGATATCTCTGATACCTTGCAGGACCAAAGTTCGGGGAGGACGATTGGCATAAGCCATGAGTCTCAAGGTCTTTTCCATCTCAGCTCAGCCTCATCTTCCACCGCTTGCACTTACGCAGGTGCTCCTCTTCTTATTCATAGTCATCTTGATCATCCAAACATTTTCAAGTTCTGGAAGATGGTTCCTGATGAGTATCCTAAATACTCATTTTATCCCTATGTTTTACTTAGATTTTTAGTTTTTTTTTTATGTTAAATTAGTGTCCTAATGCTCTAAATGTTCATCTTTATGATTAGGTCAACTACTTAGCGGAATTCATGTAAAACGAGCCGTGTTAAAGAAAATTCAGCAAATTCCCCATACAAGGAAGAAGCACTGTCTATCGCGACAGCATCACCTTCACATGACGTAGGCTAAAACCTTCACAAGGGAAGAAGCAGAAAAACAATATTGAAGATGCACAGTTTCACATGAGTGGAAGGTTGGCCAACAACATGTACAACCCAAGCCAAACATTTTCAAGACCTATATGAGAGGGGATAACGTTTTGTGGTATGAGGACGATTTGTGGGAAAAACAAGCTCCTCGGGGTGGAAACACCCTAGGCTCAAAGAGAGCTCGAGTTTGTTCTGGAAGAGAAGAGAGCTTTGATAAATAAGAAGAAACTGAGGAGAAGATATGGAAGCCTAATGCCAAATTTGTTTAATCTCTTCCCCTTTCCGTTTTTTCTTCTTTTCGATGCTTGTATTCTTTCTATTTCCTATGTTTTAGTTAGTTTTCTTAGGTTTAGATGTAGCCAAGACATGTTTGTATGAATGTCTTCCAATTTCTATATTGATGCTTTATTTCATATTTATGTTGAGTATTTCATTTCAATCTTCAAGCTTGTGGGTATTTAGCCAATATTTGCATGATTTGTGGTTTGATTCAAGATTTGAGAAGTGAGAATTAAAATTAGACCATGGATGATTTAATCATCTAATTATCATGAGATAAAGATAGTATATGAGATTTAGGTGTGGTATTAGGATTTCCTAGGGTTCAATGCATCCTTAGTTACATTGGTTTGAGGCGAGATGCAAAGATAACCTTTTCTTTAGTGCTGGTGTGGATGCTCGAGAGAGATTCATATTACTAGTGAAATCTGGCCATCTCTATGACAATTGATCCTCTTAATTAATTGTTAGAAGGTTCATACATACTTGTTTAGGTGAAATCTATGCCCTAAGGCTTTTTTAGTCTTTATTGAGTCATCTTTGCATGCTAGATTAGTTTTATTTGAGTCTTTCACAAATTTTCCACCATTCAAATAGAGCCTAAGCTATACTAGAGTCGGTAATTAGTAACCCAATTCTCTGTGGGACGATACTCTACTTTCATATATTACTAGATGTGACGCTACACTTGCATTAGATGTACTTATTTTATATAACACGCCGCCTATCGCCTCTTTTTTCTCACATCCTCGATTGGCTCGAGTCCTATCACCTTAGGAAACATACTCGTGTCTAGTTCCTAAAGTTCTTAAATCACTGGATAAAGTCTCCTTTCTCGGTGTTATCCACATCGATGTTCAGTCCTTCAGCTACATTTACCTCATGGTTTCGTGATTTCGCTAGTTTTATCGGTAGGGAGCACAATTTCGATGTATAAGGTTATTTCTAATGAAAAGTAGAGGTCAGTTATTTTCTATTTTCCAAAAGTTTTTTTGCTGAAATTTGCACTCATTTTAATACTTCTATTAGTATCTTACGCAGTGATAATGCCTTGGAATACCCTTCTGTGCCCTTCTCCTCCTTTTTATCCTTTACATGGGATCCTTCATTAGTTTGCGCCTACACTCCTCAACATAATGGAGTGGCTAAGCGCAAGAACCATCATCTAGTTGCAACAGCTTGTACTCTCCTCCTCTATCATAATGTTCCTCAACGTTTTTAGGGGATTCTATCTTGACAACTTTCTATTTGATTAATCAAATGCCATCTTTCATGTTGCATGATCAGATTCCTCATCCTCTCCTCTTTCCTAGCCAACCTCCTTTTTGTCTCCCCTCGTGTGTCTTTGGTCGCGCCTACTTTGTTGATATTCTTACTCATAGCCAAGACAAACTCTCAGCTAAAGCCACAAAGTGTGCCTTTCTAGGTTATTCCCGACTCCAACGTGGTTATCGATGCTACTCTCCTTATACAGGTCGATACTTTGTCTCTACAAATGTCACATTTTTTGAGGATTTCTCCTTTTTCTCCTCTGTTGAACGTCTTCATAATTCTGATGTCTTATCATTCCCTCTTATCTATCCATCTCCAACTCTCTCCTTCCCATCTCCAGTTGCCCAACCTCGAATTAATTTAAAGTTTATACTTAATGTCTATGTATTGTCGTCGAGCCCTTAGCTAACTTATCTCATATGTTGTCTTCCTCCATGACGTCGGTCTTGCCCTCTATCGATTTCCTACCTATTACCCTACAAAAAGGCACTTGTTCTTCTCATAACCCTCATCCAATTTATAATTTATTAAGCTATCACTATTTATCTTCACCATACTTTGCCTCCTAAAACCATCAATGATGCTCTCTCATCTTGGTTGGAGATAGACAGTGGTTAAGGAAATGACCGCTCTTCATTCTAGTGGCACATGGGATTCGATCACTTTACCTCCTAGCAAGTCTCATGTTGGTTGTCGTTGGGTTTGTACAGTTAAGGTTGCTCAAGATGGCCAGGTGGACTACCTTAAAGCTCATTTAGTTTCCAAGGGATATACTCAATTATATGGTTCTTATTATTATGAGACATTTTCTCCTGTCATCAAGATTGCTTCAATTTGCCTTCTTCTGTCTATGGTTGCTATGAGCTAGTGTTTTAAAAGGTGTTGGGGACGTGCGCCTCGAGGTGAGGCGTCCCCAAAAAGCCCCAAGCCTTAACGAAAGGCGTTTTTTTTTTAAATAAATTATTTTTATATTAGATAATTATATTTTTATATTAGATAATTGTATCTTTTTAGAATACATTGAATAATTCTATTTCTTTCATTAGTGAATTTATTTTTATATTGATACCCTATAATATTTTTGGTAACTTGTTTCTAAAAATACTTTTAAAATATAATAATAAATTATTTTGATAAAATACAATATGTTATTTCGAAAATTATATGGGAAAATTCTTTTAAAATGATTATTTCAAAATGGATATTAATGTTTTATCCATATTTCAAAAATTATAATTTATTTTAATTTTTATATTATAATCATTCAAATAAATTATTAACATAAATTATATTATTATAAGTTAGAAAAATGGATATTAATTATATATTCCTAAAAATTTAAATTATTTTTTATTATTTTTATTAAATATATTGCTTTTAATATATTATAAAACATTTATTAATTATATAATGTGATCACAAAGGCTTATCTCAACACTCATCTTACGCTTCGCTTTGAAAACATCACATGAGCTCTCGTCCCGTATCAATCGGGATACTTTAAGAATGTTCCTTTATTCATAGTGACCTTGCAAATGAGGTATATATGGAGCAACCACCTGTTTTGTTGTTCAGGGAGAGTCTAGTTTAGTATGTAGGCTACACCATTCCTTATATGGTTTGAATTAGTCTCCTCGAACTTGGTTTGGCTAGTTTAGCTGTGGTTCAAGAGTTTGACATAATTTGGAGTATATCACACCATTCAGTCTTCTATCATCATACCTCTTCGAGGTAGTGCATTTATTTGATTGTTTACGCAGGTGACTTTATTATCACAGGCAGTGATAAGGATGACATTAAGAAACTAAAACAGCACATTTTCAGCCACTTTCAGACTAATGTAATATGTAATAAGAGCATGTAAATGATTATAGGATTTGTAACTAATTAAGAAATGTAATTTAGGCTTTTCCATTGTGTAGATCACACTTGTATATATATTTACATTGAATCAATGAAACCCTTGTTAAATAAAAAAAAGGGTTATTTTATCTTTTTATCATTTAAGGGTAGAATAGTCTTTTATGTAATATTCTCTTCTCTTTATGTTTTTAGGGTTTCCTTATTTCCATTATTCATTTCTTTTTTAATAGATATTATTCATCTCTCTGCAATTTGGTGTTTCATTTGCCCTTGTTTATTTTGTTTCTTGATTATGGCTACTAAAGAGACGCTTCAATATGTGAGTGTGAGGTTGGATGGAAAGAATTATTCGTATTGGAGTTATGTGATGAGAAACTTTCTTAAGGGTAAAAAATTGTGGGGATATGATACTGGAACTTGTGTGAAACATAAAATTACAAATAAAGATTATAAAACTAATGTAGATACTTGGGAAGTAAACAATGCAAAAATTATTACTTGGATTAATATCTTGTTGAGGATCCACAGACACATAGTCGGGAAAAGTCTGAGACAACAAAGGAGGTTTGGGATCATCTGAAGAGGCCATACACTCGATCAAATTTTGAAAAACAACATCAGTTGGAGATCGACATACGTGCTCTTCAACAAAGGAATATGAGTATTCATGAGTTTTACTCCTCGCTTATGACAAAGCTCGGGATCAATTAGCTCTTATAGAATCAGATGAATTAAAGGCATGTGGTGCTTATATGGCTTATAGAGAGGAGCAACAATTAATGTAGTTCTTGATGGCTCTTCATAATGCTTTTGAAGGACTTAGAGATTCAATTTTGCATTGTTCTCCACTTCCATCCGTTAACTCAATTGTGAGTGAATTATTGGCTAAAGAGATACGTCTTAAATCACATTCTGAAAAGGGAATTCTTTATGCCCCGAGTCCTTCTATATTGATTGTTCCTTCTAAGTCGCTTGATGAGTATCTTAAATACTCATTTATCCCCATGTTTTGCTTAGGTTTTAGTGGTTCTATGATTGTTCCTTCTAAGTGTCCTAATGCTATATTTTCTCAATTTTGTGATTAGGCCAACTATTGAGCGGAAATGAGAGAAATCAAAGAAAAATTAGCAAAGTAATCATGCAGTCGCGAAAAACATGTGATCATGTCGCCTATGTGATGTCCTTCTATGGCTCCTTCATTGGCATGGGCAGATTCTAGACTCCGAGGGCTTTTCGTAGACACTAAGATCACATGATTCAGAGTCCGAATGAGCAACATTCGACATCACAAAGTGACGGGATGAAATTCTAAGCTAAAATGTGAGTTGCTCACGCTTTAACATGAGTGCCTCACGCTTTAGCGTGAGTCCACTCATGCTACGGCGTGAGAACACATGAGAACACGCTATAGCGTGAGCTTCTCACGCCTTAGAGTGGTTTGGCCTTCATCATTCCAGTAGCTCCCATTTTTTTGCCACGCTGTAGCATCAACCCATCACGTTACAACGTGATGTCGAGGCCCATGATTTTTGCCGAAGCCCACTTGTTATGCTCTCTTACTTTTGGCCATAAAAAGGGAAATTAGGGCATTTAGAAGGGGGTTCGTAGGGGAGGAGCAAGGGAGTTTGAAGGCTGCAAGGAGGAAGCCCTGCTTCAAACCTCAGTGGCAAAGCCTCTTTCTTTGTGGAGGAATAGGCGATTCAAGAGGAGATTGAGCATTCATCTTCCATATAGGCTTATTTCTTCTCCTCTTATGTTTTCTTTCTTTTCTTTTTGTTGTATTTTCCATGAACTTTTTCCATTTTCTAGGTTTTGACAGTCTAAACAATGAACTATGGTGTTTAGCTTTGATTTGTAATATTTAATGTTTGGATTTTCTTATAGATTGAATGTTCTATTCAATTTCTCATGTTTGTTGATGATTGATCACTATTAACATGATTTGTGACCTAATTTGAGGTTGAGAAACCATAATTAGGTTAGACCATGAATAGAATGTCATGTTTCTCCATAGAATAGAGATATTATGGTTATATGGCTTTCAGGGGTTTTAATGCTTAATGCAATCTCGTTATGGTGGTTTATAGAGATACATTAGAACATTTTCCAAGGGTAGATTTTTATTGTTTCGAGAAAGAATAACATGTGCTTAGGTGAAATCTACCATTAATATATAATTTAGGCATCATTGGGACCATTTCGAATCTCTCCATAGGAATTTTTTAGATGAAATCAAAACCCTAGGCTTCCTTATAATTACATTTTTTACTTTTTATGTTAGAGAATTTAATTTAGGATTTATTTAGTTTAGTTTGTTTTCTATTTCAACTTCTTACATTTGTGTTATCCAAATAAAGTTAGGACTATTCTAATTTCATTACTTAGTAATCTAATCCTTGTGAGACGATACTCATACTTTCATTCCATTACTGAGGCGACATACGACTAAGGCATATAGGCCTGAATACATTTTATATAGCACATTTTTGCCTATCACTTCTCCTTAATAGTCAGAACAAGACTTACACATGGGTTGCCTTTAATGAGTGCAATTTTTGTAAGCAAAAAGGTCATTGAAAAGCTGAGTGTCCTAAGCTAAGAAACCATAATCAATTGCAACAACAATTTTAGACTAAGAAGTCTATAACCAAACACAATCTTATGTTAATAGACCACCTCAAGGCTACAAACCACCATAATGTAATACCGCAACAATAGCCACATCAAGTCCTTTCACCGATCCTAGTACCCTGGTTGAGCAATTTTAGAAGTTTCTCTCCCTACAGCCACAACTATGTATGTCTCTTCTTCTCTAGTCACTGACCGATAAAATTCTATGTCGTTTTCTATGTGAATCTTGATCCCATGTTTACCATATGTCTCAAATTCTTCTTGTTTTGGCTTCTATGTCTCTTCGCCTTCTATTCATGTTATGACTATTGATGGCACTTATGCTTTTAACAGTGTTGGTCAGAATGTTACTCAACATCTCTCTCTCTCTCATGTTTATCATATTTAAACTCCCAGATCAATCTTTGCTTGCCGTCAAAGGCGGATTCTGGTAATTTAGTCACATTTTCTTTCTTTCTTATTATTATTATAAGCAAGATCTGCAGTCTTAGAAGCTAATTGGGATAGGGGCCATATAGGAAAAGTGATTATATGTTTTGGATGAGTTAAAGAGCCGCCATCAATGCTTAGTGTTGATTTGTCATCTTTTCGTTTAAGTCATTCTTCTTCTAGTATTTATTTATGGCATTCTCATCTTACTCTTCCATGAGACTAGATTCCCTCCAACAAAGACATAGTAACTCGAAGTGGACCTCCTATCCTCTTTAGATCTTGCCCAATAAACATATATACGTGAAACACTTAATTCTATTATGCCTATGATTACTATATAAAATACCACGTCCGGGGGCTCCTTTCAATAACTTAGAATATGTTCTACAGCTGCCCAATTATCAACTGTTGGAGAGGACATGTATTGGCTTACAACACTGACAGAGTGTGCAATATTAGGACATGTTACTGTAAGGTAGTTTAGCTTCCCAACCAATCTTCTATATCTCTTAGGGTCCCCAAACAATTCACCTTATCTAGTAAGATGTGGGTTTTGTGCCATAGGGGAACTACATGGCCTTGCCCCTAATTTTCATGTTTCAGACAATAGATCCAACACATATTTCCTTTTAGATAAGAAGATTTCATATTTGTTCCTCATAACTTCAACGCCCAATAAATATTTTAGCATCCCTAAGTCCTTTGTGTGGAATTGGCCACGAAGAAAAGACTTAAGTGATGATATATTTTCCATATCACTCTTACTTACAATATCATCTACATACACAACTAAAAAGATGATACATGAACAAGAATTTCCATAAAAGACATAGTAATCATATTTGCTCTTCTGCATGCCAAACTTCTCAATTACTTGACTGAATTTTCCAAACCACGAGTGTGGACTTTGTTTCAAGTCATATAATGATTTACGGAGACGACAGACTCTACTAATCTCCCCCTGAGCAACAAAACTTAGAGGTTGCTCTATATAAACTTCCTCTGGAAGATCCCCAAGAAGAAAAGCATTCTTAATTTCAAGCTGGTGGAGGTCCCAGCCATGAGTGGCTGCAAGAGATATAAATAGCCGAACAAAAGGCATACCCTTTAGCAATAAGGCGTACTTTCAACCTAACAAATGAGCCATCAGGATTAACCTTCACTAGAAAAACCCAACGCCATCCAATGGCTTTCTTCCCATCAAGTAATTGTACCAAGTCCCAAGTACCATTGTCATTCAAAGCATTCATCTCCTCTATCATATCACTATGCCAACCAAGGTAAGATGTATTTCGTGAACATTGTTAAAGTAAATCGATAGAGTCCAAGGATGCAATAAAAGAAAAGTAATATGATGACAAAATGGTTATAAATCAAATGAGGAATTGGATGAACATAATCGACATTTACCTTTACAAAGAGCAATAGAAAGATCATCATCTAGACTAGATTCGATTTCAAGAATGATGTGTGACTTTAGACAGGGGGTTTTGCATCGAGGCATCTCAAGTGATATAAAGACTTTATCGAGCAAGAATAGAGTTGCACTCTGTACAATAGTATAGACGAGAAAGTTGTCATCCTCCCCCTTACTATTGTGGATCTGAGAGGGAGAAAAAGGTGTATTCCTAAGAAATATGATATCAAGAGAAACCAAGTATCAGAAGACTTAGACAATAACATCTATACCTCTTTTGAACCAAAGAGTAACCAAGATAGATATATTTCAATGGCTTAGGATTGAGTTTAGACACATGCAGACGAACATCACGAACAAAACAAGTACACCCAAATATTAGAGACTCAATAGGAAACAAAGATTCAATTGGAAAATGGTTTGAAACGGAGTGTCCCAATCCAATGCTAAGGAACCATTTGATTAATCAAGAAGCAAGCCATGGAAACAATATCGACACAAAATTGCTTGGGCATGTGCATTCAAAACAATAGAGCTCTAGTAGTTTCAAGGAGGTGTCCGTTTTTATTTCAGCAACTCCATTCTGAGAAGGTGTATCAACACAAGACGTATGATGAAGGATCCTATTTTGAAGCATGAATTACTTAAACTATTCTGAAAGATATTCTTTAGCGTTATCACTTCCCAGACTTTGGACATAAACATGAAATTAAGTGTTAATCTCAACACAAAAGGCACTAAAGTGAGGAAATAACTCAGAATGGTTTTTCATTAAATATAACCAAGTTGTTCGAGAATAATCATCCACAAAAGTAACAAAATATCGAAACCCAGTTGGGAACACAATTGGACATGGACCCCACACATCTGAATGAACTAACTCAAATGAAGCACTAGCTTGTTTATTGACTCTAGGGTTATAACTAAGACGATGATGCTTTGAAAATTGACAAGACTCACAACGTAACGATGAGAAACTTGAAAACTAGGGACAATTTCTTCAATAAGTGAAAAGAAGAATGACCCAATCGACAATGAGTCTTAAATGGTTTAGTAGCTCTAAAACAAGCAACATGTCTTGGTACCTCAGGATCAAGAATGTAGAGACTCCCATATTCATGTCCTTTACTAATAATATGCTTCGTCATAAGATCCTGAAAGAGACAAAATTCAGGAAAGAATGAGACACAACACTTAAGTGCTCGAGTTAGTTTGCTCACAAACATCAAATTAAAAGAGAAATTGAGTAAAGTCAAGATGAATGACAAAGGAATAAATAGAGTGGGAAAGATTGTGCCTGACCCAAGAACACATGACTGTGATCCATCTACCAAAGTGACAATGGAAGTTGAAGATTGTGACTGAAATGTAGAAAATAGGCTAGAATTACCTGTCATGTGATATGTGGCTCCAGAGTCAATGACCCATTCGAAGGACGAAGAAGAGACAAGGCATATATTCGGGTTACCCGACTCAACAATAGCAGTCATCATAGTAGATGGAGACTTCAATGATTCCTGACACAAGTGGAACCTGGCTAATTCTTCTATTGGGAACTAAACTGATTGATATGATGCCTCATTAGTAGAGGCTACATGAGTAGACAAAAATCTCTTATTCCGGTTCTACAACTTCTTATAGTCTAAAGATCACATGTGCGCACTTTACGATAAGATAACAAACAACTCCTCCAGATTGGCCTCCCCAGTTGTTACCCCTCCTGCACTAATTATTTTTGTATCAATACTTTGCTTCCTAATCGACCAATGTTCACCTAACAAGGGCAATCAAGCCATCTAGGAGGATGGAAGAGTAGGTGAGGATATTTCTATGTAGAGTATCTTGCTTAAGGTATCTTGGAAGGATGATATCTCAAGGCTTGACAGAACCTGAGCCTTAGCTTAATCATACTCAAAAGGAAGGGCGGCTAGGAATCCCATCACTACCATTTGTTCCTATTGAGCTTGCTGAACTTTAACATTTGGACTAAAGGGCAATGGCATATTAAGCTCCTCATTTGTCTTTTTATACCATAAACAACTCTGTGAAAGACTGATCTTGTTTCTCTTATCGATAAAAGGCTTTACACACATCAAATTATACTAGAAATTTTTCCCTTTCTAGAAAACATGAACTCCAAATCCATTGGCTCCTTACCAAACTCACACTGATTAATGAAACCAAGTACCTTATTGTCAATGGAATTATGAATTTGTAGGAAAAGACGAGCATCCTCCTCCATCCACTACTCTTTAGAATCACCAATTAGAGGTTCCTTAGTGAGATGGCTAGCCAAAGGGCGCCCTTAAGTAGATCTAAACTACTCCATCTAATCCATATAATTAGGACTAGCTAGGCTAGTCCTCCGTGATTTTGGACATCATCGAGACCACTTCAGGCGCCGAAACAAGCTTCTTATCTTCTGAATTAGTCATTAGGAAGCCAAGGAAAGGAGATCAAGGCTAAAGAACACCTCTATAAGTAAAAACACAAAGAATTATGTAGGAACCCTAGGATAAAAGGGCTGTCGGACACAAAAAAACACCAAAAGTGGCAGATCTAGGTACCAAATAGGAAAAACATGTGGATTGGAAGACTATTTTGGGTCGGCGACCCTAAGTGGAAGAGGCACGTAGGAAGAGGAGGCCCCACGCCCCGACGTGTGAGAAACATGGCAAAAACTGATATCAATGTGTGTGGCTCTGTAACACCCCGTCCCCTACCTAGGCGGATGATGAGATGCCACACGAGACTGAGACTCCTTTACTTGATTTCCTAATATTGGTGGGCCCATCTCAGTCATATAAATCATAATATCATATTGACATAATTGTAATACTACCACCGTAGTGGTGTTTAAATTGTCCTTTACATATATTCTTAAGTCCCATTTACTTGTACTTACACTAGATGTACTATCTCCAAAATATTACATTTACATTACAAAACATAATCAGAAACCTACATATGGTGGACTCCTAATGCGGTGTTGGCCCTAGCGAATGCGGAATGCCTCGGATGTCCTCTTCAGTACCTACATGGATGAAACACCCATGCTAAGCTTATAGCTTAGTGGAAAAACAAATAACTTATATGACCACCTGTAGTGGTCCTTAATTATAGTATACATATGTATATAATTCATATATTAGAATATTCAATCTTCCGTAGGGTACTTATGAATCTTGTAGCAGTGCGGAAGTAGATTTTCTTATAGAACTAATGAAATATGCCTTAGCGTGCGAATTACTTTTGTTCTTATATATCATGTTCGAGATAGACAACATATAAGTATTTGCACATGGCGGTAACAATGAATGAGAGAACACGTACCAGTAAGTACTAAAGGTCGCGGTGCGATCTTGAGCAGGAGGTGCTGAGCATATCACGTGTGCCTTACGTGCCAGTCATTGTAGCATAGCGAGAGTGTCGTGCTTGAACAAAGACGTGCCCACTCACGTAACACAAGTGTTGTAGCACTAGTAGGAGTGTCGTAGCACTGAACAAAGACGTGCCGCCCACGTAACATAAGTGTCATAACACTAGCAAGAGTGTCGTAGTACTGAACAGAGACGTGTCTGCCCATGTAACAGAAGTGTCATAGCACTAGCAGGAGTGTCGTAGAATTGAATAAAGACATGCCTACCCATGTAACAGAAGTGTCATAGCACTAGTAGGAGTGTCGTAGCGAACAAAAGGCGATGTCTACCCACGTGTTTATAAAGTGTCATAGCACCCAGCAAGAGTGTCGTAACCTTGACGAGAGGCGTCTTGCCCATGTAACAAAAGTGTCATTAACCTTGCGAGTGTGGTAACCTTGAACAGAGGTGCCTATTCATTCATTATTCGATCTTAGGCAGGCATACAGAGCTTGTTATATTGTTCTTAATCACATTAGCAAATAAGGGGCAAGAAACAAAGTATGTCCAACGACCCTTTCAATAACTTTTATACTTATACTAACCCTTTCATTCACTTGTTAGAATCCTCATTAATCCAATAGATGGTTTCTAGAGTTAACGGAAGAAGGAAAATCAAAGCGAGATTTCGGAGGTTAGCCTAGGCAGCGTGAGAAACAGGATTTTAGGTAGCCAGGTGGGCGGCCGACCAACCTAGGTGAGCAGGCCTTCACTGAGCGAGCACTCCTCGCTGAGCAAGGGGTGTTGAGTGCAGCAGATAGGTATTTTTCCCCCTTTTACCGAAATCTTCCTTCAAACCAAAATCAAAACAAATCAACCTTGAGCGAACTTAAACCAACCAAAAACACCTTTATTAGGATTTTTCATACATAAACCTAGACAAGGAGGGATTTGTGATCATTTCCATACAAAAGTTCCATACTAGTATTCCATACCAAAGTTCCATACCTTGATCTTCTTGAAACCTTCAAAACCTAGCTTTCTTTTCTTCTTTTCTTCTCTTTGCTTGAACCAAAACAATGGATTGGACAAAAGCCAAATGATCTCCTCTTCTTTTCCACCGTAAATGCCCTAACCTAAACCAAACAAAAATGGGAAATTCCTTTTTTTAGAAGGCCATGTTTGGCTTTATCTCATTTTTACTTATTAGTCCTTCCACTTCATTCTATTTGAAAATCAACTTATCATATTCCTACTTCGATATATCATCTTCTTGTGTTATGACCTTTGGGTCCTCAATTTACAAATTACCATTTTAACCTTGACTCTTGTATTAATTCTAATTTTAATCATTTTTCACTCTTAGCACTTAAATTTCTGAAAAATGTTAATTTTAACTTACACTATACCCTAAATATGTAATAAACTACTAGGGTATACTTCGAGGTGATACAGGCTCACACGCTAGGTTTATGGCCATCAGACTTGATGGCGAGCCTCGTTGGCGATGTCACTCCATGTGTCCTCTGAATGAGAATGGGTGTTTCAAAAGAACACCCCTCACAACCCTCTTGTGCACTCCCGAATACTTGACTTGGTACTGAGAGATCACTTCCAAATCTACCATGTAGAAAGAGTGATGAAGAAGAATTGGAGGGAATGAATTCCTTGTGTTTTTCCATTAATCTAAACATGTATAAATACAAGAGCTAGATTTATACAATTGGAAGGCCAATCTAACATTCCTAAGTGGTTTCACAACCTATAAGTAAAGTATATATTTACCTTCTATAACACATACTGAGTTATTTGCTTTCCCTTTTATTTTTTTAGGTTTATTTACTTTTTTCTTTTGGCTTGTATGGCGGATGATAAAGCCAACTAAATCTCAACTAAAGCCAACTAAAATCACCGACATTCCTTTCTAGTCATTAATTTGTAGATCACCATTCATTCAAAAAATTAGAGTATTTTTTCTTTGGTTCTTTGAAATACTATTTTAAACTTATTTGAATTTTTCATGGCATTCATCATCGACTTACCAATCAATCCTTCCATAATTGATGGTTGCGTCACCGTACTAAGGTTCTTACCTTCATATAGGTAATGGGTCATAGTCTTTCCATTCAAACCTTATTGTAGAAAAATCCAACAAACTGTTCGTGTTACAGGTTGAGTTGATTCTTGGTTTTGTTCATATCACACATGGATGGAAGGCCATTATAAACCTGCGGGAGCTTACTTCTTGTTGAATTTCCTTCTTGATAGGCAATGGGAGGATGATTAAAATTTGGAAAGATACTTGATGCAGTGATGAGCCTTTGTGTGAAGTTTTTCCCTCTTTATATGCCTTAGCTAGCTTCAAAGAAGCTTTGTGCGGGAACTAGTGGACTATTACTAATGAGGGTGGTGTTTCAAATTCCATCTTTTCCAGACTACTCAGTGATTAGGAGGTTGAGCATGTGGAGTCATTTTTGTCTAAACTTCAAGGCAAGATTGTGCTAGTGAAATGAGAGGACAAGTTGGTATGGAGGTGGCTAAGAGTGGTTCCTTCTCCATGAAGTTTCTCTATAATGTTCTTAAGGTGGGAATGTAGAGCCTATCCTTTTTAGGATATTGTGGAACATGGGTTCTTTATAAAGTTAGATTCTTTACTTGAGAGGCTTCTTGCGAGAAAGTGTTGACCTTATATAATTTAGAAAGGAGGGGTGATCTTTTGCTTGACATAGGATCTGTTTGTTTGATCGTTGAGAAAACTGCTTGAGAGAAGCGTTGACTGGGAGAGTGATCTTTAGTAACATATGATCTGTTTGTTTTGATCATGATGAGTCAATTGATTACATGGATCCTCTTACATTATAGGAAGGCAAGGGTGATGTGGGAGTTTGCTTATACTCTTTTTAGGGTGGTGGTCTAGCTATAGTTGAAAAAAAGTTTTAAGGGTGGTCTAGCTCTTCTATTAGAAGAAAGTGGAGAAAAGTTTGGCCTCTTTTGGACATTATGGAAAAAGGGAAATAGATTATTTTGAAAATGTTGAGCTTTTAGTATAAAAACTAAAGTTCGCTTTTTTGTGTGGTTAAGGTCCAATTGAGGGAGGCAGTATTTTTGTTTTCCTTTCTCCTTTTTGTACTCTTTTGGGAGTTGTTGTATATATATAGTGTATACTTTGTTTGCTTATTTGGGTGGTTTCTTAATGCAATTGTTTTTTACTTATCAAAAATATTTAAAAAAAAATTCCTCATAATTATCCAAGGAAAATGAGAAAAAAATATAGTATTTCATAGTCTTTCTTCTTGCATCTTTTTTCCTCAACTTTTTATGCGACTACATAACAAAATCAACATTTTGGAGAGATGTGCTAAAGCATGTCAGGTAGTGATAAAGTTGAAGTCATCAGACATGATAAAGAAGATAAAAAAGGAGATTAATTGTCTTGTACAATAAAGAAGGTCTCCACCCTATATAATTCATCTCAAAAATAAAATGCTTTCATTCTTTTCTAATAAGTTTTTATATTCTTTCTTTCTAATTGAGAGAGAGTTGTAATTTGTTTTCATGGATTTCTTTCATCTTATCTAAAGTTTTACCATATAAGTCCTTTATATCTATTGTTTTTATTTTATTTATTTCACTGTTTTTTATTCTATTTGTAAATTATTGTTACGGATATTATTTCACAACCATTGGTGGATAAGGCTAGTGGAATTCAATGCAAAAATATGAGGATGACAAATCCAATACATACATGGTTCCAAAGAATACTTGGGCTAGTTAGTGGAATTCAAGACAAAAACACAAGGATGACAAATCCATAAATACATGGTACCAACGAATAGTTGTTCTTGAGTTTGGTTGATGGATAATAAAAATTAACAACAATGGGTTTGGAAAAAAAAAGTATATAATGATTTATTAACTTTAATAAATCTATCTTTTTTTTATAGACCATTCTTGATATTTGTACTTGTTAATTTTTTTCGATGTATTTTCTCAATGAGAACTAAACATTGGACTACGGAATATAGTCTAGATCCGCCAATAATACAAAAATAAATTTCATTCATAATTTTTTTTACCCTTTCGACGTTTCTTCAATACATGCTTGTAGACATCTTTGAATATCGTGAGAGGAAGAGAACACACTCACCATCTGTCAGCTCACGAGAACGAGTTTACAGCCGGCGTGGGAGTGGGATTCTATATGCTCGACTCGGACCGCCCTAGTATCCGGTATGGAGACATTTGATGTGATAGTTGTGATTAAACTCAAATTTTTGAATTATCGTCCGAACTTCATCGAGAAAAAAAGGAAGAGAGGACTCACGAAGTATGTACTTTAACACCTTGATAAGATCTTGTTCCTTTTATGATCAGAGCCCATTTGTCCTTCATTGGACTACATCCGCAGCTTCTCCTTCATTGGACTCTGTCACAGCTTCTCCAACTTCGTTCATACTTACGTCTCTCCCACTAGATCCAAATCGAATCAATAGTTTCTCATCGGACAACCGGCTGAAGGGTTTCGTCCGGGCAGGAACATGACGGAACAGAACCAGATGGGTTTGTTTTTAAGTTGACTTACAAGGGAAGACGTGATTTTAGAGGTCTTTGAAGGGGCAAGTTGGCACAGTACAATCGTCCACGCATGTTATGACACCTGGATGGATCCTATTTAATGGAAATAAATGGTGAATGAGATTAGAGTTATGTGAGGATAAGGTACATAAATACAACATTAAATTTATAGTTGTATGTTCAATTTAGCCTCAAAGGTTTTTTTGTCCCAACTTTAGTGATTTATCTAAATATACCACGTGTCATCAACGATGCTGCATACATAAACAAATAAGAACTATTCATATGATGCTCTATGTCAACGATGTTTAAAAGCTCGTTTATCCATGTGTGCCAGATCATGTTGGTAGGGGTATGAATGAGGTACAATACTAAATATTGGGAGCACTTGTGGATTGAAAAAAAACTCAATATCTAAATTGGACTTATGGCTATAAGTTATGGGTATTTATGCATATTTTCCTGAGTTATGTGCTAACATAACCTATTTTTTTAAACAAATATTGATTTTAGCTATGTTCAATTTGGGCTCCCCATCAATGCCATATAGGAAAAAATATTCTATTTTGATATAAAATATCCTTTAAACTAAAGGCACAGTTCTAACTGCGACTTTGATTCAAATATGAAGCCACATTTACAAACTGTGATTTTAACAATGGCATTCTTATATGGCATGGGGAGGCTAAATTAAATATAAGTTCGAAGGATGGACTAAAATCAATATTTGTTTTAAAAATGAAAACAGGTTACTTTGATACATAACTCATGAAATTAATTAAAGGGACTAATATGCTTTAAGGCTTTATAGGCTAACATAAAAAATACGCATGCAGCGTCATCAATTAAGTCCAAAACTGGTCCATAAATGCTAACTAATGTGGCCTTGGTGATAGAGTGTTGGATTTCAAATGAGTAGAACCAAAGGAGGAATCCCGTGTTTGAGTGCAACCGAGTGGAACTTGATTCTTATATTATAGCCCAAAAGTCTTTAATTATAAAAAAAAATTAGCTTACATAAAACTAAGTAAAATTAATAATATTCCTCAAAAAAAAGTAAAATCAATAATAAGGATATAAAAATTTTAAAATATCAAAACTACCCTCGCACTCTCTCTCCTTCCACCCCATGGTTCCCCACACACCTCACAACTTCCCAACAACCCTTCTCACCCATCAAGCTTTTCCCTTTTTCTTTTTCTTTTTTTCCCACATCACCGACAATCGGTATTAAGCTATGATTTGTAGCTTTTTTTTATTTATTTTTATCATGAGCTATTTGTATAATTTGTTTTAGCACAATCAACTACTGCCTTAAGTAGTATAAGAGCCTATTGGAGTGAATCGGGCTATCATTTCCTCCAATAAGGTTAATCAAGCAAGGTCTTAGGGTTTTTTTTATATAGAAATCACAGTTTTTTAATTAATTTTATTAGATAATATATTTTTTAGCATACAAAAAATGGAATTATAAGATAATTAATATCTTATTTTTACTTATTTTAAAATTTTACTTAATTAAATTTTTTTTAATCCATTTATAGCTTAATTTTTTTTTAAAACTATGATCATTTATTTTTTATTAAGTTTTTATTTTAATATCATGCATAATTAATGTATGAGAATAAACTAGTTTTAATACAATGATATATTTATTTATGATAATTAATATGTTAATGAATATTTAAAAAATATATTTTAATGAATAAGTAGATACTAATATTTTAACCAATTTTAATATATATATATATATATATATATATATATATATATATATATATATATATATATATATATATAATAATCAATTATATATAACTCTAATAGGGATGGCAAATTGGATGGAGTTTTTTAGGATACCCGCCAATTCCGTACCTAATGGAACAGGGAGGAATTTGGAGTTTGGGGTATATTTTCAAGCCTAGTTCAGGTTCGACGGTTTGGGTTTGGTATCTAATACCTGACCCGACCGCTTTCTTCAATTCCACAGAATTTCAATCTCCTTTAGTCGGTTACTTATTCTTCCTTGCCGCTCAATCTTCGCATCTTGTCTCTTCTTTTTTCACCCACTGTCGTTCAAGAAGCTGCTACTCCCAAGTCTACGGCATGCATTCACCATTGTTTTACTTCTCTCTCAAGTTTTTAGCACGTTTTTCGTTTCTGCTTTATGTTTTGAGAAATTTCAGTGAAAATCCAAACATTGGAATCTGCGTTCATGGGATCTCGTTTTCTTCTAAAAATCTAGGGTTTTAAATCACTCGTTTCAGTTTTTTTTTTCTTTTCTTCTCACGATTATCTGGTTCCCACGAAATGTGAACAGCAATGCTCTCGCCATTAGGCTGGTCTAGTTTGGTCCGCGACGAATGGAGTTGACGAATGGGTTATTTGTGGTTCTTGAAGCTGCTTCCACTACCACAACCATGGCCACGTCCTTATCCGTCGCGTTTTGGATGATATAGCGTTGAACGGGGAATGGTTCAGATCAAGTTGGACAAGAATAATAATTTCTCATCAAGAGTTCATTATTTTGTTTAGCAATAAAAAGACATTATATCAATTAAGAGTATTTTTTAAATCTACGCTCTCAATACTGCTACTGCAAGAGCACATTGGATGCATGAAATGTGGTGAACATTTTCTCTAACATGTCTTATTCTGTGACTTTTTCTATGCAAAGCTTCAACTGGGAGCTGATTTAAATAATGCAAAGTTATATTAACTAACTATTTTGAAATCTTCACGAAAATCGGTCATCCGGTCATATCGAGCTTTAGGGAGAATCACTTCGATGGTCATATCTTCCGCTGAATTCATTCCATAGAGGTGAGAGGATCCTTTCTTTGTAGGTATTCGCTTTTTAAATCATAATGGAAGTGGTCTTCAAAGGAAAATCAACTGACTTTGCATGATGCAGCAGGATCTTGATTTATTTGCTTTGATAGCGACTAAAGATTCATTGAGTCAAAATATATTTCAACATCAAGGATCCAAGATAGGTAGTTCTTTCTAGTAACGCCAAGTGCTATAAACTCAAGTTTTGTAATATTAGACATTGCCAACAAATTTTGATATATGATAAATATTAGAATTGATTTTGACACAAAAAAATATAGATTTTGGCTTATAATCAAAACCAAATATAATTATAGATATGCAAAAAAAAAAAAAAACTTCAAGTTAGGGTTAGGGAATTACCTTTAGAGCAAACTCGTGCTAATAGCATGTTGTAAAATATATTATAAAATACAAAGTAAAATTGATCTAAATGAAAATATATTATTCTCCCTTTGAAAATATATAAGAATGTGAAGAGAGGGAAAGAATTAAAAGAGAGAGGGGGAGATAGAGAGAGAAAAGAGAATAAAGAACTTTCTCATTGGATGCTCTTATAAAGATGCATTACTCATCGAGTGAATGGAGATCAATAAGTGTCTTAATGGACATCAAAACATCAAGGTCTCATTAACTGCATCAAATGTTTCATTTATAACATGTTATTATATTACATAATTTTTATTTTTTTGAAAATATTATATTGGTCAACTATTCACTTTGTATTATGACATAGTATTTTGTTTACGATGAGACTCGAACCTTAGATCCGTTAGCCTACGGGTTTGCTTGGCTATTGTCAACAGTATGTCCCATTCTTATTTTAATTTCAATTAAAAAAATAATTACAAAAACTTTTGAAATTTTAACTTTACTTACTTTTAAATATTACTTTTAGAAATAAATGTATATATAATAATATATATATATATATATATATAATTCAAATTAGTTAAAATATTAGTATCTATTGATTCATCAAATATTAATCATCATAAATAAATATATTATTTTTAAGTAAAACTAATTTATTCTCATGCATTAATTATGTATGATGATTAAAATAAAAACCTAATAAAATTAAATCATCATAGTTTAAAAAATAAAATTTAAACTAAAGGATTATTAATGAGAATTATATTGATATGAGAATATTGAGTGGTACCCCACTTTTCACATCCCAAACTTCAAAAACAAATTTCCTTCCTATATATTAACATAATTCCTCCAAAAATAAAATCATAATATAAAAATTGTTAATATTATAAATAAAGAGTTATTACGAATAAATATAGTTGTTAGTTGTTACCCACCTGTTCTCTTATCATCTTTCGAGTCAAGTCAAGTCAACCCACCCTCTCTTCCTTCCACCTTCCGTTTAACAAATCTAAAACAAATGGGGAAACGTTGGCGTTTGACATTCTTAGGAGTTTCGATGCACTGAATTCGGAAATTCTCTTCGGTTTCCATTTCCTCGATCATCAGGTTTTCTCTTTCTCTTCCAAGAAGGAATTGATGTTTTCTCCTCCAAGTAACAGTAGTTTGTCTGATTTTTCTTGGGGTGGCTTTTTTTTTATTTTTTTTTATTTCGCTTGCAGCGTGAATGGGTGTAGAAAGATCGAAACCGTTAGTTTAAAGGCTCTGTTTTGGCCGAGTCATTGCTTTCTCAACTCATCTGAAGGTTCATAGCCATATACGTGTAGATAGAGTATTTGCGGTCGAGCTTTCTTTGGATGAAAACTTCTGTTTTAAATTTCTCCATTAGTTCAGATTTCATTAGATTTTATTAGGTCTTTAATTTATTTAGTTTTTAGTTATCAAACTACACTATTTCCTTGTTCCTTTAGGGTTGTCAGAAAATGTTAGGAAAAGAAATATGGAAGCAAAAAAAAGGTAAGAAAAGTAATAAAAAAATTTTATATTTTGTTCCTTTCCACAATTTTAATAATTTTTCTGTTATTTCATATTTTATAAGAATATAAGAATATAAAAAATATCCATTATGTCTAACCCATTCGAAAGAGTGCTCAACAGTTCAAAAAGACAAAGCATAGGAAAAGAAGGGGTCTCAGACTCTCGGGTTCGGGATAGTTTACTACATTGTAACTAAAGTGTTTAGTGTATATATATATATTGAAATAAATGGCACAATAATGAAATGAAAAACAAAGAAATGAATACCAGATTTACGTGAAAACCCTTACGAGAAAAAAACCACTGATAAAGAAGAAAGCTTCACTATGCATATGAGAGTTACAAAGTATAGCGGAATAAAAAATAAACTCTCTGCTACCACAACAAATCCCTATTTTTTTCTCAACTTTTTATTTTCACAAAAGTTACATGCAGGTCTTCGAGTCGGATATAAACCCAAAACCAAATTCGAGTAATATATATACACACACACACGATTGAGAATAATATATTACATCGATATAAAGCATACTAACTTTTCCCTTTCCTTATTAAAAAAAAAATCATTTCCCTTTCCTTTCTTTCTTATTTTCCTCATCAATTTTTAAGGAAAATAGTAGGGAACTTAGCATTTTCCTTTGTATTTTCTTTCCTTTATATTTTCCATGTTATTAAAACTTAGGAAAATATTTTTGAAATATTTGGTTAAAAGACTTCAAATACCCTTAAATTTGTGAATCTAACGTCTTTGATGTTTTTTCTTGAAAAATAATTCATTTATGACAAAAATGTCATTTTCTATTTCATATATTTATATTGTCCCCTTAAAAAAATGGATTATTTTTGCAAGAAAACAAGGACATTTTTATCAAAATCCGACAAAAATTCGTGAAGGGTCAGATTTCAAGTTTTGGGTTTTCAAAAGCTCATTTAATCAAATCACCTAATAATTTTTCATAGTATTTTTTTTCTTCCCCTATCATTTTCCAATAACCAAACATAACCTTTAAGTTACTAGTTTGATAAGAGGTTAAATTATAAGAAATGCCTAGTTTTATTTTGACAAAATGTAGTAAACTGTCTCCACTGAGATTCGAACCTAAGACCCTCTTTAAACGTTGAACGCTCTACCACATGAGCAAGACATGATGAGCATAATAAATATCTTGTTGATTTTGGATGTTTGTGTAAACTATTGTTGTAGTTTTAGGAAGGAAATAAATTTTGTTCTTTTAGGCTATGTTTGTTTTTTTTTTAATGTGGGATAATGCAAGGGAAAGAAAATATATAAGAAAAGTAGAAGAAAAGAAAAAAAAATGAAGGTAGTAAAAAATGGAGTTGAGTCCATAAATTAATTTTATATACTATTTTGAACTCATTTTATTATTTTACCTTATTTGTATAAAGATTAAATATTTTAAGAATGTATAACTCTTTAATTAATTTTAAGTATATGTTTATATTGCCCATCATGTCTAGCTTATGTAGTAGAGGGCTCAACGTTTCATAAAGGCGGGACATTGAGGAGGAGGGATCTGAGGTTAAGAGGTCTCGGTGGGGATAAATTGCTACGTTTAATGGCCAAAAGTGTTTAGTTGTCGAGAAAAAAGAGCCAGGATTTTTTAATATGATAACTAAACATCATAAAATAATATTTCTTAACATGTTTTACTTTTTCTTAGTACTTTCCAAAAATAATCTCAGTTTTTTATTTTTTATTTTTTTCAAAACCATATATTGTTAAGTCTCGTACATGGTTTTGACTTTGATTGTGGTTTTCTAGGCCTTGCAATTGGAAGGTGGTTTAATTTTTTAACATTTTAAGATTTTTGGATTGAAAAATGTGGTTTAATTGTTTCCATCGTTTCTAAATTTTCTTCTTCATGAGAAAGTTTTAAAATATCTTCTTCTTTTCTATCATTGTCATATTCTAAGAATCTTTAATTTCTAAATCTAACTTATTAATCAACTTTTCTTCTCCTTCAGAATCTATATGATGTTTTCTATTATGTTAATTTAGTGATCTTTTCAGTTTAGGGATTCCTAGTCTTATATAAACTACTTGCATGTCTACCTTCTTTTCTTAGTCTTTATTTTTTTTGTCTTTGTCTAACATGCTATTTCCCTATTTTTTATATCTTTTTTATTGAGGTTATTTTTTTAATAGGTTTTAGATTTTTTTTTTTAATTTATTTTTCAAGTTCGTAATCTTTACATGCATGCTATATCTAAAGTTTTGATTATGTATACTTCTTTTTACATCTATTCACTTTGCATATCACATTGTAGTACTCGGTTTTAGATTTGATCCTAGTTCTCCCGCTCATTTAAGTAGTTCTAAATTTTTGGTTGATGTTCTGGATGGGGCATTCTTGCTAACAGAGAAATGGATGCAGTGGCCGGTGCTTTGGCAGTTAAGGCATACGACGACGGAAGTAAAGTTGTAGGGTTAATCCAAAAAAAGAATGATTATGTGAAGGATCTGGAAGAAAACTATCATAAGTTGAAGTCGGAATTGGGCAAGCTCCAAGCAAGGAGAGATGACATAGAGGCAAAATTTAACAGAGACAAGAGAATGCAGGCCACCAGAGAATGCCAAGACTGGATTCTCAGGGTCAAGGAGATGGATAAACAAGTGAGTAAACTGGAAGAAAAGTATAATAGCAAAGGGAAGCCGTCATGGAAACCCACTAGCTGGACCTCACGATCAAAACTTAGTGAACGCATGGCGAAGAAGAGTGAAGAAGTTCATAGTCTATGGATGGACGGAATTTTTGAAAGAGGAGTGGTAGTTGCCAAATCAGTGAAGCCTGTTGAAAGTAGTTGCGCAAACATAGAACTTAAGCAATCTCTTCAGGGGAGAAACTTAGATACCTGAATTATCTGAAGCGTGACAAAATAACAAGAGTGGAATCTGGGGAGCATTGGGGTTAGGAGAAAACATAATAATGCAGAACCGAATGATATGAAGAGATGGCTAAAATGTTTGATAAGATCATTTGGGTGACCGTGTCAAAACATCCCAGTATCGAAAAGCTTCAAGAGGCAATCATACGACGGCTAGAATTGAGTGTGGAAGGCACTTCCTCCACCACAGAGGAGAAAGCTCAGAGAATATCCGAAGAGTTAGAAGGAAAAAAGTGTTTGATTCTTTTGGACGAAGTTTGTCAAAAAATTGATCTACATGAAGTAATGGGATTCCGGACCTTGCAGAAGGACAGCAAGGTAGTGTTGGCCAGCCGATCTCGTGGCATTTGTTATGACATGGATGCTGATGAGCTGATCAAGGTGAAAAATTTGTCTTATGATGATGCTTGGAACATGTTTCAGAAAACTGTGGGTGACGCCATTTCTTCCCCCTCAATAAAAAGAATAGCAGAGTTGGTGACTAATGAGTGTGGAGGATTGCCACTGCTGATAGACAGAGTAGCAAGAACCTTAAAAAAGAATGGGAAAAATGAAGTACTGTGGGATCGGGGATTGAGGCGATTACAGAGATGGGATAGTATCAAAGTGGAAGGCATAGAGGAAGTGCTTGAGTTTTTGAAGCTTTGTTACCATGATTTAGATGAAATTAAAAAGGGTTGTTTCTTGTACAGCGCATTGTATCCTGAAGAATGTGAGATTTGTGTAGATTACTTGATGGAATGTTGGAGGCAGAAGGTTTATGGATTACAGATATGAGATTAAGATGCGTGGTGAAGGGCATGAGATGTGAAGAACTCACTGATCTCGCTGCTCGAGAGAACCAGCGGATCCAGAATTGTTAAGATGAACAAGGGTGCTTAGAAAAATGGCCCTCAAAATGTCATCACAAAGGAATGATTTCAAGCTGTTGGTGAAGCCACAAGAGGGACTGAACGATTTCCCAAAGAGGGAAGAATGGGAACAGGCGACTAGGATCTCTCTCATGGATAACCAACTACAAACTTTGCCAGATACTTTAGACTGTTGCAATCTTTTAACATTGTTACTTCAAAGGAATATGTTCCTCATGACTATTCCTGAGTCCTTTTTTGCCTCTATGCAGAGTCTACGAGTTCTGGATTTGCATGCAACTGCAATTGAATCCTTACCTTCATCTTTATCCAACTCGATCCACCTTCGAGCTCTATTTAAATTCTTGTAACCATCTGAAAATTCCAATTTAATATGAAGCACTTGTGAAACTTGAGGCACTAGACATTCGAGCAGCAAATCAGTTTACTTGAGGTGAAGTCTACGACAGGTGAGGTGTTTGCAAAGATGTCATTATCTAATTTTGGCATGGAAACCTATTGAAGGGGAAATTTCAAATTTCAATTCATTGGAAGAACTTAGCATTGAGGTTTGTTCGTCCAAATTATGGTGGGACAAGATTGTAGACAGTGTGAAGAAGGAGGTAGCTGCCTGGGAAAAATTAACTTCTCTTCGATTTTGCTTCCCTGAAGTGGACTGTCTAGAGCTTTTTGTCTCTACAAGCCCAGTATGGAATAAGAATTCATGCATGACATTTCAATTTGCCAATGATCATCCTGATTCAACCTGCCCTCAAATTCTTGAGTCTTTCTGTTATCTAAGCAACTACAGCCTCAAATTGAGTCATTAGCAATGGTGTGAATCCCAGAATGTTGAAGCAGCTTATGGTAACCTATGCATTTGGACTCATTAACCACAGGGGAGTTTCAAGATTATCAGATTTTGGCGTTGAAAATATGAACAGAATGTTGGTATGTTTGATTGAAGGATGCAATGAAATGGAAACCATCATCAATGGTGAAGGAATAACACAAGAAGTGCTAAAATGCTTGGAACATTTGTGCATCAACAATATACTGAACTTGAAAAGCATTTGGCAAGGGCCTGTTTATGCTGGAAGTCTTGCTCAGCTAAAGAATCTAACGTTAAGCAGATGCCCAGAATTGAAGATGTTCTCAATGGCATGATTCAACAGCTCCCACTCGAGTTGCAGCACTTGAGAGTTGAAGAATGTGGTCAAATTGAAGAAATAATCATGGAATCTGAGAACAATGGATTAGAAGCCAATGCACTTCCAAGCCTGGGAACTCTAGTACTCATAATCTCCCCGAACTAACAAGCATTTGGATTGATGATTCATTGGAGTGGCCTTCTCTACAAAGGATCAAAGTATCTACATGTGACAAGTTGAAGAGATTGCCTTTCAACAATGCCAATGCAACCAAGTTGAGATTCATCGAAGGACAGGAGTCATGGTGGGGAAAACTAGTCTGGAAAGACGACGCGGTTAAACAAAGATTACGGTCTCTTTGCATCTTTGACTAGCTTATCCTCATAACTCAATTTCAGTGCTAGTTGTAAAATGGTTGTTGTCTCATCCACAGGTTTGTGTGGAGCATTCAAAACTTTTAAGCCTTGCTATTATGTATTGTATATCTTTAAGGGGTTGCTACTTTGGGTGACTTGTTTTTCTCTTAGTATTTGATTCCTTGGATTATCTTTGCTTATGATGTAAGATTTGATTGTAATATGGATGTTATATTTCTTGTATTCCTGACAATGTTTGTAATTGAACTGAAAAGTTACTGATTTACGATTTAGGTGTCGAACCGATGATCAAACCGTGGTCGAATTAGATTAAACCAAGACCGAAAAGGTCATTTGGTTGACAGTCCGATCAATTGGACTGATTGATTCGATTTGGTTTTTAAAACAACTGATTTGCCCCTACTAAGCTGAAATATTTTCTATCATCATAGCTGCCAATATGATAATGGGTTCTGTTTGAATGAACTAGGATTTAACATCTATACTGTTGCCGTGTGGACACAAATATTTGTTTTGACAATTTTGAAAATAGGCATTCATTTCATTTATATACATATATCCATGAAGTTCGGCTCAAGTGCTAAAGTGATGGATGAATTAAATTTACAAGAGGTTTTAGGTTGATTCCTTGTAAGGATAAAATACTCAGCGCAAAATGAATATATAAATGTTTAAAAAAAAAAAAAAAAGAGAATCACTTTTACTGGTCAATAGATGACCTTGAAAGATACAATTATTTAGATTTCAATTTAATTTTCTCTATTACATAGAAAAGGGTAGACGATTATATAATTATAGCTGCGGAGGGACTTTGAACATGACATGAATAATAATCGTGTTAAAATAACATCTTCAAACACGATCAGATTATTAATTGGATGACACAACATGACTCGTATAACCCGATTATTAATTGGATGACATGACATGACTCGTATAACCGGATTATGAATAAAATTCATTTAAGATTATAATTGGGTTTAACCTATTAAATTTGGTACAAATAACCCATGAAAATTTGATGGTTCCAATTGTATAATCAATGGATCAATTCATACCAAATTTGGGTTGTATAGATTGACACAAAAATAAGGCACTTATTAAACGAGTTGACACGAATTCAACTAAAACTAATGGGGTGATCTCGGTTTGAGTTGTGTTGGTAGTCGTGTCAAATTTTGTTAATCTTACTTGAAACTAAAGTGTCAAGTAAAAAGGAAAGGTAAACGATTACATAATGAAAGATTTGGTTAAATGACATCAAATAATTCAAAATTTCTAAAGCTAACTCTCTCCATTTTTTTTTTTTGAAGAACAACTCATCGTGGACAAAAATGAATTTTATCATTTCATTTATTTACATATATCTTTAAAAACAAATGGTTATCTTTCACCTGTCACTTCAATTACAAATTCCCTCCAAGGATGCAATTCAGTAAAGGTGATTTGAAGACATTTTCAAATCTAAATTTCAGTAATTAAAAAAAAGTCACCTTCACTCGTAAATAGATTGAATCAAAATTGACCTTGAAAGATACAATTATTTAATTTTCAATTTAATTTTCTTTGTTAGATAGAAAATTATGTAGCCGTGGAGGGAGTGATGTCCTAAAATAATTTTTTAAGAATTTTTTTTTTATCCACATGTCTAACTCAGTTTGTTAGAGCGTACAATGTTTAAAGGCAGGACATGAAAAGGGGAGGGGTTGAAGTCTCAGTAAAGACTGCTTACTACAAAGTAAAAGTGGATTAGCTTTAAAAAAAAAAGAAAGAAAGAAAATTTCCAAAATAATTCATGTTCAAAATAATGTTCAAACTTACCAAAACCATTCATATTTCAAAATAATGTTCAAATTAACTTACCAAAACCGTATTTGGTGAATACAAAAGTAGATTAGCTTAAGAAATAAAAGAAAGAAAATTTCCAAAATAATTCATGTTTCAAAATAATGTTCAAACTTACCAAAACCGTATTTGGTGAATACAAAAGTGGATTAGCTTAAAAGAAAGAAGAAAATTTTCAAAATAATTAATGTTTCAAAATAATGTTCAAACTTACTAAAACCATTCATGCATGTTTCAAAATAATGTCCAAACTTACCAAAACCTTATTTTGATGAATACAAAAGTGGATTAGATTAAAAGTAAAAAAAATTTCAAAATAATTAATGTTTTAAAATAATGCTCAAATTTCTTTAAGCTTCGTGTTGGTGAATACAAAAGTAGATTAACTTTAAAAAAAAGAAAGAAAATTTTTTTCCAAAATAATTCACTAAAAAAATAAAGACAAAAGTTTCTCAAATAATGATCAAACCAGTCTCTTTTTACCACATTACTAAAACCATTCATGTTTTAAAATAACGTTCAAACTTACGTACCAAAAGCAGTATTTGATGGGCCACAGCGTGTGCTTTAAAAATAAAAGAAGTCTCTTCTTCTCACGCTACAAAGCGTATTTGGTGAATGCGGTATTAAATTTTTTTTTTTTTTTTTCTTAGTCAGTTTGTTCAAACTAATCTCTTCTTGCCACGCTACCGAAACTTGAATGGCGGGTCGAGCAAGAAATTAGAAAGTGAAGTGCAGTCCAATTGAAACGCATCTGAAACTTTTACTTCTTCTTGTTATTTCCACATTAAAATTAAGTGGGTGGCCCACTAACCTAGTATTTAGCCAATTAAAATAATACCCAATATCTTTAAACTATTATAAAGATATTTACCCTTGATGGAGTGGGTAAATTATAATAAATAGAATTTATTATAAAACGGTTATTTATAATAAATAAATTTATTATAAAACCGGTTATTTATAATAAATATAATTTATTATAAACGATTATTATAATAAATATAATTTATTATATGAACGATTGTCGAATTACACGTTTATAATGGTTTTTGAGCGTGTATTCTTGACCCTCTTCTCCTATCGATAAGTTATATATGAAACCCTTCATGTGCGGTTAGAGCACTCTTCATCAATTACGAGCTTGATACGTATATCAAAGTTTGATAAGGAGAAGAAGAGATCAAAGATTTAAGATCTATAAACTGAAGGGAAAGAGATCAAGGATTTAAGATCTATAAGCTGAAGGGAAATCTCTCATGGCTGCGTGTTCTTCAAACGGTATGCAATCTATATGTTTATTTTTTATTTTATTATTATTATCAGAGATGAGTTTGAATTCGATGATCTGAAATATTGTGTGTTAATTTCCGTGTGGGTTTACATTTGTTGTGAGCTGAATTGAATTTAAATAGTCGAGAATCATTGCACATAAAGGAAGATTCAGGAGAATTTTGAGATTTATCTCTGAATGATTCGTCTGCTAAAATGAATAAAATAAATAAAGACCATCACTCAGCAGCGTAGAAGGAAGATTTTTATTTTTTTCCAGCACAGTATTTGTTTGGATCAATGACGGTGGTAGGTTTTGGCGTCAGTGGGTGGCGATTTTCAGGCGCCATTGCGGTCATTTCAGCGCTTCATACACGGATTAGAAGCTTCAATAAAGGAGAAATATAGAATCTGGCGGTTGGCCGATTATCATTATCACATATTTGAATATTAGCGAGGAATTCTCTTTTAAGATGTCCATATATCTATGATTTAAACCTTTGTGAAATTATCAAGTGAATGTCGATTTCTTTATTTTCTTATGATTGATTATTAGATCGATTTGTAAAGATACTATTTCCTTGATTTTTTTTTTTAACTCAAATAAAATTAATTTCATCTTGTGAAATTTTATTCAAATGACAATTTATAAATGTAAGGTTAACTATTTAGATAATTTAGTAACCTAAATTAGTGAGCCTTGTATCTATATAAGTGCATAAAAGGAATAAGGGAGATTTATAAAATTCTTAATAATTCTCTTTATAATTGGGGAGAATGAGACTAACCCACAGGAGGGGTCAATTTTTACGCTGGTATTAGTGTGATTTTATTTTGTGTTGCTTAGAAGGTAAAATGGATTTGAAAGGTAACATATAAATGACACAAAATAGTAAGGTGTTTTAAGAAACCCTTGAGTGAACCTTTGGATATGTTAAATTCACCAAAGAAGAATCTTAATGATATCAATAGTTCATTGCTATTTGTTTTATACTTGAAGACTATTGTGAGCATTGTTCTATTTTACTTGATTCCCATTTCACTACACTCTCTGCATCTGGAATGGTAATTTTGATGGGTGTCGAACTTTTGCAGATGGTACTGAAAGGGTTCAATTCTCCAGCAGGCGTGTTGGATCTTGATCGGCTTTAATAACGGATAAACCTCCTGAGTATGGATGACCAGTGCTGGATGAGTGGAACAATCAAAAGCACAGAGCGAGATCCAAGCAGGACTGGTCGTCAACATGAGAATGACTATTTTGTTAATATCAAGGCCTCTCTCCCCTCAGGCAAGGTTTGCCTCGAATTCCACAAAAAATATATGAGAGCGCTTCAAACGCAGCGATAAGTCCCTTGCGAGGCACAGTGATGGCTGAATTAATCACCATGAAATATGATGGTGAAGGTATTCAACAACATATTTTAAACATATTGAAAAAATTTGCAAAGCAAGACACTAGGCATGGGTATGGATGAGTCCTTCTTAGTGCGGTTTGTCCTTAACTCACTTCCATCACGGTTGCTCCATTGAAATCCGCTATAATACTAACGAGGATCGATTGGAACTTGAATGAGCTCACCCGATAAAAACCACAAGAGGAAGTGAGATTAAGACGAAGGACATAATCTTGCTCTTGTTGTATCGCTGGAGTCATGAAGAAGAAAGGGAAATTCAAAGGAAAGAACTTTCCACACAAGAAAAGTGGACTGCAGGGAAGGTAGCGAGTCTTGATGGAAAATTCACGGTAGTTGCTACTTTTGGCAGAAAGGCATGTGAAGGGTGTATCAAGCTATGAGGCTGGTTCGAAAGAGAGGTATAAATCTTTCTTTTGTATGTTATAAATCCAATCTTGCTGAAGTTCCTTCAAATACTTGGTGGATTGATTCTGGAGCCACAACTCATGTGACTAATTTAATGCAGGGATTCCTTACAACCAGGAAACCAAAGGAAAGTGAAAAGTTCCTCTATATCTTCCTCAACTTTGGGAGATGCTTCAATGAGCACAACTGTATTTCTTCGGAAGGAAGAAGCTCATGGGCCTACAACGGTGTCGATTTTAGGACAATTTTTCAATCACAAAGCTCTCTAAGTTAGAGATTTTGAAGCAAATCCAAAGTGAAAATGGTAGTCGATTAGGACATGCATGCGATACGAGGGACTTTAGGCGTGATAGACATCCCTTGACGGGCCCTTTCTGAATCTTCTTTAAATTCTTAGTATAATGAATACTTCAGTACTCTGTGATCAAGTACAATTTCTTGTTCATTGATTTACGACTTCATCCTGATAGTTTGGATCTCCTTACATTCCATCATGACACAAACTCTTAACTTCTTCATATTATCAACCCCCAATTCGGATAAGTGGTAAGAGTTAAATGGCGATCGGGGAAAGTCGTGGCATGCTGGAGTACTCCTTAATTTCAACTTCGGACAGCATCTTCACCATTGACATATTTGAGCATCTTTGTTGTTATTGGAAACTTAAGCATTGGTTGAAGGCGGTCGAATATAATGCGCGCTAAGATGTGTAACTCTAAAATTGAGCGGCAATGTCGGGAACGGTCTACCGTTCGACATGAAGTCAGTCGATAGTACAAATTTTGGCAAGTAAAGTTTGAGGGCCTTTGACTGTTTAAAGTTTGCATACCCCTCTTTAATAAGGTTTTCACAATCATTCCATCTCTCATTTACGGATTCACATCAATGCTCAACTCTTGCAAGCAAAATAATTTCCTATCATTATCGGGAATGATTGTTGTTGATGACCAGCTATTCTTTCTTCATCCTCATCCTCCCGTAAAGCCTGACAATCTCAAGCATTTCAATTTATAAAGTTTTCCAACTTCCAAGGTAGACTTACAATTTCGGTCCCTTTAAAATCAAAGCACCTCAAGATTACTAAGTTCTCCAACTTTGGGTGGCATCTCCATGAAGAGTTCACAACCTCTTAAAAGGAAATTCCGGAGTTTGAACAATTTAAAAAGGGATTTTGGTAAAGATCTTATTCTAGTATAAGACAGGTCTAGGGTTTGAAGAGAAGTCATATGTTCAAAGAATAAAGGAGGAATAACTGTTAGGAAAGGGTTGGCCTGTAATAACAATACTCTGAGTTGGGGCGGTGGGAATATCACGGCAGCTGAATGATTCATTATTCATCAAGTGTATCGTCGACTTCTTCCCCATGCCTCATCATGCGGTGGCATAGTCAATCCTTTCCACCAAGGTTAGGAGCGCGGTCGACTTAGAGTCTAAACAGTTTCCTAATTCCTCCCTTAGTTTCATCTCTCATTCGGAGAGAAACTCCATCATGAGAACTCTCGACAAAAGGCCTTGAGGAGTGATGATAACTTCTCTTCAAATCAGCTATTCCAATTAGGCCATCTTCAATCCATCTCTGAATCAAATGAACTTTTTCCATCCCTTTCTTGTCCATGTTCTGAACACAGTGTTTGACATACTTTGTTCTCGAACCTAATTTCTCGCAAATGAATGCTAATGCATTAACGAGGCGTTATCTTTTCGATGCGAGAAGTCGAGGGGATAAGCGGTGCGAGATGCTTGTTTCCAAGCTAACATTAGTGATCGTTCAAGGCTCTTCCCATTAGCATATTGTGAAGTAAATGGCCACAACATCGTTCAACCACATCTATTGCCACACCTTGGATGTGTGAAAAATGAACAACTATTCCAGCATTCATATAATAGTGCCATGATAGCAGATGGTCTTGTGATCTCTAGATCCATTTTGCCATTCTGACATTAGCATTCTGAAGTCTGGGTGTGTAAACTATCTTCTGAATATTCTTTGAGTTCCACCAGTTGGTTCCCACCTCAGACAGATCTATACTCTCAGGAACGTAATCCAAAATTATTAAAAAGTTTGTACCTTTTAATAACTTGTCTAGTTCATGTCTGCTCAATCTTGAGTCGCCCGATTGTGCAGCCATATGATTTTCAATATCTTCTATGGTCGAATCTGATGCAAGAAGCTGAACAACAATGTTAAACGTTTCCCTTATCTGTGGTAGATTCTTCAGCAGTGATGTAACCTTTGTCGCATGTGTTCCAGATATCCCGATCCTCTGAATTTCAGGGTTTTCTATTTCTTTTAAGATTTGGTTAATAGCAAAATCAACAGCCAGATTATATATTTTTTGTTGGGCAAGGATTTTTTCACCATGTTCTGCTGAGCCATAGAATGTGTGAGTCGTATGAAAGTCTAGTGAAGTCTCGCTCATCTTCTTTATCACCTCACGAGGAATGTGGCTTAGACATCATCCATTGAATGACCCAGCAGCATAATGATTTTGGAATGCAGCTTGGAAGTATAAAATGGTATCATCTTTCTCTCTTCTTTTAGAAGCATCTTTTCCTTTTTACTTGCTTTGCGATTAAAACGCAAAACATCCTGAATCCACCCTTCATGCCTTTCTTTGTCAATCGTTCTCATAGGATATGATAACATTAGGCATAACAAATCTTTCTTCCGGTTCAAATCCTCCCTTTTTTGCTTTATTAGTTGATAGTTCACGTGACTTCTGCATTCATCCTCCAAGAGGCATCTAGGTGTTGCTTGGTGCCTGTAAAGTATCAAGGAGAGAAAAAAATATTTAAAAAATTTATTTTCTTATGTTTAATTATCTAATCTAAATAAAATTACTTAGAATCTTATGTATTTTTATTTATTTATTTAATTTTTTCTAATGAGGCCTAGTTCAGTGGTTAAGGGTTAGAGTGGACATAGTAACGAGAAGGGACGGGTTCAAATTGATGAGAACAAAATTGTGTTCTTATAAAAAAAAAAATACATATAAGTCTAAAATAGCAAATAACAATAATATTTTTGGGAATAATGTTGACTGTCATAGCATATTATGTGAATTAATCCATAAAACATTCTCTAGATTATTATTTCCTTCATTCTTTTCCTTCTATATTTTATCTTGTTTCCTTTTTATTATGTTATTTTATGTATAAATTTGTGACACATGTATTATATTTTTATTAAATTCCAATGAAGTAGAATCTTTTCTTTCTATCTCTTCCTGTAGTATCAGAGACTATCTTAATGGGCGAAGGCTCGACTTTTTATTCGCTAATACTTGGAACCCCTATTATTGCCTTAGACAAACTCAGTGGGAGTGAGAAATACGTGTCATGAGCAGATTCTGTTGAAATGTGATTGATTGGTAATGGCTATGAGAATCATCTCACTACTTCGGAGAATAACAATTCCAAAGAAGAACATCGATCCTTAATGGAGAAAAACCGATGCTTTATTGTGCAATATCATGTAGCAATCTATTGATGTCAAGACCTTACAATATCTTAGGGCCTATAAAACATGTTTCACTCTTTGGACTTAGGCCAAAAGATTATACACTAATGATATTCAGCACCTCTACCGTATAATCTCCTTTGTGTTAATTTGAAACATAGTGGGATGGTTATCTACTTATGTTGAATGAATGTCTGCATTGGATGGATTTGTATCTATTATGCTAAAATTTCTTGTCGTCGAGAGACTTCATAATCAAGGCGGTCGTGTCTTATGATTCTTACTCTTATTGGCCTTGGAATCAAACGCGACCTTTGTCGGGGAGCGGATATTCACTATTTGGATTGTCCCGACCTTTAATGAGGTCGCCTTTCGATCGGTTCTTTGCCATTCTCCCATTCACATTTCGATTATGCCCGATACAGAGTTACACGAAGATACTTCTATAATGAATTCTCAATCTATGATTTCTCAGTCCAGTTCTCGAAGTGATTCCCAAGGTGGACATGGTAGCAACCAAGGTAGAGGACAACATCCTCATTCCACATACTACATCATGGTTGGCCATACCTGTGATCATTGCTACCAGTTACATGGTCAACAATAATTATATGGCCCAATCTTCTTATTCCTCGGCACGAAACTCAAAGTTGAAATTCATCACACCTCGAAGTCATTTCTCACTTTCGCAGGGAGTGAGGATTACCTTAGATCCACTATTATCAAAATTATACGTTTCATGATTCGATTCACGGGTTCGGGAGGTGAGCGATCGGCTCTTTGAAAATTCAATATGCAGATCGAAGAGCGGAGATCGTCGAATCATTGAATCGATTTATCTTGATTCTCAACAAATGCAAGAAATTAAAAGTCACCAAGGCCAAAGACTGAAAATATATAAGAAAGCTTAGCCCGGTGTAGGGAATTGATTAACGTGGAAGAAACAACTCCAACCTTTGGTAATACGAGAATAAATGAAAAAATGAGAAGAAGACCAGAAGTTTATAGGTAAGAAGAAAAAGGTGAGCAAGAGGACTTGGTTATGGTTGGAGAAAGAAAGAGTGATGATGATGACAACCTTGAACTTAGAGATGATGGCTTAGTTTAATTTTATTAGTAGTTAATTATTATATGAAATGATTTTATTAGCCTTAGTATATTCAACAACTAGACCAGTATTTGGATCTCTTTTAACTTCTTTTAGACTTGGTTGGTAACTTGGTATGGTTTATTTGAAAATATTATAAGCTTATCATTTAAACAAATATTTAAATAGCTTACAAGTTAGGAATTATATGAAATTACATATATTTTAACTATTATAAAAAATGTAAAACGAATCTTACAATTCGATTCGATTCTTGATTCTCGATTCACTAATCAAGCATTTCAAATCTCAATTTGAATCTCGATTTAACAATTGTGCCTCCGCGTCACTCAAGTAACCAAATTTGAATCTGTCGCATCTATTACCTAGATTGATAATGCATCTGCTTGTCTTACACAGTCCTCCTCGCTTGGTCCATGGATTCTCGATTTTGGAGCCTCTAATCATCTCTCTAGTAATAAGGATATGTTTTCTTCCCTTATTTTTACTTCACCTTTACCCATGATTACTTTAGCTAATGGATCTCAAACCATGGCTAAAGGAATCCGATCACGACTAAATCATCTTCCTTCCTTATCTCTTATACATCCTTTGTATTCTAATTTACTCCCTTTAATCTTATTTCCATTAGTAAGTTAACTTGTGATCTCAATTGTTATATTACCTTTACTGATATCTGTGATACCTTGCAGGACCAAAGTACGGGGAGGACGATTGGCATAAGCCATGAGTCTCAAGGTCTTTTCCATCTCGGCTAAACCCTCGTCTTCCCATAAGCTTGCACTTACGAGGTGCTCCTCTTCTATTCATAGTCATCTTGATCATCGAACATTTTTCAAGTTACGGAAGATGGTTCTCTACGATGAGTATCCTAAATACTCATTTTATCCCTATGTTTAGATTTTTAGTTTTTTATGTTAAATTGGTGTCTGTGCTCACAAATGTTCATCTTTATGATTAAAATTGACTACTTGAGCGGAATTATGCAACGGCGAAAAGGGAAGAAAAAATTGCAAATTCCCCATACATGAAGCGATTACCCCTTTGGTTCATACAGCAACATCACCTTCGTCACGACGAAGCAACCTTCATTGCGACGAAGCAGAAAAACAATATTGAAGATGCTACGAGTTCGCCATAGTGAAGGTTGGCCCAACAACATGTATAACCCAGTTCAGCCATTTTCGAAGACCTATATAAGAGGGAGCCGTTTTAGGGTATGAGGACGATTTTTTAGGGGAAAAACAAGCTCCCTTTGGGTGGAAACACCCTAGGGTTTGTGCTTGGAGAGCTTCTAGGGTTTGTTCTTGGAAGAGGAAGAGAGCTTGAGGAAGAAGAAGAAACTTGTGGAGAAGATATGGAAGCTTCAATGCCAAATTTGTTTAATCTCTTCCCCTTTCCGTTTTTCTTTCTTTTGACAGTTGTATTTCCTTTTCTATTTATGTTTTAGTTAGTTTTCTTAGGGTTTAGATGTAGCCAAAGACATGTTTGTATGAATGTCTCCCAATTTCTATATATTGATGCTTTATTTCATATTTATGTTGAGTATTTCATTTCAATCTTCAAGCTTGTGGGTATTTAGCCAATATTTGCATGATTTGTGGTTTGATTCAAGATTTGAGAAGTGAGAATTAAAATTAGACCATGGATGATTTACCATCTAATTATCATGAGATAAAGATATAAGTGAGATTAGGTGTGGTATTAGGATTTCTAGGGTTCAATGCATCCTTAGTTATGATGGTTTGAGGCAGAGATGCAGTATAACCTTTTCTTAGGGTAGTGTGTGGATGCTCGAGAGAGATTCGCATATACATTAGTGAAATCGTCATCTTCATGATGAAATTGATCCTTAATTAATTGGGTTAGAAGGTTCATACATACTTGTTTAGGTGAAATCTATGCCCTAAGGCTTTTTTAGTCTTTATTGAGTCATCTTTGCATGCTAGATTAGTTTTATTTGAGTCTTTCACAAATTTTCCACCATTCAAATAGAGCCTAAGCTATACTAGAGTCGGTAATTAGTAACCCAATTCTCCGTGGGACGATACTCTACTTTCATATATTACTAGATGTGACGCGTGCACTTGCGCACATAGATGTACTATTTTATATAACACGCTCGCGCCTATCAGTTCCTCTTTTTTCTCGCTTATCCTCGATTGGGTTTGAGTCCTATCACCTTAGGAAACATACTCGTGTCTAGTTCCTAAAGTTCTTAAATCACTGGATAAAGTCTCCTTTCGAGGTTATCCACACTGATGTTTGGGGTCCTTCTCAGGCTACATTTACCTCAGGGTTTCGGTATTTCGTTAGTTTTATCGATAATAATTCTCAATGTATAAGGTTATTTCTAATGAAAAGTAGAGGTCAGTTATTTTCTATTTTCCAAAAGTTTTTTTGCTGAAATTTGCACTCATTTTAATACTTCTGTGAAGTATCTTACGATGATAATGCCTTAGAATGCCATACATTGCCCTTCCTCCTCCTTTTTATCCTTTACATGGGATCCTTCATTAGTTTGCGCCTACACTCCTCAACATAATGGAGTGGCTAAGCGTAAGAACCATCATCTAGTTGCAACAGCTTGTACTCTCCTCCTCTATCATAATGTTCATCAACGTTTTTAGGGGATTCTATCTTGACAACTGCTGTTGATTAATCAAATGCCATCTTTCATGTTGCATGATCAGATTCCTCATCCTCTCCTCTTTCCTAGCCAACCTCCTTTTTGTCTCCCCTCGTGTGTCTTTGGTCGCGCCTACTTTGTTGATATTCTTACTCATAGCCAAGACAAACTCTCAGCTAAAGCCACGAAGTGTGCCTTTCAGTTATTTAGGCTCAGCGTGGTTGTCCCTATACTCTCCTTATACACGTCGATACTTTGTCTCTACAAATGTCACATTTTTTGAGGATTTCTCCTTTTTCTCCTCTGTTGAACGTCTTCATAATTCTGATGTCTTATCATTCCCTCTTATCTATCCATCTCCAACTCTCTCCTTCCCATCTCCAGTTGCCCAACCTCGACCACTTAAAGTTTATACTTATCGTCCATGTATTGTCGTCGAGCCCTTAGCTAACTTATCTCATATGTTGTCTTCCTCCATGACGTCGATCTTGCCCTCTATCGATTTCCTACCTATTACCCTACAAAAAGGCACTTGTTCTTCTTGTAACCCTCATCCAATTTATAATTTATTAAGCTATCACTATTTATCTTCACCATACTTTGCCTCCTAAAACCATCGAGAGTACTCTCATCTTGGTTGGAGATAGACAGTGGTTAAAGAAATGACCGCTCTTCATTCTAGTGGCACATGGGATTCGATCACTTTACCTCCTAGCAAGTCTCATGTTGGTTGTCGTTGGGTTTGTACAGTTAAGGTTGCTCAAGATGGCCAGGTGGACTACCTTAAAGCTCATTTGGTTTCCAAGGGATATACTCAATTATATGGTTCTTATTATTATGATACATTTTCTCCTGTCATCAAGATTGCTTCAATTTGCCTTCTTCTATCTATGGTTGCTATGAGCTAGTGTTTTAAAAGGTGTTGGGGACGTGCGCCTCGAGGTGAGGCGTCCCAAAAAAGCCCAAAGCCTTAACGAAAGGCGTTATTTTTAAATAAATTATTTTTATATTAGATAATTATATTTTTATATTAGATAATTGTATCTTTTTAGAATACATTGAATAATTCTATTTTCATATTAGGGAATTCTATTTTTTATATTGGATAATTCTATAATATTTTAGGTAACTTGTTTCTAAAAAATAGTTTTAAAAATATAATAATAAATTATTTTGATAAAATACAAATATGTTATTTCGGAAAATTATATGGGAAAATTCTTTTAAAATGATTATTTCAAAATGGATATTAATGTTTTATCCATATTTCAAAAATTATAATTTATTTTAATTTTTATATTATAATCATTCAAATAAATTATTAACATAAATTATATTATTATAAGTTAGAAAAATGGATATTAATTATATATTCCTAAAATTTCAAGTATTTTTTATTATTTTTATTAAATATATTGTTTTTAATATATTATAAAACATTTATTAATTATATAATGTGATCACAAAAGGCTTAAGCCTCAACACCTCGTCTTACGCTTTCGCCTTTGAAAACATTGCTATGAGCTCTTGGCCCTGGTATCAATTGGACATCAAGAATGTCTTTATTCATAGTGACCTTGCAAATGAGGTATATATGGAGCAACCACCTGTTTTGTTGTTCAGGGAGAGTCTAGTTTAGTATGTCGACTCGCGTTCATATATGGTTTGAATTAGTCTCCTCGAGCTTGGTTTGGCTAGTTTAGGCGTAGTTGAGTTTGACATAATTTGAGTATATCACACCATTAGTCTTCTATCATCATGCCCTGCCAGTGGTGCATTTATTGATTGTTCGGTGACTTTATTATCACAGGCAGTGATAAGGATGACATTAAGAAACTAAAACAGCACATTTTCAGCCACTTTCAGACTAATGTAATATGTAATATGAGCATGTAAATGATTATAGGATTTGTAACTAATTAAGAAATGTAATTTAGGCTTTTCCATTGTGTAGATCACACTTGTATATATATTTACATTGAATCAATGAAACCCTTGTTAAATAAAAAAGGGTTATTTTATCTTTTTATCATTTAAGGGTAAAATAATCTTTATATAATATTCTCTTCTCTTTATGTTTAGGGTTTGCCATTTTCCATTATTCATTTCTTTTTAATAGGTATTGTCATCTCTCTGTAATCTGGTGTTTCATTTGCCCTTGTTTATTTTGTTTCTTGATTATGGCTACTAAAGAGACGCTTCAATATGTGAGTGTGAGGTTGGATGGAAAGAATTATTCGTATTGGAGTTATGTGATGAGAAACTTTTTCTTAGGGTAAAAAATTGTGGGGATGTAAATCTTGGAACTTATTGAAACATAAAATTACAAATAAAGATTATAAAACTAATGTAGATACTTGGGAAGTAAACAATGCAAAAATTATTACTTGGATTAATATCTTGTTGAGGATTCAATAGACACATAGTTGGAAAAGTCTGAGACAACAAAGGAGGTTTGGGATCATCTGAAGAGGCCATACACTCAATCAAATTTTGAAAAACAACATCAGTTGGAGATCGACATACGTGCTCTTCAACAAAGGAATATGAGTATTCATGAGTTTTACTCTGCTATGACAGGTTTTTGGGATCAATTAGCTCTTATAGAATCAGATGAATTAAAGGCATGTGGTGCTTATATGGCTTATAGAGAGGAGCAACAATTAATGTAGTTCTTGATGGCTCTTCATAATGCTTTTGAAGGACTTAGAGATTCAATTTTTCATTGTTCTCCACTTCCATCCGTTAACTCAATTGTGAGTGAATTATTGGCTAAGAATCGTCTTAAATCACATTACGAAGGAATTCTTTATGCCGAGTCATCTATTGATTGCTCATACAATTAAACCTGATGAGTATCTTAAATACTCCCATTTATCCCCATCATTTGCTTGGTTTTAGTGGTTATGATTGTTCCTTCTAAGTGTCTAATGCTATATTTTCTCAATTTGTAGGCCAACTATTGGTGAGTAAAGGCGAAATCAAAAGAAAAATTAGCAAAGTAATCATGCGTCGCCGAAAAACATGTGATCCACGTCGCCTATGTGATGTCATACATGTCTCCTTCATTAGCGCCGATTCTAGACTCAGGGCTTCGTGACACTAAGATCACATGAGAGTCCGAATGAGCAACATTCGACATCACAAAGTGACGGGATGAAATTCTAAGCTAAAATGTGAGTTGCTCACGCTTTAACATGAGTGCCTCACGCTTTAGCGTGAGTCCACTCATGCTACGGCGTGAGAACACATGAGAACACGCTATAGCGTGAGCTTCTCACGCCTCAACGTGGTTTGTCCTTCATCATTCCAGTAGCTCCCATTTTTTCGCCACTCTGTAGCATCAGCTCCATCACGTTACAACGTGATGTCGAGGCCCATGTTTTTGCCGAAGCCCACTTGTTATGCTCTCTTACTTTTGGCCATAAAAAGGGAAATTAGGGCATTTAGAAGGGGGTTCGTAGGGGAGGAGCAAGGGAGTTTGAAGGCTGCAAGGAGGGAAGCCCCTAGGGTTTCCAAACCCTAGGGCAAAGCTCTCTTTGGGGAGGAATAGGAAGATTTGAAGAGGAGATTGAGCATTTCATCTTCCATATAGGCTATTTCTTCTCCTCTTTATGTTTTCTTTCTTTTCTTTTGTTGTATTTCCCCTTCTCCATGAACTTTTTCCATTTTCTAGGGTTTTGATGTAGTCTAAACAATGAACTATGGTGTTTAGCTTTGATTTGTAATATTTAATGTTTGGATTTTCTTATAGATTGAATGTTCTATTCAATTTCTCATGTTTGTTGATGATTGATCACTATTAACATGATTTGTGACCTAATTTGAGGTTGAGAAACCATAATTAGGTTAGACCATGAATAAAATGTCATGTTTCTCCATAGAATAGAGATATTTATGGGTTATATGTGGCTTTCTGGGTTTCTAATGCTTAATGCAATCCTTGGTTATGGTGGTTTGAGGTAGAGATACATTAGAACGTTTTCCAAGGGTAGATTTTTATTGCTTGAGAAAGAATAACATGTGCTTAGGTGAAATCTACCATTAATATATAATTTAGGCATCATTGGGACCATTTTGAATCTCTCCATAGGAATTTTTTAGATGAAATCAAAACCCTAGGCTTCCTTGTAATTACATTTTTACATTATCTGTTAGAGAAATTAATTTAGGATTTATTTAGTTTAGTTTGTTTTCTATTTCAACTTCTTACATTTGTGTTATCCAAATAAAGTTAGGACTATTCTAATTTCATTACTTAGTAATCTAATCCTTGTGAGACGATACTCATACTTTCATTTTATTACTTGAGGCGACCATGCACTTGCGCATATAGGCCCACACATTTTATATAGCACATTTTTGCCTATCACTTCTCCTTAATAGTCAGAACAAGACTTACACATGGGTTGCCGCTTGTAGGTGCACGAATTTTGTAAGTAAGGTCATTGAAAAATGAGTGTCTAGCTAAGAAACCTTAATCAATTACAGCAACAATTTTTAGACTAAAGTCTATGACCAAACACGATCTTATGTTAATATAGACCCTCCAGGCTACAAACCACCATATGTATCTGTGACAATAGCCACATCAAGTCCTTTCACCGATCCTAGTACCCTGGTTGAGCAATTTTAGAAGTTTCTCTCCCTACAGCCACAACTATGTATGTCTCTTCTTCTCTAGGTCAGTTGACTGACAATTCTTCAGGTATGTTGTCTTCTATGTGAATCTTGGATTCTGATGCTTCTCATCATATGTCTCCAAATTCTTCTTGTTTTGCTTCTATGTCTCTTTCGTCTTCTATTCATGTTATGACTATTGATGGCACTCCTATGCCTTTAACAGGTGTTGGTCATAATGTTACTCAAATATCTCTCTCTCTCTCTCTCATGTTTATCATATTTCGAAACTCGCATTGAATCTTGCTTCTGTTGGTCAGTTATGTGATTCTGGTAATTTAGTCACATTTTCTTCTTCTTCTTATAATTGTGAGCAAGATCTGCAGTCTTAGAAGCTAATTGGGATAGGCCATATAGGAAAGGGGGATTATATGTTTTGGATGAGTTAAAAGAGCCAGCTACTGCTGCTAGTGTTGATTTGTCATCTTTTCGTTTAAGTCATTCTTCTTCTAGTATTTATTTATGGCATTCTCGTCTTACTCTTCCATGAGACTAGATTCCCTCCAACAAAGACATAGTAACTTTCAAGTGGACCTCCTATCCTCTTTAGATCTTGCTTGATAAACATATCGTGAAACACTTAATTCTATTATACTTTATGATTACTATATAAAATACCTACCACGTCAGGGAGCTCCTTTCAATAACTTAGAATATGTTCTCTGTTTGTGTTCTCAGCTGTTGGAGAGGACATGTATTGGCTTACACTTATTTGACGAGTGTCTGATATTAGGACATGTTAACGCAAGGTGGTTTAGCTTCCTAACAATCTTCTATATCTCTTAGGGTCCCCAAACAATTCACCTTATCTAGTAAGATGTGGGTTTTGTGCCATAGGGGAACTACATGGCCTTGCCCCTAATTTTCATGTTTCGGACAATAGATCCAACACATATTTCCTTTTAGATAAGAAGATTTCATATTTATTATACCTTAGCATGATAAATATTTTAGCATCTACTGATCCTTTGTGGCCAGGTGTACGAAGAAAGACTTAAGTGATGATATATTTTCCATATCCTCTTACTTACAATATCATCATACACAACTAAAAGATGATACATGAGCGAAGAATTTCTATAAAAGGAACACTAGTAATCATATTTGCTCTGCATGCCAAACTTCTCGATTGTAGTGAATTTTCAAACCACAGAGTGTGGACTTTGTTTCAAGTCATATAATGATTCTGAGGAGACCGACCGGACTCTACTAATCTCCCCACATGAGCAACAAAACTTGAAGTTGCTCTATATAAACTTCCTCTGGAAGATCCCCAAGAAGAAAAGCATTCTTAATTTCAAGCTGGTGGAGGTCCCAGCCATGAGTGGCTGCAAGAGATATAAATAGCCGAACAAAAGGCATACCCTTTAGCAATAAGGCGTACTTTCAACCTAACAAATGAGCCATCAGGATTAACCTTCACTAGAAAACCAACGCCATCAATGAAACTGCTTTGATAGTAATTGTACCAAGTCCCAAGTACCATTGTCATTCAAAGCATTCATCTCCTCTATCATATCACTATGCCAACCAAGGTAAGATAGGGCTTCAGGAACATTGTTAGGCAATGAGATAGAGTCCAAGGATGCAATAAAAGAAAAGTAATATGATGACAAATGGTTATAAAATCAAAATGAGGAAATTGGATGAACACACTGACATTTACCTTTACAAAGAGCAATAGAAAGATCATCATCGGGGACTAGATCTGATTTCGAAGAAGCTGATGTAGGACTTTAGACAGGGGGGTTTTTGCATCGAGTGTAGACCTGAGTGATATAAGACTTTATTGGAGCAGGAATAGGAGCAGGACTTGGTGGGACAATAGTATAAACGAGCAAGTAGTCATCCTCCCCCTTACTAGTGTGGATCGGAGATTGAGAAAAAGGTGTATTCTTAAGAAATATGATATCAGTAGAAACCAAGTACTTGTGAAGACTTAGACAATAACATCTATACCTCTTTTGAACCAAAGAGTAACCAAGATAGATATATTTCAATGGCTTAGGATTGAGTTTAGACACATGCAGACGAACATCACGAACAAAACAAGTACACCCAAATATTAGAGACTCAATAGGAAACAAAGATTCAATTGGAAAATGGTTTGAAACGGAGTGTCCCAATTCAATGCTAAGGAACGCATTTGATTAATCAAGAAGCAAGCCATGGAAACAATATCGGCACAAAATTGCTTGGGCATGTGCATTCAAAACAATAAAGCTCTAGTAGTTTCAAGGAGGTGTCCGTTTTTATTTCAGCAACTCCATTATGAGAAGGTGTATCAACACAAGACGTATGATGAAGGATCCTATTTTGAAGCATGAATTACTTAAACTATTCTGAAAGATATTCTTTAGCGTTATCACTTCCCAGACTTTGGACATAGCTTGAGTGAGTGTTAATCTCAACCTGAGCACTAAAGTGAAATAACTTCGAATGGTTTTTCATTAAATAACCAAGTTGTTCGAGAATAATCATCCACAAGAAGTAACAAATATCGGAAACCCGATTTAGAGACACAAATTGGACATAGTTTACATCTGGGATAGACTAACTCCGATGAAACACTGGCTTGTTTTATTGACTCTAGGGTTATAGCTAAAACGATGATGCTTTGAAAATTGTGAGACTCTAGCGTAGCAGTGAAACTTGAAAACTAGGAACATAATTCTTCAATAAGTGAAAAGAAGAATGACTGTCGTGATGAGTCTTAAATGGTTTAGTAGCTCTACAAAAGCAAGCGACATGTCTTGGTACCTCGGGATCAGAATATGAGACTCCATATTCATGTCCTTTACTAATAATCTGCTTCGTCATAAGATCCTAAAATAGACAAAAATCAGGAAAGAATGAGACACAACACTTAAGTGCTCAAGTTAGTTTGCTCACAAACATCAAATTAAAGAAATTGAGTAAAGTCGAGATGAATGACAAAGATAAACAAATTAGGAAAGATTGTACTTTGACAAGAACACATGAGTGATCGTCTACCAAAGTAATGATGGAAGTTGAAGATTGTATTGAGAAATGTAGAAAATGAGTACAGAATTACACATCATGTGATATGGCTCAATTCGATGGCCATTGAAGGGCGAAGAAGAGACAAGGCATATATTCGGGTTCTTAGACTACGTGATAACGATCGTCATAGTAGATGGAGACTTCAATGATTCCTGACACAAGTGGAACCTGGCTAATTCTTCTATTGGGAACTAAACTGATTGATATGATGCCTCATTAGTAGAGGCTACATGAGTAGACAAAAATCTCTTATTCCGGATCTACAACTTCTTATAGTCTAGTATCACATGTGCAGACTTACTACAGTACTAACAAACAACTCCTCCAGAGCTTGGCCCTCTAGTGTTACCTCCTAGACCACTATTTTTGTACTTTTGCTTCCCTAACTGACCAATGTTCCGACCAACAAGGGCACTGCTCATCTAGGAGGATGGAAGAGTAGGTGAGGATATTTCTATGTAGAGTATCTTGCTTAAGGTATCTTGGAAGGATGATATCTCGAGCTTGGCGAGAACAGAGCCTTAACTTAATCATACTTAGAAGGAAGGGCGGCTAGGAATCCCATCACTATCTTCTGTTCTTTTTGAGCTTTCTGAACTTTGACATATAGACTAAAGGGCAATAGCATATTAAGCTCTTCATATGTCTTTTTATACCATAAACAACTCTGTGACTGATCTTGTTTCTCTTATCGATAAGGCTTTACACATCAAATATACTAGAAATTTTCCCTTTCTAGAAAGCATGAACTCCAATCCATTGAAACCCTTACCAAACTCTGCTTGATTAATGAGAAACCAAGTACCTTATTGTCAATGGAATTATGAATTTGTAGGAAAAGACGAGCATCCTCCTCCATCCACTGCTCTTTAGAATCACCAATTAGAGGATCCTTAGTGAGATGGCTAGCCATATGTATGCTCCTTAAGTAGATCTAAATCATTTTACTCCAATCCATATAATTAGGACTAGTTAGCTAGTCCTCTGTGATTTTGGACATCATCGAGACCACTTTAGGCGTCGAAACAAGCTTCTTATCTTCTGAATTAGTCATTAGGAAGCCAAGGAAAGGAGATCAAGGCTAAAGAACACCTCTATAAGTAAAAACACAAAGAATTATGTAGGAACCCTAGGATAAAAGGGCTGTCGGACACAAAAAAACACCAAAAGTGGCAGATCTAGGTACCAAATAGGAAAAACATGTGGATTGGAAGACTTGTCTTTGGCTGGCGACCTCGGTGGAAGAGGCACGTAGGAAGAGGAGGCCCCACGCCCCGACGTGTGAGAAACATGGCAAGCGATATCGATGTGGTGTGGCTCACGTAACACCTGAGTCCCTACCTAGGCGGATGATGAGGATACCACTGAGGAAATTTGAGACTCCCCTTTACTTGATTTCCCTGTATTGGTGGGCCATCTCCCGGTCATATAGTATAATATCATATTGACATAGTGTAATACTACCAGTAGTGAATTGTTTAAATTGTCACTTACATATATTCTTGAAGTCCCATTTACTTGTACTTACACACTAGATGTACTATCTCAAAATATTACATTTACATTACAAAAACATAATCGAAACCTACCATGGTGGACTCTAATGCGGTGTTGGCCTAGCGAATCTTGAGAATGCCTCGGATGTCCTCTTCAGTACCTACATGGATGAAACACCCATGCTAAGCTTATAGCTTAGTGGAAAAACAAATAACATATATGACCACCTGTAGTGGTCCTTAATTATAGTATACATATGTATATAATTCATATATTAGAATATTCAATCTTCCGTAGGAGTACTTAACAGAAATCTTGTAACAGAAGGTACCCGTAGGTACACTATAGAACTAAACTGAAATATGCCTTAGCATTAAAACTGATTACTTTTGTTCTTATATATCATGTTATTCAGATAGACAACATATAAGTATTTGCACCGCATGGCGGTAACAATGAATGGAGAACCATGACACAATAAGTACCTAAAGTGCAGTCTGATCTTGAAACGGAGGTGCGAAGCATGTCATTAATGCGCCGTAGCGAAGTGTTGTAGCACTAGCGGGAGTGTCGTATGCTTGAACAAAAGGCGTGCCCACTCACGTAACCGCAGTGTTGTAGCACTAGTAGAGATGTCATTAGCTTGAACAAAAGGCGTGCGCCGCGTAACATAAGTGTCATAACACTAGCAAGGATGTCGTGTCTTGAGCGAGCGTGTGCGCCCGTATAGCGAGTGTCATGCTATTTAGCAGTGTCGTAAATTGAATGGAACATGCCTACCCATGTAACAGAAGTGTCATAGCACTAGTAGGAGTGTCGTAGCACTGAACAAAGACGTGTCTACCCACGTAACATAAGTGTCATAAGCGCTATGAGAGTGTCGTAGCCTTTGAGGCAGAGGCGGTAATGCGCGTGTAACAAAAGTGTCGTAGCACTAGCGGGGTAATGCGTAGCCCGAGCAGAGGTGCCTATTCATTCATTATTCGATCTTAGGCAGGCATACAGGCTTGTTATATTGTTCTTAATCACATTAGCAAATAAGGGGCAAGAAACAAAGTATGTCCAACGACCCTTTCAATAACTTTTATACTTATACTAACCCTTTCATTCACTTGTTAGAATCCTCATTAATCCAATAGATGGTTTCTAGAGTTAACGGAAGAAGGAAAATCAAAAACAAGATTTCAGGTTCGCCTAGGCGAGGCAGAAACTAGGATTTTGGGGCCTTCGGGTTCGCCTAGGCGAACTGACCTTCGCCTAGGTGAACCGACCTTCACCTAGGCGAGCACTCCTTCGCCTAGGCAAAGGGGTGTTGGGCTGAAAACTTGAATGGGGTATTTTTCCCCCTTTTTACCAGAAATCTTCCTTCCAAACCAAAATCAAAACAAATCAACCTTCAAAACTGAACTTAAACCAACCAAAAACACCTTTATTAGGATTTTTCATACATAAACCTAGACAAGGAGGGATTTGTGATCATTTCCATACAAAAGTTCCATACTAGTATTCCATACCAAAGTTCCATACCTTGATCTTCTTGAAACTTTCAAAACCTAGCTTTCTTTCTTCTTTTCTTCTCTCTTTGCTTAGGAGCAAAACAATGGGTTGGACAAAAGCCAAAATGATCTCCTCTTAACCACAGTAAATGCCCTAACCTAAACCAAACAAAAATGGGAAATTCCTTTTTTTAGAAGGCCATGTTTGGCTTTATCTCATTTTTACTTATTAGTCCTTCCACTTCATTCTATTTGAAAATCAACTTATCATATTCCTACTTCAATATATCATCTTCTTGTGTTATGACCTTTGGGTCCTCAATTTACAAATTACCATTTTAACCTTGACTCTTGTATTAATTCCAATTTTAATCATTTTTCACTCTTAGCACTTAAATTTCTGAAAAATGTTAATTTTAACTTACACTATACCCTAAATATGTAATAAACTACTAGGGTATACTTCGAGGTGATACAGGCTCACACGCTAGGTTTATGGCCATCAGACTTGATGGCGAGCCTCGTTGGCGATGTCACTCCATGTGTCCTCTGAATGAGTGTTTCAAAAGAACACCCCTCACAACCCTCTTGTGCACTCCAAATAAACAGCTTGAAAGCTGCCTGAAGTCCTTCCAAATCTACCATGTAGAAAGAAAGAAGTGAAGAATTGGAGGAATGAATTCCTTGTGTTTTTCCATTAATCTAAACATGTATAAATACAAGAGCTAGATTTATACAATTGGAAGGCCAATCTAACATTCCTAAGTGGTTTCACAACCTATAAGTAAAGTATATATTTGCAGCCACATAGCACATCTTGCGAGGTTATTTGCTTTCCCTTTTATTTTTTTAGGTTTATTTACTTTTTTCTTTTGGCTTGTATGGCGGATGATAAAGCCAACTAAATCTCAACTAAAGCCAACTAAAATCTCAACATTCCTTTCCTAGTCAATGTAATTTGTAGATCACCATTCATTCAAAAAATTAGAGTATTTTTTCTTTGGTTCTTTGAAATACTATTTTAAACTTATTTGAATTTTTCATGGCATTCATCATCGACTTACCAATCAATCCTTCCATAATTGATGGTTGCGTCACGATATAAGGTTCTTACCTTCATATGGTAATGGGTCATAGTCTTTCCATTTCAAACCTTATTGTAGAAAAATCCGACAAAGCACATTAGGTATTACGAGGTTGAGTTGATTCTTGGTTTTGTTCATATCACACATGGATGGAAGGCCATTATAAACCTGTGGGAGCTTACTTCTTGTTGAATTTCCTTCTTGATAGGCAATGGGAGGATGATTAAAATTTGGAAAGATACTTGATGCAGTGATGAGCCTTTGTGTGAAGTTTTTCCCTCTTTATATGCCTTAGCTAGCTTCAAAGAAGCTTTGTGCGGGAACTAGTGGACTATTACTAATGAGGGTGGTGTTTCAAATTCCATCTTTTCCAGACTACTCAGTGATTAGGAGGTTGAGCATGTGAAGTCATTTTTGTCTAAACTTCAAGGCAAGATTGTGCTAGTGAAATGAGAGGACAAGTTGGTATGGAGGTGGCTAAGAGTGGTTCCTTCTCCATGAAGTTTCTCTATAATGTTCTTAAGGTGGGAATGTAGAGCCTATCCTTTTTAGGATATTGTGGAACATGGGTTCTTTATAAAGTTAGATTCTTTACTTGAGAGGCTTCTTGCGAGAAAGTGTTGACCTTATATAATTTACAAAGGAGGGGGTGATCTTTAGCCAACATAGGATCTGTTTGTTTGATCGTTGAGAGGCTTCTTGAGAGAAAGTGTTGACCTAAGGAGGGGGTGATCTTTAGCCAACATATGATCTGTTTGTTTTGATCATGATGAGTCAATTGATTACATGGATCCTCTTACATTATAGGAAGGCAAGGGTGATGTGGGAGTTTGCTTATACTCTTTTTAGGGTGGTGGTCTAGCTATAGTTGAAAAAAGTTTTAAGGGTGGTCTAGCTCTTCTATTAGAAGAAAGTGGAGAAAAGTTTGGCCTCTTTTGGACATTATGGAAAAGGAAATAAATTATTTTGAAAATGTTAAGCTTTTAGTATAAACTAAAGTTCGTTTTTTGTGCGGTTAAGGTCCAATTGAGGAGCGATATTTTGTTTTCCTTTCTCCTTTTTGTACTCTTTTGGGAGTTGTTGTATATATATAGTGTATACTTTGTTTGCTTATTTGGGTGGTTTCTTAATGCAATTGTTTTTTACTTATCAAAAATATTTAAAAAAATTCCTCATAATTATCCAAGGAAAATGAGAAAAAAATATAGTATTTCATAGTCTTTCTTCTTGCATCTTTTTCCTCAGCACATGCGACTACATAACAAAATCAACATTTTGGAGAGATGTGCTAAAGCATGTCAGGTAGTGATAAAGTTGGAAGTCATCAGACATGATAAAGAAGATAAAAAAGGGAGATTAATTGTCTTGTACAATAAGAAGGTCTCACCCTATATAATTCATCTCAAAAAATAAAATGCTTTCATTCTTTTCTAATAAGTTTTATATTCTTCTTTCCTGATTGAAGAGAGTTGTAATTTGTTTTCATGGATTTCTTTCATCTTATCTAAAACACCATATAAGTCCTTTATATCTATTGTTTTTATTTTATTTATTTCACTGTTTTTCATTCTATTTGTAAATTATTGTTACGGATATTATTTCACAACCATTGGTGGATAAGGCTAGTGGAATTCAAGGCAAAAATATGAGGATGACAAATCCAATACATACATGGTTCCAAAGAATACTTGGGCTAGTTAGTGGAATTCAAGACAAAAACACAAGGATGACAAATCCATAAATACATGGTACCAACGAATAGTTGTTCTTGAGTTTGGTTGATGGATAATAAAAATTAACAACAATGGGTTTGGAAAAAAAGTATATAATGATTTATTAGCTTTAATAAATCTATCTTTTTTTTATAGACCATTCTTGATATTTGTACTTGTTAATTTTTTTCGATGTATTTTCTCAATGAGAACTAAACATTGGACTACGGAATATAGTCTAGATCCGCCAATAATACAAAAATAAATTTCATTCATAATTTTTTTTACCCTTTCGACGTTTCTTCAATACATGCTTAGTGACATGCTGAATATACGTGAAGGAAGAGAACACTCACCATCCTGTCAACTCCTGAGCAGTTTACGAAAAGCGGCGTGGGAGTGGGATTCTATATGCTCGACTCGGACCGCCCTAGTATCCAAGTATGAGACATTTTTGTCTTATTAGTTGTGATTAAACTCAAATTTTTTGAATTATCGTCGAACTCATCGAAAAAAGGAAGAGGACTCACGAAGTATGTACTTTAACACCTTGTCCGATGCTGTTTCCTTTTTATGGTAGAGCCGGCTTGTCGCCGTTGGACTGCAATCACGAACTTCTCTTCGTGGACTGCATCACGGCTTCTCCAACCCGTTCCTTACTTCGTCTCCCACTGAATCCGTCGAATCCAATAGTTTCTCATCGGACAGCCGTTTGAAGGTTCGTCAGGCGAACATGGCGAACGAGCCGGATGGGTTTGTTTAAAGTTGACTTACAAGGAAGGCCTTTGTTTTAGAGGTCTTTGAAGGGCAAGTTGGCCACGATTACAATCGTCCGCGCACTGATTGACACTGGATGGATCTATTTAATCAGAAATAAATGGTGAATGAGATTAGAGTTATGTAGGATAAGGTATTTATAAATACAACATTAAATTTTTATAGTTGTATGTTCAATTTAGCCTCAAAAGTTTTTTTTTTTTGTCCCAACTTTAGTGATTTATCTCATCCCTATGCAGTATCATCGATCTTGCGTACGTAAACAAATAGAAGCCCATTCATATGATGCTCTATGTCAACGATGTTTAAAAGCTCGTTTATCCATGTGTGCCAGATCATGTTGGTAGGGGTATGAATGAGGTACAATACTAAATATTGGGAGCACTTATGGATTGAAAAAAAACTCAATATCTAAATTGGACTTATGGCTATAAGTTATGGGTATTTATGCATATTTTCCTGAGTTATGTGCTAACATAACCTATTTTTTTAAACAAATATTGATTTTAGCTATGTTCAATTTGGGCTCCCCATCAAATGCCATATAGAATATTCTCATTTGATATAAAATATCATTTTTTAAACTAAAGGCACGAGTTAAACAAACTTTGATTCAAATATGAGCGCGTTACAAACTGTGATTTTAACAATGGCATTCTTATATGGCATGGGGAGGCTAAATTAAATATAAGTTCGTAGGATGGACTAAAATCAATATTTGTTTAAAAAATGAAAACAGGTTACTTTGATACATAACTCATGAAATTAATTAAAGGGACAATTATGCTTTAAGGCTTTATAGGCCTCATATTTTATAAAAAAATACACATAAAAGCATCATAATTAAGTCCAAAACCTAGTCCATCATGCCTAACTAATGTGACATAGTGATAGAGTGTTCGAGTTTGAGAATAAGATAGAATAAAGGAGGATCCCGAGTTTGAGTACAACCGATTAAGAACGATTCTTATATTATTATAAGCCAAGTCTTAATTATAAAAAAAATCAAAAACCTATAAACAAGTAAAATGATGGGTGAGTACTGTTGTGAGATTGATGAGATGATGATGTGATGAGATGTGATGTTAATAGCATCTCAAAAAAAGTAAAATCAATAATAAGGATATAAAAATTTTAAAATATCAAAACTACCCTCGCACTCTCTCCTTCCACCCATGGTTTCCCCACACACCTCACAACTTCCCAACAACCCTTCTCACCATCAAGCTTTCCTTTCTTTCTTTTTTCCCACATCACCGACAATCGATATTAAGCTATGATTTGTAGCTTTTTTTTATTTATTTTTATCATGAGCTATTTAGCCCATAATTTGTTTAGCTTTAATCAACTACTGCCTTAAGTAGTATAAGAGCCTATTGGAGTGAATCGGGCTATCATTTCCTCCAATAAGGTTAATCAAGCAAGGTCTTAGGGTTTTTTTTATATAGAAATCACAGTTTTTTAATTAATTTTATTATAATATATTTTTATACAAAATGGAATTATATAGATGAGTATTATCTTATTTTACTTATTTAAAATTTTACTTAATTAAATTTTTTTAATCCATTATAGCTTAATTTTTTAAAACTATGATCATTTATTTTTATTAAGTTTTTATTTTAATATCATGCATAATTATTAGCCATGAGAATAAACTAGTTTTAATACAATGATATATTTTATTTATGATAGTGTATGTTAATAGATATTTAAAAATATATTTTTAATGAATAAGTAGATACTAATATTTTAACCAATTTTAATATATATATATATATATATATATATATATATATATATATATATATAATAATCAATTATATATAACTCTAAATAGGGATGGCAAATTGGATGGAGTTTTTAGGATACCCGCCAATTCCGTACCTAATGGAACGGGGAGGAGAAAATTTGGGTTTGGGAGTATATTTTCAAACCTAGTTCAGGTTCGGGCGGGTTTGGGTTTGGGTTTGGTATCTGTAATACCTGACCCGACCCGCTTTCTTTAATTTCCACCCAAATTTCAATCTCCTTTAGTCGGTTACTTATTCTTCCTTGCCGCTTTCAATCTTCGCACATCTTGTCTCTTCTTTTTTTCACCCCACTGTCGTTCAAGGAAAGCTGCTACTCCCAAGTCTACGGCATGCATTCACCATTGTTTTACTTCTCTCTCAAGTTTTTAGCACGTTTTTCGTTTCTGCTTTATGTTTTGAGAAATTTCAGTGAAAATCCAAACATTGGAATCTGCGTTCATGGGATCTCGTTTTCTTCTAAAAATCTAGGGTTTTAAATCACTCGTTTCAGTTTTTTTTTTCTTTTCTTCTCACGATTATCTGGTTCCCACGAAAATGTTGAACGACAATAACCTCTCACCGTGCTTGGTTCGTTTTGGTCGCGACACGAATGGAGTTGACGGGGAAATAGGTTGGTATGTTGCGTTTAAGCTCTACTGCCATTCCACGACCATGGCGCGTCATTTATCCACGTCGCGTTTTTGGATGATATAGCATTGACTTGGGGAATGGTTCGAATCGAGTTAGACAGAATAATAATTTAAATGAGTTCGTTATTTTGTTTAGCGATAAAGGCGTTATATCCCGATTAAAGTATTCTTTAAATCTACCATTCCGTCTTTGCTACTTCTGGCGCGTGGATGCATGAAATGTGGTGAAGACATTTTCTCTAACATGTCTTGATACCGTGACTTTTTCTATGCAAAAGCTTGGCGGGAGGCGATTTAAATGTCTGAAGTTATATTAACTTCGCTATTTTGAAATCTTGCAACATCAGTGCATCGGAGTCATATCGAGCTTTTAGGAGAATCACAGTTTTCTGATGGTCATATCTTCCCTTCAATTGACCAGCCCAGAGTGAGAGGATCATTTTGTGTAAGGTATTGACATAAATCACCGTGGAAGTGGTCTTGAAGGAAAATCGAGTACTTTGCGCGATGCAATAGGGATGCTTGATTTATTTCTTTGATAGCAGCTCCAAGATTCATTGAGTCAAAATATATTTCAACATCAAGGATCCAAGATAGGTAGTTCTTTTACAGTAACGCCCGAGTCTTATAAAGCTCAAGTTTTGTAATATTAGACATTGCCAACAAATTTTGATATATGATAAATATTAGAATTGATTTTGACACAAAAAAATATAGATTTTGGCTTATAATCAAAACCAAATATAATTATAGATATGCAAAATAAAAAAAAAACTTCAAGTTAGGGTTAGGGAATTACCTTTAGAGCAAACTCGTGCTAATAGCATGTTGTAAAATATATTATAAAATACAAAGTAAAATTGATCTAAATGAAAATATATTCTCCTTTGAAAATATATAGAATGTGAAGAGAGGAAAGAATTAAGAGGGGGAGATAGAGAGAGAAAAGAGAATAAAGAACTTTCTCAGTGGATGCTCTTATAAAGATGCATTACTCATCGAGTGAATGGAGATCAATAAGTGTCTTAATGGACATCAAAACATCAAAGGTCTCATTAACTGCATCAAATGTTTCATTTATAACATGTTATTATAATGCAATTTTATTTTTGAAAATATTATATTGATAAACTATTCACTTTGTATTATGACATAGTATTTTGTTTTACCGATGAGGCTGTAGATCCATCCGCCTTAGGTTTCTTGTTCTTAATACGCTGAACTATGTCCATTCACTATTTTATTTCAATTAAAAAATAATTACAAAACTTGAAATTTTAACTTTACTTACTTTTAAATATTACTTTTAGAAATAAATGTATATATATGTATATATATATATATATATATATATATATATAATTCAAATTAGTTAAAATATTAGTATCTATTGATTCATCAAAATATTAATCATCATAAATAAATATATTATTTTATTAAAACTAATTTATTCTCATGCATTAATTATGTATGATATTAAAATAAAAACCTAATAAAAATTAAATCATCATAGTTTAAAAAATAAAATTTAAACTAAAAAAGGATTATTAATATGAGAATTATATTAAGATATGAGAATATTGAGTGGTACCCCACTTTTCACATCCCAAACTTCAAAAACAAATTTCCTTCCTATATATTAACATAATTCCTCCAAAAATAAAATCATAATATAAAAATTGTAAATATTATAAATAAAGAGTTATTACGAATAAATATAGTTGTTACCCACCTGTTCTCTTATCATCTTTCGAGTCAAGTCAAGTCAACCCACCTCTCCTTCCACCCTTCCGTTTCACAAATCTAAAACAAATGGGGAAACGTTGGCGTTTGACATTCTTAGGAGTTTCGATGCACTGAATTCGGAAATTCTCTTCGGTTTCCATTTGTCTTCGATCATCAGGTTTTCTCTTTCTCTTCCATGAGAGGAATTGATGTTTTCTCCTCCAAGTAACAATGCAGTTTGTCTGATTTTCTTGGGAGGTGGCTTTTTATTTCGCTTGCAGCGTGAATGGGTGTAGAAAGATCGAAACCGTTAGTTTAAAGGCTCTGTTTTGGCCGAGTCATTGCTTTCTCAACTCATCTGAAGGTTCATAGCCATATACGTGTAGATAGATATTTACTGGTTGAGGCCTCTTTGGATGAAAACTTCTGTTTTAAATTTCTCCATTAGTTCAGATTTCATTAGATTTTATTAGGTCTTTAATTTGTTAGTTTTAGTTATCAAACTACACTATTTCCTTGTTCCTTTGAGGTTGTCCAGAAAATGTTAGGAAAAAGAAAATTAAAGGAAAAATGGAAGCAAAAGGTAAGAAAATGATGAAATTTTTTATAATTTGTTCCTTTCCACGATTTAATAATTTTCTGTTATTTCATATTTTATAAGAATATAAGAATATAAAAATATCGTATATGCAACTCATTTGTTAGAAGTCTTCACAATTCAAAAGGAGCTTGTAGGAAAGGAAAGGGAGTCCTGAGACTCTCGGGTTCGGGATAGTTCTTTCTTATGTAAGTGTTTAGTGTATATATATATATATATATATATATATATATATATATATATATATATATATATATATATATATATATATATATATATATATATTGAAATAAATGGCACAATAAAATGAAAAACAAGAAATGAATGCAGGATTAAATGGAAACCATACGGGAAAAAATAGTGGTAAGAGAAAGCTTCACTATGAATATAAGAGTTACAAGTACGACGAATGAAAATAAACTCTGGCTAAGCGACAAATCTCATTTTTACCGACTTTATTTTCACAAAAGTTGTATATAGGTCTTAGTGGGATATAGCCACAGCCAGTCGATCCCTTGGCTCAGCAAATATATATATATATATAGAGCACGATTGAGAATAATCCCAATACACCGATATGAAGCATACTAACTTTTCCCTTTCCTTATTAAAAAAATCATTTCCTTTCCTTTCTTATTTTCCTCATTGATTTTAAAAAAGGAAAATAGTAGAGAACTAGCATTTTCTTTGTATTTTCTTTCCGTTATATTTTTCCATGTTATTAAAACTTAGGAAAATATTTTTGAAATATTTGGTTAAAAGACTTCAAATACCCTTACATTTGTGAATCTAACCTCTTTAATGTTTTTTCTTGAAAAATGCTTTCATTTCGACAAAATGTCTTTTCTATTTCATATATTTATATTGTCCCTTAAAAAATGGATTATTTTGCAAGAACAAGGACATTTTATCAAAATTGACAAAAAATTCATGAAGGTCAGATTTCCAAATTTTGGGTTTTCAAAAAGCTCATTTAATCAAATCACCTAATCATTTCATAGTATTTTTTAGATCCCTATCATTTTCCAATATCAAATATAACCTTTAGTTACTAGTTTGATAGAGTTAAATTATAAAATGTCTTTTTTGACAAAATGTAGTAAAGCTGTCTTATTATTCCGAGCCATAAAACCTCATTCACATCGCATATTTTTGAAACGTTGAACTACTGCATGAAATTAGGTTGTGATAAAGCGTAATAAATATCTTGTTGATTTTGGATGTTTGAGTAAACTATTGTTGTAGTTTTAGGAAGGAAATAAATTTTGTTCTTTTAGGCTATGTTTGTTTTTTTAATGTAGGATAATGCAAGGGAAAGAAAATATATAAGAAAAGTAGAAGAAAAAAAAATGAAGATAGTAAAAAATGGAGTTGAGTCCATAAATTAATTTTATTTACTATTTTGAACTCATTTTATTATTTTACCTTATTTGTATAAAGATTAAATATTTTAAGAATGTATAACTCTTTAATTAATTTTAACTATATATTTATATTGCCCATCATTCCTAACTCATGTAGTAGAGGGCTCAACGTTTCATAAAGGCGGGGCATTGAGAGGGGAAGGATCATGGTTTCGAGTCCCAATGGGGATAAATTACTACATTGTAACTAAAGTGTTTAGTTGTTAGAAAAAAAAATTTAGGATTTTTTATATGATAACTAAACATCATAAAATAATTTTTCTTAACATGTTTACTTTCTTGCTTTCAAAAATAATCTCAGTTTTTATTTTTTTATTTTTTCAAAACCATATATTGTTAAGTCTCGTACATGATTTTTGACTTTGATTGTGGTTTTGCAGGGCGCACCAGGAGTGAAGGTGGGTTTAATTTTTTAACAATTTTGCAAGGAATTTTGGATTGAAAATGTGGCGGTTTTAATTGTTTCCATCGTTTCTAAATTTTCTTCTCCATGAGAAAGTTTTAAAATATCTTCTTCTTTCCTTCAGAATCTATATGATGTTTTCTATTATGTTAATTTAGTGATCTTTTCAGTTTAGGGATTCCTAGTCTTATATAAACTACTTGCATGTCTACCTTCTTTTCTTAGTCTTTATTTTTTTTGTCTTTGTCTAACATGCTATTTCCTATTTTTATATCTTTTTTTTGTGAGGTTATTTTTTAATGGTTTTGGGTTTTTTTAATTTATTTTTCAAGTTCGTAATCTTTACATGCATGCTATATCTAAAGTTTTGATTATGTATACTTCTTTTTACATCTATTCACTTTGCATATCACATTGTAGTACTCGGTTTTAGATTTGATCTAGTTCTCCCTGCTCATTCAGTGAGTTCTAAATTTTGGTTGATGTTCTGGATGGGGCATTCTTGCTAACAGAAATGGAAGCAGTGGCCAGTGCTTTGGCAGTTAAGGCTGACGACGGAAGTAAAGTTGTGAGGTTCTTCAAGAATGATTATGCTTCGAAGGATCTGAAAGAAAACTATCATAGCAAGTTGGAAGTCGGAATTGGGCAAGCTCCAAGCAAGGAGAGATGACATAGAGGCAGAATTTAACAGAGACAAGAGAATGCAGGCCACCAGAGAATGCCAAGACTGGATTCTCAGGGTCAAGGAGATGGAAATACAAGTGAGTAAACTGGAAGAAAAGTATAATAGCAAAGGGAAGCCGTCATGGAAACCCACTAGCTGGACCTCACGATCAAAACTCAGTGAACGCATGGCGAAGAAGAGTGAAGAAGTTCATAGTCTATGGATGGACGGAATTTTGAAGAGGTGGTAGTTGCCAAATCAGTGAGGCCTGTTGAGAAAAATTGGTGCACCAAACATAGAAGACAAACCTGGGGGCTTTCAGAATACCTGAATTATCTGAAGCGTGACAAAATAACAAGAATTGGAATCTGGGGAGCATTGGGGATTGGGAAAACCGCAATAATGCAGAACTTGAATGATAACGAAGAGATGGCTAAAATGTTTGATAAGATCATTTGGGTAACCGTGTCAAAACATCCCAGTATCGAAAAGCTTCAAGAGGCAATCATACGGCTAGAATTGGAGTGTGGAAGGCACTTCCTCCACCACAGAGGAGAAAGCTCAGAGAATATCCAAAGAGTTAGAGGGAAAGAAGTGTTTGATTCTTTTGGACGAAGTTTGTCAAAAAATTGATCTACATGAAGTAATGGGATTCCGGACCTTGCAGAAGGACAGCAAGGTAGTGTTAATAAATGATCTCGTGGCATTTGTTATGACATGGATGCTGATGAGCTGATGAGTGAAAAATTTGTCTTAGTGATGCTTGGGTTATCAACAGAAAACTGTGGGCGCCATTTCTTCCCCCTCAATAAAAAGAATAGCAGAGTTGGTGACTAATGAGTGTGGAGGATTGCCACTGCGTGAGCAAGTAAGCAAGAACCTTAAAAAATGGGAAAAATGATACTGTGGGATCAGGGGGGATTGAGGCGATTACAGAGATGGGATAGTATCAAAGTGGAAGGCATAGGAAGTGCTTGAGTTTTGAAGCTTTGTTACCATGATTTAGATGAAATTAAAAGGGTTGTTTCTTGGCCTGGCGCGTGTATCTGAAGAATGTGATTTGTGTAAGATTACTTGATGGAATGTTGGAGAGCCGAAGGTTTTATGGATTACAGATATGAGATTAAAGATGCACGTGGTGAAGGGCATGAGATCTTGAAAGAACTCACTGATCTCTCGCTGCTCGAAGAGAACCAACCGGATCAAATTTGTTAAGATGAACAAAATTCTTGAAAAATAGGCGCTCAAATGTCATCACAGGGAATGATTTCAAGCTGTTGGTGAAGCCACAAGAGGGACTGAGCGATTTCCCAAAGAGGAAAGATAGGAACAGGCGACTAGGATCTCTCATGGATAACCAACTACAAACTTTGCCAGATCTGGAGCTGTACAAATCTTTTAACATTGTTACTTCAAGGAATATGTTCCTCATGACTATTCCTGAGTCCTTTTTTGCCTCTATGCAGAGTCTACGAGTTCTGGATTTGCATGCAACTGCAATTGAATCCTTACCTTCATCTTTATCCAACTCGATCCACCTTCGAGGGCTCTATTTAAATTCTTGTAACCATCTAAGAAAATTCCAATTTAATATAGAAGCACTTGTGAAACTTGAGGCACTAGACATTCGAGGCACGCAAATCAGTTTACTTGAAATTGGAAGTCTACGACAGGTGAGGTGTTTGCAGATGTCATTATCTAATTTTGGCATGGAAAATCCTATTGAAGGGGAAATTTCAAATTTCAATTCATTGGAAGAACTTAGCATTGAGGTTCGTTCGTCCAAATTATGGTGGGACAAGATTGTAGACAGTGTGAAGAAGGAGGTAGCTGCCTGGGAAAAATTAACTTCTCTTCGATTTTGCTTCCCTGAAGTGGACTGTCTAGAGCTTTTGTCTCTACAAGCCCAGTATGGAATAAGAATTCATGCATGACATTTCAATTTGCCAATGATCATCCTGATTCAACCTGCCCTCAAATTCTTGAGTCTTTCTGTTATCTAAGCAACTACAGCCTCAAATTAGTCGATGGCAATGGTGTGAATCCCAGAATGTTGAAGCAGCTTATGGTAACCTATGCATTTGGACTCATTAACCACAGGGGAGTTTCAAGATTATCAGATTTTGGCGTTGAAAATATGAACAGAATGTTGGTATGTTTGATTGAAGGATGCAATGAAATGGAAACCATCATCAATGGTGAAGGAATAACACAGAAGTGCTGCTAAAATGCCTTGGAACATTTATTGCATCAACAATATACTGAACTTAGAAAAGCATTTGGCAAGAGGCCTGTTTATGCTGGAAGTCTTGCTCAGCTAAAGAATCTAACGTTAAGCAGATGCCCAGAATTGAAGAAGATATTCTCCAATGGCATGATTCAACAGCTCCCTCAGTTGCAGCACTTGAGAGTTGAAGAATGTGGTCAAATTGAAGAAATAATCATGGAATCTGAGAACAATGGATTAGAAGCCAATGCACTTCCAAGCCTGAAGACTCTAGTACTCCTTAATCTCCCCGAACTAACAAGCATTTGGATTGATGATTCATTGGAGTGGCCTTCTCTACAAAGGATCAAAGTATCTACATGTGACAAGTTGAAGAGATTGCCTTTCAACAATGCCAATGCAACCAAATTGAGATTCATCGAAGGACATGAGTCATGGTGGGGAGAACTAGTCTGGGAAGACGAAGCCATTAAACAAAGATTACAGTCTCTTTGCATCTTTAACTAGCTTATTCCCATAACTCATTTGTAGTGCTAGCTAGTTGTAAAATGGTTGTTGTCTCATCCACAGGATTGTGTGGAGCATTCAAAACTTTAGCCTTGCTATTATGTATTGTATATCTTTGGGGGTGCTACTTTGGGTAACTTGTTTTCTTTACCTATTTGATTCCTTGGATTATCTTAAACATGATGTAGGTTGATTGTAATATGGATGGCTTATATTTCTTGTATTCCTGGTCGCTGCTAAGTTGCCAATATAATTGTTATATCCTACATCGGATAGGAGATAAACTTTTTGACATTATATAAGTATAAACTCATCTCAACCTAGTAGACGCATTATTAAGCCTTAAGCACCCCTTAGGCCCAAAGCAAATAATATCTATATGATTGGAGTGAGTCATTCTGAAATAGTATGATCGTAGTATTACCGCATCCGGATATGGGATAAACTTAACTATTATATAAATATATTGTTATTAGCACCCAGTAAACGAGTTTTAAAGGCTCCTTTGGGTTAAGCGGGCCGATATACATATGGTTGAGTCGGACCGTTATAATAATAATGAGTTCTATTTGAATGAACTAGGACTTAACATCTATATTGTTGCTCTCTGGACACAAATATTTGCTTTGACAATTTTAAAAATAGGCATTCATTTCATTTATATACATATACACTTTTTTTTTTCTCATTGCAGTTACCATATTTAGAGAGTCATGACCTTTACTGCCCTTGTTGCTTAGCTCAAGTGGTAATAAAAATGGTGGGATATGGGATCTGGAGCTTTAGGATTGATTTCTTGCAGAATATGTCTTTTAACTTTGATATTCAAGCGAATAGGTGTCCCAAAACAAAAACTAGTGTTTTCATTCTATTGATTTAGAATAATTGTAAATATGATAAAAATGTAAAAATATATATAGTTTTATTAGGATTTTATAGAAAATAATTATGTTTCGAGTATGATGGTATTTGAGTTGCCTTGGCAAACTATAAGAGTACTACCTTGATATCTAGGTACTACCATAATAGACAATGTCAAGGTAGTACCTACAACCAATAAGGTTGTGCTTAAAAGTACTACCATACCTAAACACAATTAAGGTATTGACCATGTATTTTCACGAGTTTTATACTTTTTTTGTAATTATTCGCAAAAAAATCCTTCTTTGTCGATAGGTGAATCCAAATCGACCTTCAAAAGAATACAATTATTTTATCCCTTGTGGTACATTCTCGGTTTGTATGTGGATTGATGCAGGCGTGATATGGGTTAAAGATGCATTTCGTATGTGGGTAAGCCTCGAAATCTGATTCTTGATAAATTTACCAATAATTAAATAAATAATTATAAAATTATTTTAGATTGGAAAATAATTCCAATTCTATGATAGTTTTTGACATGTAAGCAATCAAGTGGAAATTCCTTCTGATGACATCGTATGCCCAAAAGCGGCTTTACAATTTTACATTGAAATCATGTCTTCAAAACAAGACTTTAATCTTACATTGGTGTGTCTTAAAAGCGAGACTTCTGATTTTACATTGAAATCGTGTTTTTCAAAACACGATTTCACAATTTTACAATAAAATCTTATATTCACAATTTTAAAAATTTACACTTAAATTGTTTCTTCAAAACACCATGTCATATTTTTACATTGAAATCAAGGATGAAAATATCGGTTTTGATGTATATATCGGTACTTGGGTTTTACGGATATATCGGAGATATATCGGTGAATATTTTTATATGATATCGGTAGTTAAAATTATTCAAAATTAGAATTATATTTAAGTTACTTATCAAATTATTGCAAAGCATAGAGAATGATAATATCAATTAGATTTGATTTTTTTTTACATTCCTTTTACTATATTTATTTTATTAAAATATATTTAATTAAGAAATAAATTATTTTTATATGATTTATACAAAATATTTTATTCAATAGTTTTTAAAAATTTAGTAGTATGTATAACGTATAATAGAATACAATATTTTATATATTTAGTTATTATAAATAATTAAAAATATTCATAAATTTATTAAAAAAACTTTCATAAATTAAGAAAGACAATATATTAAACATTTGCACTACATATTACATTGGCGTGGCAGCTAGTGGATGGGAGGTTGGGATCTTTATAGTTTTGGCCGGGTTGAACCCCCTAGCTCCGTATTTTATGGAGTTTGACTCTCGTGAGCATTGACGATATATCGGGAAATATCAGAAAATCGGTAAAATACCGAAAATATCGCCGATCATTGATCGACTATCGGATGGATGTGTGTCGACGTGCAGGCTTCAGATATATCGGCCAATATTCTAACTCTTTCCATATTAGCTGTCGTATCTTTAAGCGATTTCGTGATTTTATAGTTCGTTAAATCGTCTGCTTTTAAACACGATTTCACGATTTTATAATTTACGTTAGGCGTCTCTTCCGAACACGATTTAGCATTTTATGTTGAAATGTCGTGTTTTGAAGCGCTGACGTCATGTGACCCTTTGTTGGCACTAAGTGCCATGAATTTAAATATTTATTTTGTTCAATATTTGAAAAAAGTATTTTTTCTAATTATGGTATTATTTGAAAAAGCTCCAAATTGAAACGGCTCTGACATATACTTCTTCTCACTAACAAACAGTCTGAACACTGCAACCTCGATCCTCCTGAATGGAGACGAAGGAGAGCAAAACCCATCAAGATTCCGACAGTGTTCCAAATTCCGATGGCCGGAATTCTCTCACTGAAACTGCATTTTCCGATTCCGATGCTTTGAAAGGGCAGCTTCTTCCCCAGATAGATTTGCAACGACCACTTATGGTAATTTTCCTTCACTTTCCTGAACTTTTAATAAAATAAAATAAAAAATATTATTTCCTTGGAGCTTATCTGATCTTATATACATACAACATATATAGTTTTAATTATTAGGAAAAAGATAGAATCATAGAAATTATTGATTTTCTGTCAATTTTGAATATAGGTAACGCTGCTTTGTAAGAAAGTTCTTGTCGATTTTGTTGACTTCTAAATCAACTGCAATATTGATATTCTGAACATGAAAGAATTAGGGCTTCGTGCTACTGACTCTGATATTCTAATTTGCTGTATTCTCAAAATATATTGTTTATCTAAATTTTTAGTGGCAATCTAATCTATGGCTCCTTTTGAAACCCGGAAAGTACAAAAGGAAAAGTTAAAGAAAAGAAAATTTTAAATGTGACCTAGAAAACAAAGATCAAAACACCCTCATGATTTAAAAATAACTGTCTTTCTTTCAACTCTCAATCCTTGTTACAAAAACAAAACCACCTCTGATGAGAACCCATCCAATTTTCATGAATACTATTCTAATCCATGTCCTTGGAAGAACAACTACAACTTCAAGAATCCCTCATCCAGCTGCACATATTTTGCATTTTACTACACACACATGGTCTTCGTATAAGAGCTGAACTATTAATATTCCTTCCAGATCAGGAGCAAATGTTGGAAATTGAATAGGAAGAAGAAGAAGAACACAAGGCTGGATTTTGAATGTTTTGGAGGTAACTCAAAAGGTAAGAGAGAACGGAAGGCATCTTCCATGGACAAGGGAATATGGGAACATTATATTAAAATTGATCGTCTCTTTTCAACACAAACAAAATGGAAGAATGTAGCTTTTGAATACTGGATTCAAAAGCATACAAGAAGTCCACATCATAATTTAATAAAAGATTAGAAAAGCAAGGTTTGATGACAGAATCATTAATTTCTACCAAGGTTTCAGTTCCTTTCTCACAGCAACCAAGCCCAAGCATGAAATTGAAGTAACTAAACAAACAACAATCAATAAGACAATAAGCAGCTGTTTGGAAAATAACATCCTGGGAGCTTGAATGAAATACGATGGAAATCTGAGAGGGGTGACTTTATGAAGGATGCCGCTGTATTGTCCCTCTCAGCTAAAAGGAGCAGCTGATAAGAACTTAAGCTTAGCTAGTAGTACTACATATGTAAACTACGCCGCCACTTGCTTTTGCTTTGAGCTTGTTCCAGCCTCAAATTCAATTGAAGGGACCCTCAGGGAGTCACCAGGACCTGTTTGTCATAGACAAATAACCGAGAAACATACCAAGTATAAGACCACATAGTTAAAACACAGCATTAGAAACTTGGACACATCTAAGACATATAATAAAAATGTTGGAAAACTTTCCCTATCGAAATTGATATGATATTATCCACTTTGGGCCTAAGTCCTCATGGTTTTGTTTTTAAGCTTTTCCCCCAAAAAGTCTTTGTCACCAATTAAGATGGTATCCATGCTTATATACTTAAAATTAGCCTTCCATTTCAATCGATGGCAGAGACATTGTGAGACTTTGGTTCACACCCAACAATAAAAATATTGTTTGGGCAACCCAAGCAGTGCCTGCCATCCATGTTTGGGGCATGGGTGTGGCTAGGAGATCATTCACCTTTGGGAGAGATCAAATATATGATAGGGAAGTTAATGTAGCAGCTGTGAGTAAGATAGATCAAAATGAGAAAATAAATAACCTGACTGTTGAGAGAATGTTTTGCTTCTGAGCTTGAAGTAGATCATTTGTTTCTACTAGCTGTGTCCTCAAATCTGTGTACCTTTGAATTGGAAAAAGATATCATCAGATTTGGTGGCTGAAACTTAGTTCTGATGCATACCACTTCAATCCATTCCACCAGTCTGCCTCTCTGTTATCACCTTCAATTTACAACTGCTCTCACTTCCTCCAGGTGGAGAATTTTGAGGTTCGAACAATCATAGAGCTTAGCACTCTAATTCTGGTGCAATTGCTAAAAACATCAGAGTGCTGGCCAGACTAGGCATGTAATGGTGATAACCTCTTCAACTTTGGGAGATACCATTCCTGTAGCGGCCCTACACCTTCAGCAAGAACTTCTTGAGTCACTATGCTGTTGATTTCAGGGCAATCTTCAACCACGAGCTCCTCTAAGCTGTTGAGTTCTATGAGAAGACTGAAAGTAAAAATTGTATCCAACTTGGGGCAGGTATGCAATGCCAAAACTTTTAGATTGGACAGCGAAGGCATCTGACTTGATTGCCCTTTCCAGATGCTCCTTAAATTCTTCATATAATGAAGTTCCAAGTACACTAGTGATGGAAACACACCATTTCTATCATTGTCTACATCTAGAATAGTTTGAATCTCATCACATTCACTTAACACACAAAATTTTAGATTCTTATTTTTCGATTCCAAATTCAGATAAACTAGTAACTGTCAAATGGCGATCTAGGAACAATGCAGTAGCCTGTTGAAGCACCACCTTAATTCCAGTTGGGGTGCCTTCACCATTCAAATACTTCAAGCATGTTTCTTGTTCTTCAAACCTAATTGCAGATTCATGTGATAGACGAGATATTATGCGCTTCTGATGTCTGCCAACAATAAATCTAAACCTCATGCATGATAGGTTTAGGGATGATGCTACATCCCACAAGTCATTCAAAAGTAAAACTTCTGGCAAGTGAAGTTTAAGAAAAAGCAACCTTTTAACTTAACAACTTCCTTTACAATATATTTCAAGGCAGCATTCCATCTCTCATCCTCAGGATTCACATCTATGTAATTGTTTCCAATTGGAAGCAGATTGGATATGGCGTTCTGGTATGATTGTATTTGAATGGTTATCTTTTCTACAGTGGCTGGTTTGAGCACAAAATGACAGTTTCAAGCGCGTCAAATTTGTCAGTTTCCCAACAGCAGCTGGTAAATTTATGATATCAGTCCCTTCAAGATCAAGTACCTCAAGATGACAGAGTTCTCCAATTTCAGTCGGCAGCTCCATGAATAGCTCACAATTTCTTAAAAAGAATTTTCGGAGCTGAACCAACTTAAAAAAAGATGGTGGTAAAGACTTTATTCTAGTTTCGGACAAGTGAAGGATTTGGAGTATAGGCATGCATTGGAAAAATGACGACGAAATAACTCTTAGACGATGGTTACCTTGTAAGAACAATACTCTGAGTTTAGGGCAATTTGGATTATCTGGTAACTTGGAGAATTTATTGTTCATCAAAGACATCTCATTAGCTTCCTCCCATGCCTCATTTTCTGGTGCCTCTGTGAGTCCTCTTCCATCTAGTTCAACAAGTAGTGTTGGATTCATTTCGGCTTTGTAAAACTTCAATAACTCCTTACGGATTTCATTTTGCATTCGGACTGACTCTCCATTCGCAAAGCTTTCCAACAAGTGGGCATCAACAAGATGTTGAACAATCTGTTCTCCTTTACCAAGTGTTCCGATCAAGTCTTCTTTCATCCACCTTTCAAGCAAATCCACTTTGTCTGTTCCTTCCATCTCTAGGTAAAATGCACAATATTGTACGCATTCATTTGCAGCTGAACCTAAATGCCCCAGAATGAATATTAATGCATTAATCATAATTCTATCTTGGACATGTAATAATGTAGGTTGAAAGCCTATTACCCGAAGTGCATGCTGCCAGATGCGAACATTCTTGACACCTTTTAAGGCTCTTGCCATTAGAACAGTAGCTCGTAAATGGCCAGAGCATTGTCTTAACACATGTACAGCGAGTTTCTGGATAGTTGAAGAATGCAAAACTTCACCAACATTCCTGAAAAATAATTCCCATGATAATAGATGATAGTTTCTCTAATCCTCCAGATCCATTGGCACCTGGATAAAGTGAAGCTGCCAAAACTATCTTTTGAGTGTTGTTTGAGTTCCACCAGCCATTCCCAAGTGATGCAAATTTTCTATCCATGGGATGGAAGTCGTCGAGAAGGATTAAGAAGTTTTGGCTTCTCAATAATTGCTCTGCTTCCCCTCTGTCAGAATTTGAGAAAGCCAACTGTTCTATGATTCTACCCTCTATATCTTTAACTGTCGAACAAAACCTGACATCAACTCGAATGACGAGACAAAATATTTGCCTTATTGGTGAAAGATTCTTCAGCCTGACCAGGAAGTTCTTATCATTTACTTCTGAAATTACAATCCTCTGAATTTCAGGAATTTTGCTTCAATATATTGTGAAATTTGACGAATCATAAAATCATCAATACACGATCCAGCATTGCTTCGGGGTGCTTGATACCTAGGAGACAACCAGTACACATATTCACAAGGATGTCTGATGGAACATGAACTTTGATGTCGTGGATTTGACGACTAAGCAATTTATCCATTTCGGAAGAGAGCTCAAGAGCCACTTTTCCTGTGTGTAAAGTGCTTCTCTTGCTTTCTGAGTAATCCCCAGAACATCTCGAATCCAGCCTCTTTGTGTTCCATTGTTTTGGGAGTTCAAAGGGGATATGATAAAATAAGGCACAACATCCTTTATCTTCATGCCCAATTCCCAAACTTTGCGGATGATTCTGCAGGAGATGAAATGAAAAAGAAAAGAAAAGAATCATTAAAGTGAGTTCATTGTAGTGAGATTCTTAGCAAACAAAAAAATAAACACAAAAAAAATTCATTTGACCTTAGGTCGGCAACTTCGCATACAAAAGCATTTATGTAGTTTTGAACTTCTAGAAAGACATTTCAGTAACTCAACATGGTATGTTGATGTGTATTATATCATTCCTAGAAAAGAATTCAAGCTATGTTTTTGTCTTATTTATTTTACATATTATATTTGTATCTTTGTTAACTACCACAAAGAATTCGAGCATAAGATTTCTCATAACTCTTCAGCTGCTACCACTTGTCGGGCCTCGAGAATGACTCAAGGCATGTTTGGTTCATAAATTTTGGGAGGAGAAAATTAAGAAATGGAAGTGAAAAATAAAGAGTTGAATCAAATGTATGTTATTTATTTTGAATAACGTCGATATAACAATTAAATAATTTAAGAATATATAAAGTTTTAAAGAAATTTATGAGAAGAGAGCTGCCAAAACAACGTGAAAGAGTATCACAGATGTAAGCGATATTAGATCTTGAAAGTATTTACAAAATAATCAAAGCGAGCAAAAAAAAATTGCGACTCGAGCTAAGACTGGTGAAAGCGACTTCACAAATCGCATAGTGAATCGATTGACGCAAACGTTTGATATCATTATTGTATTTAAAATATCGACTCCAGGTCGTTTATTTCGTATTAGTATACGTTCTTTTATAAAGAATATCATATAGAGTATTTTCTAGATAATAATATATATATATATATATATCTATATATATATATATATATATATATATATATATCAAATAAATTTATCATTCTATCAATGATATTTCAGTCTATTTGTATAATTAAGAAAATATGTTTTTTATATCTTTCTGATTTAGTAATATATATATTATGACGCAAGTCAAATATTCTTACATTTGTTTAAAGATGTTCGTATATGTTATTACAATTATTTAACGTGATTATCATTCGATAATTAAAATCCATCTGATTAGAAACTGTGCTTGAAAATACTTTCCTTTTTTAATAATTTAAAAATAAATTGAAGTTGTTTTTTAAAATGTTTTGAGAAATAATTATAATAAGAATAATAAATAAAAAGCTTTTATCTTACACACCAATTTTGTATATCTCTACGAACTTCTTTTCCTTTTAAAATTTTTTGAACCCTAATTTATTTCTGAAACAATTTCAAATTATGCTTTAGAACACATTCTTTACAACGCTTAACATGAAAATCTCTGATCTATTTATGTCTTTATCCTTGACCATAATTAAGTACAATTAAATGCATAAATGACATTGTCCAACTTTTTAAATTTTTGATCCATCGATTGCTTTTAGATCAATCAAAGCTTAATAGGATACTTGGTGTCTGTTTCGTTCAACCGATAGCTAATATAGCCTATGATTGTAGTTAAATATAAATTACTTCTTATTAAAATGTATTAAAAGGTTAATTCTATATAGGGACATATAAAGCGGGAAGTGATAAAAATATAATTTAGATATTTTAATAAGAGCATAAGCTACAATCTGTCCATGGGAAAAAGCGATAGATTGTAGTTTCTTCCTGTTGTTTAGCCCTAGTGAGCTGTTATAAACTATTTAGTCCTAATTCAGAGTTGATAGAGGATGAATAAGTTATCAAAAATACTTTAGATAAAAATTATAAGTGTTTGGAAACATATGATCTTATAAGTATTTTTAAGCATTTATTAAATTTTATGAAGAACTTGCTCAAAAAAAAAAAGCTTTATCTGGCTTGCAAAACGCCGATCATGCTTAATGATAAAACGGTTTTTATAAGTGTAGAAAATTCCTCCTTATGTATATGCATTTCAAGACCTTTCTAAAATAAGCTTAATTAAGTTTGGGCTAATAATTAAAATCGATATTTTAAAATTGAATCAGTTCAACGGTCAAGCAGGCTGGATAGACTCTAAACCGAACAGTTCCTCCACTTCATAGAAACAATGGACATAATAGCCTTATTTGGAAGTTGATGCACACAAGGACAAGCTGTACACCATCGAAGCACTTTTCTATGGCTTTAGTGGAGTAGAGATTTAAGGTAAGTAATTAATTTTTTCGATGTGGGACTCTTATGGAGATATGAGAGTAAAAAAATCAAAATATTACTTGACAAACTCAAGACCCACTTGTGTAAATATATGCAAAAGAAAAATATACATATGAAAACTATAAATATGAACCTAGATTATAAATATAATATTATATTTTTTTCATTTTTATTCAATTTTAATATTTAAATATTATGGATATTATGTTTCATAAAATTTAAAATATTGAATCAATTATATAAAAAATAAATAAATAATATTATAAATATTAAATCATATATCTTTTAAATTTTAAAAATATAAAATATATATTTATAACATGATTGGACGATTAATCTGATCAATGAACCGCTCGCTCATAGCCCATACTAAATATTATGTATATTATGTTTTTATAAAAGTTAAAATATTGAATCAATTATATAAAAATAAATAAATAATATTATAAATATTAAATTATATATTTTTAAAATTTTAAACAGTTCGACTACTGTAGCAGTTTTAAAATTAAAAAGTATAGAAAATTATAACTTGTTTTTATAAGGTGGCTTCAAATATTTATCATTTCAAAAGTACCACGTAAACGCACCCGCAATAATTAAAATTAAAAGTTTAAATGGAACTTACTCATGCGCGTTGACCGTAGCAACGGCGGCTGCGGCGGCAACCGGAAAATGGCTTTTCTCTTTTGACCGGAGAAGACTTATCCTCGAAGCCGGTCTTTGCAAGAACTAGAGTATCCAAGTCGAAATATAGAGGATGTTTTGAATAAAAGCCGCTCGAATCCTCCTCCTCCTCTGCCATGCATTGAGAGCTTTTGCATTGTTGTACCTCCATCTGCTATATTTCACCACCATTACTGACTCTGGCTCTTCAACTACAACACCACCAAGGCGTCTATATTGCAGGTACCGGACCGATGTCCAAGACAAAATCGGTCTGATGGAACATCCGTACGGACGAACGATGATGGGGCTACTGTCGGAAAAAGAGAGAGCGCCGAGAGAGAGAGAGAGAGAGAGAGAGAGAGAGAAGAGTTAAGGGTTTCTTTTTAAACAAATATTGAATTAAGTTTGAGTCTTAATAGTTAAAATCAATGTGAGCGAATCGATCGAACCGGTTCAATCGTAGGAACGGTTCACTCCACTTCAAATGAAGCAATGGACGTAACCTTATTTGGAAGTTAATGCAAATAAGGACAGCTGTGCCTACATCGAGACACACATTTTTCTACGGCTTTACTGGAGGTAAGAGATTTAAGGCCAAGTCGCATTTGGTTTACTCCAAAAAATCCTTGCTAATTGGGAGTATCATGGCGTTTTGGTCTAGAATTTACTATTCAATAGATCCAGTGTTTCATGTTCACCTGCATCATAAAGCGATTGAGTTGATTTGTTGTATTAAAATCATATATAAGCCCCATTGAATATAGTCTTAAATCACAAAATGCGAGATAAGTCTCGCAATTGACCGTTCTCTTATATTTGAAAAGTGGTTATGAATAAATATATTGAGGCAGAAAATAAGTAAAAGATAATCGCCCAATAAAAAACGAAATTTAAAGATATCTTTTAATAAGAAAAAACATATTTTATCTCTTATTTTTTTTAAAAATATTATTGATAAGAAAAAATTATTCATTGATAAGCAAAAATCGACCTTATCACCAAAGGAGACTTTGATAAAGAGGAATTCGAGTATAAAACAAAGGTTATGTAATTCCAATTGCCTCAACCTTTTTCCTCTTTCTCTTTATATTGCTCATTGTTATCATTGCAAGATCATCCTTTTTGCACGTTCATATTTCGTCGTTAATGTTTTGGAGATCATACGAATAAATTAGTAACAATAAGACCGATTTTGGCAGGCAACGGTCAGTACCCAGCAGCCTGCCGATGCGGAATTTTCCCGCAGGTGGTGTTGTTGTTGAGAACCAGAAGAGTTTTTGCTGGTGAAATATAGCAGATGGAGGTACAGCAAACAAAGCTCTCAATACATGGCAGCGGAGGAGGAGGAGGAGGAGGATTCGAGCGGCTTTTATTCAAAATAGCCTCTATATTTGGACTTGGATGCTCTGGTTCTGACCGGCTTCGAGGATAAGTCTTCTATCCGGTCAAAGAGGAAAAGCCCTTCTCTCCCGTTGCCCCCGCAGTCGCTACGGTCAACGCGTGAGTAAGTTTCCTTTTATACTTTTAATTTTAAAAATGGGACCAATGTTCGTAGGTTTAAAATTTTAAAAATGTATAATTTAATATTTATGATATTATTTATTTATTCATTTTTATTTAATTAATTCAATATTTTAAATTTTATGAAACATAATATTTAAATATTAAAACTGAATGAAAATTAAAATATAATATTATATTTATAATCTATGTTCATATTTATAGTTTCCAAGTAGGATGTATATTTTTCTTTTGTATATTATTATTGTTTGCATATATTTAAATAAGTGGGCCTATATTTGTGATTGCTTCCACAGTTCGAGTCCTGAGTTTGTCAGGTTATTTTTTGATTTTACATCCAAAATTTATAAAGCATTTATATGGCCTTAAATCTCTGGCTCCACTAAAGTCATAGAAAAGTGTGTCTCGGATGGTGTACAACTATCCTAATGTGCTTTAACTTCCAACCATTGTTTTATGAAGTGGAGTCAAGTGTTCCTACGGCCGAATTAAGGCCTAAACTTAATCAAATACTTATTCAATAAGTTATTTTTTATTGTCTTTGGATGCATATTTTAATACATATGAGGAATTTTTACAATTATAGAAGAAAAATGATTAATCTTAAAGAAAACCAAATGATTAATCTTTAGAAAGCTGATGTCTTTGGTAGGTGCTTGGATTTAGGGAGACGGAGTTTTGTTACATTTTGATTATTTGTAAAGGCCTTTTTGGCACCCATTGTATACTTGTATACTTTTCACGTTTGCTTTGGTAGCTCTCTTTCTCATAAATGTAGTGCAAGTGACCTTTGGGACCATCCCATTCTGTGATAGACCTAGCGTACGTGACAGCGCCATAGAGACGGCCAAGGCGACCCACTATGCTTCCAGTCCAAACACATTATACTTAACTTAAACCCATCAAATTTTGCTAGTCCTACTAGGACTTTAAACTCAGCTTAAAAAAAAAAAAAGCATATCTCCTCGGGATAAAAGAGGCTACATTGGATAACAGTTTGAAAAAAAAAAGGCCAAAATTCAATATTTGTTTAAAAAGAAACCCCAAACTCTTCTCTCTCTCGTAGCTCTTTCTGACGATGGCGAAGCACCTCTTTCTTTGCGGGTCGAACACTTCGCTCAAACCAAAGCCCGAAATACTCCTCATCATCATTGGTCTGGATGTTCTGATTAAATTATGTCTAATATTTGATTCATGTACTTATAGTTTTATTTTTTTATGATTTCAATTATTATTCACGCATGGTGATGATTATTTGTATTATGTTTGAAGTATCGGGTGAAATTCGCCACTCTCTTTATACTTATTAAAATTAAAGTTTAAGGGTTAAAAGTTATTAAGGAAAAGTTCAAGGGCCTTTTAGGAACTTGTACAATTAGAGTGCACATATAAAAGGAGAAAACCTAATCAGTTTTTATTAACGTGCAGTCATAAACAAAAACCCATTAAAGAAAATCTCTATATCATCAAAGGAAGCAAATTAAAGGCTACAAGATAAAAGTGAAACAATACAAATTAATTTTGTGGAATCAAGTTCACTATTATGGATCAAGTAAGTTTCCCTAATTTTCTTTTTTAGGTTTTAAATTCTCATATTCATATTTTAGTTGAATTGATTTGTTTGTATGTGGTTGGGTTATAAGAAATGCGCTTAGCATTAGAGTAAAGCGCTAATTTTCTTTCCAATTGGTATCGAGCCTCCTTACAAGTAATTAATTCACCAAATTAGGGTTTATGAAATTTGGGAATTTTAAAATTAGGATTTAATTGATTAGTGTGTTTAATATTTAAAAACATAATATAATATTCAATTATCTGTTTTTATTTGAGTTGATAATAATGCTGGAATTGACTATCATGGATCCAAATCACATATATTGAATCTTGTGTTCATGTGGTCATGATTAGGTGATTTTATTTGAATAAGGTTTTCAATCATAAAAAAATCGGTTTTCCGTCTTCTGAATGGGTCGTATTAAAGCGACCATAACTTTACTAGAATGAGTTCTGAGAACCCATAATATGTTTTTAGAAAGGGTTTTGAGTCTCTTATATTGGAGTCATTATGTTTTTCGATTTAAATACGAAAGTTGAATTTATATAGCGTGTTATATGTTGATGATGTTGCATTTTGAATTTGACCCAAGGTAGATTTGAATGCATGTGTGCTATTTAATTGTCGGGTATTTACATGGTTTTTAGCTTCAATTATTAAGTGTGAGATATTAATTGTTTTAACGGCTTTGGCATCTTTAAAAATTTAACTGCCGTGGAATCAAGTTCAATGGACTTAATTATGATGAGTGGATCGAGTATAAGTATCATCTTTGGCATAACTTGTATCGTCGGCTACAGTTATGGAAAATAAGCTGCTTGAACTGCGATTCTAGTCTTGCGAGGCGAAAAGTTTGTGGGAGACATGGGAGAGGTCGAATCGGTTGCTATTAAGTTTCTTGAAATTGAAAGCATAGTAGATAATGTGAAACCTTCCATGCGAAACGACTAATGTGAGGAATTTCTAGGCGGATTAAAAAGCTTCACCATCTGAGATGTTGTGATAAGTCTGTAGTGGCGACTCTCGCAGGCGATCTGCTCGACTAAGAAATATGACATTAGTTAATCAGTATGATCATCTCACTCACATGGTTAATGTGGCAAAATAAGCAGAGCTATGAACATGGAATTGAATGAAACTTTTAAATTTTATTCATTCTCCAATCCCTTGAGCCAGGTTTGAGAGGTTACATCAAGGCTATAATACACTTAAAGAAAGTGGAACCTTAGGAAACTAAGGCCATCTATTACGAGGAAGGCAAGAGCGAAGGGCTGCTCTTGAGAATTGAACCACACTCAAGCCCACTTGACATTCACTTAGCAATGCTAATGTTACTTGGCCAGCAGACCCCAGTAATAAGGAAAGAAGAAAGGAAAGCAACCCATGAAAGTTAGGGTGATCGCGAAGTAAAGAAATGTCATTTCTGTGGAAAGGTTGGACGCCCGAATGAGTGCTGAAAGCCTTGAGGCATGGTTCGAAAAGGTATACATTATGTTTACGTATGCTTTGGTCGAATTTAATTGAAGTACCTTCTAATACTTGGTGGTTGTTAGATGCGGTGCAACTACTCATGTTTCACATATTTCACGGGGTTTCTTACGATCCGACCCGTAAAGGAAAGTGAAAAGTTTCTTTCATGGGAAAGCGGGATGAAAGCTGAGTTGAAGGCATTGGAACTTACAGTTGATTTTAGATACGAGGCTATCGTGCGGATCCACAGAGAAATGTCTTTATGTACCAGAATGTGCCAGAAATCTTATTTCTGTTTCTAGGTTGGATATTTTGGGATTTGATTTTAGGATTGGAAATAAATGCTTTTCATTGTATCGACGGAAGTGCCTTTTAGGTACTGGTACTTTGTTGGATGCTTTATATTGTTTCAATCTAAACTCTGAATTTGCTTATTCCCTGTTTAATGTTGAATGTGATGTTGGTGTTAAGCGTAGTGCACTAGATGAATCCTCAGCTTATTTGTGGCATAAAAGACTAGGTCATATATCGAGGAAAGATCATGAGACTTGTTAATGGTAAATTTTGTCTCATTTGGATTTTGCGATTGAATGATATATGTGTGGATTT